>CM038676.1:199219-349087 GCA_021605205.1 Aegilops longissima | reverse complement strand
CGGACCACAATCGCCCAAAATTGCGAGCATTGACGACGGACACGTAAACACCCCGGGTTAAATCAATCATGAAATCACTCCTGGACTCCAAAACAGAGAGTAGTAATCCAAGAAACGGGCCAGAACCGGCCCAAACTGCGACTCCGGACCAACACGTAAGCACACCTTGGGGTTTAACAACCATGGAAATCGCTTTAGGACCCCAAAACGGTGAGTAATAGTCCATGAAAGAGCCCAGAATCAGACAAACCTAGGATTATTCATGAATAATACACAAACACACCCCGGGGTTCGTCAATCATGGAAATCGCTCAGGGACCCCAAATCCGTGAGTAATAGTCCACAAAACGTTCCAGAATCGGCCAAAACTATGAGTGTTTATAACCGACATGTAAACGCACCCCCGGGATCGTCAATCGTGGAAATCGCTCTGGAACCCCAAAACGGTGAGTAGTAGTGCATGAAACGGACCAGAATCGGCCAAAACTGTGAGTGTTCATGACCGACATTTAAACGCACCCCGGGTATTGTCAATCGTGGAAATTTCTCTAGGACCCCAAAACGGTGAGTAATAGTGTGTGAAACGGACAACAATCGGCCAAAATTGCGAGTGTTGACGACAGACACGTAAACACAACCCAGGGTTCGTCAATCGTGGAAATCACTCCGGGACCCCAAAATAGTGAGTAATAGTCCAAAAACAGGCCAGAACCGGCCCAAACTGCGAGCCCTAACAACCAACACGAAAGCACATCTTGGGGTTCAACAACCATGGAAATCACTTTGGGACCCCAAAACGGTGAGTAATAGTCCATGAAAGAGCCAAGAATCGGACATACCTAGGATTATTGATGAACGACACATAAATGCGCCCCAGGGTTCGTCAATCATGGGAATCACTCAGGGACCCCAAATCAGTGAGTGATAGTCCACGAAATGGGCCATAATCGGCCAAAACTATGAGTGTTGATAACCAACATGTAAACACGGCCCGGGGATCGTCAATTATGGAGACCAGAATCGGCCAAAATTACGAGCGTTGACGACGGACAAGGAAACACACTCCAGGGTTCGTCATCGTGGAAATCACCCCAGGACCCCAAAACAGTGAGTAGTAGTCCAAGAAACGGGCCAGAACCGCCCCAAACTGCAACTCCTGATGACCAACACGTAAGCACACCTTAGGGTTCAACAACCATGGAAATCGCTTTGGGACCCCAAAACGGTGAGTAATAGTGCATGAAAGAGCCAAGATTCGGAGAAACCTATGATAATTGATGAAGAGACATAAACGCACCCCGAGGTTCGTCAATCATGGAAATCGCTCAAGGACCCCAAATCAGTGAGTAATAGTCCATGAAACGGGCCAGAATCGGCCAAAACTATGAGTGTTGCTAACCGACATGTAAACGCACCCCGGGGATCGTCAATCGCGGAAATCGACCTAGGATCACAAAACGATGAGTGATTGTGCATGAAACGGACCAGAATCGGCCAAAACTGCGAGTGTTGTCGACAGACAGGTAAACGCACCCCAGGGTTCGTCAATCGTGGATATCACTCCGGGAACCCAAAACAGTGAGTAGTAGTCCAAGAAACTGGCCAGAACCGGCCCAAACTGCGAGCCCTGACGACCAATACGTAAGCACACCTTGGGGTTCAACAACCATGGAAATTCTTTGGGTCCCCAAAACGATGATTAATAGTCCATGTAACAGCCCAGAATCGGACAAACCTTAAACATGGAAATCGCTCAGGGACCCCAAATCAGTGAGTAATAGTCCACGAAACGGGCCAGAATCGGCCAAAATTGTGAGTGTTAATACCGACACGTAAATGCACCCCGGGGATCATCAATTGTGGAAATCGCTCTGGGACCCAAAAACGGTGAGCAACAGTGCATGAAACGGACCACAATCGCCAAAAATTGCGAGCATTGACGACGGAGACGTAAACACACCCCGGGGTTCGTCAATCGTGAAATCACTCCTGGACAAGCAAAGCAAGAACCTGCCGGTCACCGGACGCTGGACGGCTACTTCCACATATGACGTGTACATGGTGGACACACCGAAAGAGGATGACGACGATAGTGGGAAAGATCCAGATAAGGACAAGCCTTCCGAGGCACGACCAAAGCGTCGGTGTCGGCACACCTTGGGGTTCAACAACCATGGAAATCGCTTTGGGACCCCAAAATGGTGAGTAATAGTCCATGAAAGAGCCTAGAATCGGAGAAACATAGGATTATTGATGAACGAGACATAAATGCACCCCGGGGTTCGTCAATCATGGAAATCTCTCAGGGACCCCAAATCAGTGAGTAATAGTCCATGCAACGGGCCAGAATCGGTGAAAACTGTCGGTGTTGATGACAGATACATAAACGCACCCCGGGGATCGTCAATCGTGGAAATCGATCTGGGACCCCAAAACGGTGAGTAAGGCATGAAACGGACGAGAATCGGCCAAAATTCTGAGTGTTGACAGCGGACACGTAATAGCACCCCGGGGTTCGTCAATCGTGGAAATCACTCCGGGACCCCAAAAAAGTGAGTAGTAGTCCAAGAAACAGGCCAGAACCGGTCCAAACTGTGAGTCCTAACGACCAACACGTAAGCACAACTTGGGGTTCAACAACCATGGAAATCGCTTTGGGACCCTAAAACGGTGAGTAATAGTCAATGAAAGAGCCCAGAATCGGACAAACCTATGATTATGGATGAATGATACAGAAACGCACCCCGGGGTTCGTCAATCATGGAAATCGCTCAGGGACCCCGAATCAGTAAGTAGTAGTCGATGAAAAGGGCCAGAATCGGCCAAAACTGTGAGTTTTGATAACCGACATGTAAACGCACTACGGGGATCGTCGATCGTGGAAATCGCTCGGGGACCACAAAACGGTGAGTAATAGTGCATGAAACAGACCAGAATCTGCCAATTTTGCGAGTGTTCACAACGGACACGTAAACGCACCCCGGGGTTCGTCATCTTGGTAATCACTCCGGGACCCCAAAATAGTGAGTAATAGTCCAAGAAACGGGCCAGAACCGGCCCAAATTTCGAGTCCTGACGACTAACACGTAAGCACATCATGGGGTTCAACAACCATGGAAATCGCTTTGGCACCCCAAAATGTTGAGTAATAGTCCATGAAAGAGCCCAGAATCAGACAAACATAGGATTATTGATGAACGAGACATAAACGTACCCCGGGGTTCATCAATGATGGAAATCGCTCAGGGACCCCAAATCAGTAAGTAATAGTCCACGAAATGGCCAGAATCAGCCAATAGTGAGAGAGTTGATGACCGACAAGTAAACCCACCCTAGGGATCGTCAATCGTGGAAATCCCTCTGGGACCCCAAAATGGTGAGCAATAGTGCATGAAACGGACCAGAATCGGCCGAAATTGCGAGTGTTGACGATGGACACTTAAACACACTCCGGGGTTCGTCCATCGTGGAGATCACTCCGGGACCCCAAAACAGTAAGTGGTAGTCCAAGAAACGGGCCAGAACCGGCCCAAACTGCGACTCCTGATGACCAACACGTAAACACACCTTGGGGTTCAACAACCAGGGAAATCGCTTTGGGACCCCAAAACGGTGAGTAATAGTCCACGAAAGAGCCCAGAATCGAACAAACCTATTATTATTGATGAACGATACAAAGACGCACCATGGGATTCGTTAATCATGGAAATCGCTCACGGATCCCAAATCAGTGAATAATAGTCCACGAAACGGAGTAGAATCGGCCAAAACTGTGAGTGTTATTAACTGACATGTAAACGCACCCCGGGGATCGTCAATCATGGAAATCACGCTGGAACCACAAAACGGTGAGTAATAGTGCATGAAACGGACCGGAATCGGCCGAATTTGCGAGTGTTCAAGACGGACACGTAAACTCACGCTAGGGTTTGTCATCGTGGTAATCACTTCGGGACCCCAAAATAGTGAGTAATAGTCCAAGAAACGGGCCATAACCGGCCCAAACTGCGAGTCCTGACGACCAACACGTAAGCACACCTTGAGGTTCAACAACCATGGAAATCGCTTTGGGACCCCAAAACGGTGAGTAATAGTCCATGAAAGACCCAAAATCGGACAATTCTAGGATTGTTGATGAACGAGACATAAACGCACCCCGGGGTTCGTCAATCATGGAAATCGCAAAGGGACCCCCAAATTAGTGAGTAATAGTCCATGAAACGGAGCAGAATCGACCAAAACTGTGAGTGCTGATGACCGACACGTAAACGCACACCGGGGATCGTCAATCGTGCAAATTGATCTGGGACCCCAAAACGGTGAGTAGTGGTCCAAGAAACAGGCCAGAACCGGCCAAAATTGTGAGTGTTGACGACGGACACGTAAATGCACCCCGGGGTTCGTCAAACGTGGAAATCACTCCGGGACCCCAAAACAGTGAGTAGTAGTCCAAGAAACAGGCCAGAACCAACCCAAACTACGAGTCCAGGCGACCAACACATAAGCAAAACTTGGGGTTCAACAACCATGGAAATCGCTTTGGGAACCCAAAACGGTGAGTAATAGTCCATGAAAGAGCCCAGAATCTGACAAACATAGGATTAGTGAACATATACATACCCCGGGGTTCGGCAATCGTGGAAATTGCTCGGAGAACCCAAATCAGTGAGTAATAGTCCACAAAACGGGCCAGAATCGGCCAAAACTGTGAGTGTTGTTGACCGATACGTAAACGCACATCGGGGATCGTCAATCGTGGAAATTGCTCTGGGACCCCAAAACGGTGAGCAATAGTGCATGAAACAGACCACAATTGGCCAAAATTACAAGTGTTCATGACGGACACATATACGTACCCCAGGGTTCATCATCGTGGCAATCACTTCTGGACCCGAAAACAGTGAGTAATAGCCAAGAAACGGGCCAGAACCGGCCCAAACTATGAGTCGTGACAACCAACACGTAAGTACACCTTGGGGTTCAACAACCATGGAAATCGCTTTGGGACCCCAAAATGGTGAGTAATAGTCCATGACAGAGCCTAGAATCGGAGAAACCTAGGATTATTGATGAATGAGACATAAACGCACCCCAGGGTTCGTCAATCATGGAAATCGCTCAGGGACCAAAAATCAGTGAGTAACAACCCATGAAACAGACCAGAATCGGCCAAAATTGTTGGTGTTGATGACCGATACGTAAACGCATCTCGTGGAACGTCAACCGTGGAAATCGATCTGGGACCCCAAAACGGTGAGTAAGGCATGAAATGGACGAGAATCGGCCAAAATTGTGAGTGTTGACGACGGACACGTAAACGCAGCCCGGGGTTCGTCAATCCTGGAAATCACTCCGGGACCCCAAAATAGTGAGTACTAGTCCAAGAAACAGGCCAGAACCGGCCCAAACTACGAGTCCTAATGACCAACACGTAAGCACTCCTTGGGGTTCAACAACCATGGAAATCGCTTTGGGACCCCAAAACGGTGAGTAATGGTCCATGAATGAGCCCAGAATCGGGCAAACCTATGACTATTGATGAACGATACATAAATACACCCCGAGGTTCAGCAATCATGGAAATCGCTCAGGGACCCAAAATCAGTGAGTAATTGTCGATGAAACGGGCCAGAATCGGCCAAAATTGTGAGTGTTGTTGACCGACATGTAAACGCACCCCGAGGATCGTCAATCGTGGAAATTGATGTGGGACCCCAAAACGGTGAGCAATAATGCATTAGACGGACCACAATCGGCCAAAATTGCGAGTGTTGACGATCGACACGTAAACGCACCATGGGTTCGTCAATCATGAAAATCACACTGGGACCGCAAAACAGTCAGTAGTAGTCCCAGAAACCGGGTCAGAACCGGCCCAAACAGCGAGTGTTGATGACCGATACGTAAACGCATCCCGGGGAACGTCAACCGTGGAAATCGATCTGGGACCCCAAAACTGTGAGTAAGGCATGAAATGGACGAGAATCGGCCAAAATTGTGAGTGTTGACGACGGAGACGTAAACGCACCCCGGGGTTCGTCAATCGTGGAAATCACTCCAGGACCCCAAAATAGTGAGTACTAGTCCAAGAAACAGGCCAGAACCGTCCCAAACTACGAGTCCTAACGACCAACACGTAAGCACACCTTGGGGTTCAACAACCACGGAAGTCGCTTTGGGATCCCAAAACGGTGAGTAATAGTCCATGAAAGAGCCCAGAACCGGACAAACCTACGATTATTGATGAACGATACAAAAACGCACATCGCGGTTTGTCAATCATGCAAATCGCTCAGGGACCCCAAATCAGTGAGTAATAGTCCACAAAACGGGCCAAAATCAGCCAAAACTGTGAGTGTTGATAACCGACATGTAAACGTGCCCCGGGGATCGTCAATCGTGGAAATCGCTCTGGGACCACAAAATGGTGAGTAATAGAGCATGAAACGGACCAGAATCGGCCAAATTTGCGAGTGTTGACGATGGACACTTAAACACACTCCGGGGTTCGTCAACCGTGGAAATCACTCCGGGACCACAAAACAGTGAGAAGTAGTCCAAGAAACGGGCCAGAACCGGCCCAAATTGTGACTCCTCACGACCAACACGTAAGCACACCTTGGGGTTCAACAACCATGGAACTCGCTTTGGGACCCCAAAACGGTGAGTACTAGTCCATGAAAGAGCCCAGAATCGGACAAACCTATTATTATTGATGAACGATACAAAAACGCACCCCTGGGTTCGTCAATCATGGAAATCGCTCAGGGACCCCAACGCAGGGACTAGTAGTCCATGAAACGGACCAGAATCAGCCAAAACTGTGAGTGTTGATAACCGACATGTAAACGCACCCCGGGGATCGTCAATCGTGGAAATCGCTCTGGGACCACAAAATAGTGAGTAATAGTGCATGAAACGAACTAGAATCAGCCAAAATTGCGAGTATTGACGACGGACACGTAAACGCACCACGGGTTCGTCATCGTGGTAGTCACTCCGGGACCCCCAAAATAGTGAGTAATAGTCCAAGAAACGGACCAGAACCGGCCCAAACTGCGAGTCCTGACGACCAACACGTAAGCACATCTTGGGGTTCAACAACCTTGGAAATCGCTTTGGGACCTCAAAACGGTGAGTAATAGTCCCTGAAATAGCCCAGAATCGGACAAACCTAGGATTATTGATGAATGAGACATAAATGTACCCCGAGATTCGTTAATCATGGTAATACCTCTGGGACCCGAAATTAGTAAGTAATAGTCCATGAAACGGGCCAGAATCGACCAAAATTGCGAGTGTTGACGACGGACACGTAAGCACACCTTGGGGTTCAACAACCATGGAAATCACTTTGGGACACCAAAACGGTGAGTAATTGTCCATGAAAGAGCCCAGAATCAGACAAACCTAGGATTATTCATGAATAATACACAAACACACCCCGGGGTTCGTCAATCATGGAAATCGCTCAGGGACCCCAAATCCGTGAGTAATAGTCCACAAAACGTTCCAGAATCGGCCAAAACTATGAGTGTTGATAACCGACATGTAAACGCACCCCGGGGATCGTCAATCTTGGAAATCAATCTAGGACCCCAAAACGGTGAGTAAGTGCATGTAACGGACCAGAATCACGAAAAGTTGCAAGTGTTCACGACGGACACGTAAACGCACCCCCAGGGTTCGTCAATCGTGGAAATCAATTCAGGACCCCAAAACAGTGAGTAGTAGTCCAAGAAACGGGCCAGAACCGGCCCAATCTGCGATTCCTGACGACCAACACATAAGCACACCTTGGGGTTCAATAACCATGGAAATCGCTTTGGGACCCCAAAGCGGTGATTAATAGTCCATGAAAGAGCCAGAATCGGACAAACCAAGGATTATTGATGAACGAGACATAAACGCACCCCGAGGTTCTTCAATCATGGAAATCGCTTAGGGACTCCAAAAAAGAGAGTAGTAGTACATAAAACGGACCAGGACCGGCCAAAATTGCGAGTGCTGACGACGGACACGTAAGCACACCTTGGGGTTCAACACCCATGGAAATCGCTTTGGGGCCCCAAAACGGTGAGTAAGAGTCCATGAAAGAGCCCCGAATCTGACAAACCAAGGACTATTAATGATTGAGACATAAACGTACCCTGGGGTTTGTCCATCATGGAAATCGCTCGGGGACCCAAAATCAATGAGTAATAGTCCATGAATCAGGCCACGAGGATCGTCAATCGTGGAAATCGGTCTGGGACCCAAAAACGGTGAGTAAATGCATGAAACGGACCAGAATCGGCAAAAATTGCAAGTGTTGATGACGGACACGTAAACGCCCCGCGGATTTATCAATCGTGGGAATCACTACGGGACCCTAAAACAATGAGTAGTAGTCCAAGAAAAGCGCCAGAACCGGCCCAAACTGTGAGTCCTGAAGACCAACACGTAAGCACACCTTGGGGTTCAACAACCATTGAAATCGATTTGGGACCCCAAAACGGTGAGTAATAGTCCATCAAAGAGCCCAGAATCGGACAAACCTAGGATTATTGATGAACAAGACATAAACGCACCCCGGGGTTCACCAATAATTGAAATCGCTTAGGGACCCCAAATCTGTGAGTAATAGTCCATGAAACGGGCCAGAATCGCCCAAAACTGTGAGTGTTGATGACCGACACGTAAACGGACCACGGGCATCATCAACCGTGGAAATCGATCTAGGACCCCAAAATTGTGAGTAAGTGCATGAAACGGACCAGAATCGGCCAAAATAGCAAGTGTTAATGACGGACACATAAACGCACCCCGGGGTACATAAAACGGACCAGGACCGGCCCAAACTGCGAGTCCTGACGACCAACACGTGAGCACAACTTGGCGTTCAACAACCATGGAAATCGCTTTGGGACCCCAAAGCGGTGAGTAATAGTCCATGAAAGAGACAAGAATCGGACAAACCAAGGATTATTGAAGAACGAGAGATAAACGCACCCTGAGGTTCTTCAATCATGGAAATTGCTCAGGGACCCCATAACAGAGAGTAATAGTACATAAAACGGACCAAGACCGGCCAAAATTGTGAGTGTTGACAACGGACACGTAAGAACACCTTGGGGTTCAACAACCATGGAAATCGCTTTGTGACCCCAAAACGGTGAGTAATAGTCCATGAAAGAGCCCAGAATCGGACAAACCCAGGATTATTGATGAACGAGACATAAACGCACCCAGAGGTTCATCAATCATGGAAATCGCTCAGGGACCCCCAAAACCGAGTATAATAGTGCATAAAACGGACCAGGACCGGCCAATCTTGGGAGTGCTGACGACGGACGCGTAAGCACCCCTTGGGGTTCAACAACCATGGAAATCGCTTTGGGACCCCAAAACGATGAGTAATAGTCCATGAAAGAGCCCAGAATCTAACAAACCTAGGACTATTAATGAACGAGACATGAATGTACCCTGGGGTTTGTCAATCATGGAAATCGCTCGGGGACCCCAAATCAGTGAGTAATAGTCCATGAAACGGGCCACGGGGATCGTCAATCATGGAAATCGATCTGGGTCCCCAAAACGGTGAGTAAGTGCATGAAATGGACCAGAATTGGCCAAAATTGCAAGTGTTGACGATGGACATGTAAACGTACCCCCGGATTTGTCAAACGTGGGAATCACTACGGGACCCCAAAACAGTGAGTCGTAGTCCAGTAAACGGGCAAGAACCGGCCCAAATTGTGAGTCGTGAAGACCAACACGTAAGCAAACCTTGGGGTTCAACAACCATTGAAATTGATTTGGGACCCAAAAAGGTGAGTAATAGTCCATGAAAGAGCCCAGAATCGGACAAACCTAGGATTATTGATGAACAAGACATAAACGCACCCTTGGGTTCGTCAATAATGAAAATCGCTTAGGGACCCCAAATCTGTGAGTAATTGTCCACGAAACGGGCCAGAATCGCCCAAAACTGTGAGTGTTGATGATGACACGTAAACGGACCACGGGGATCGTCAACCGTGGAAATTGATCTAGGACCCCAAAACTATGAGTAAGTGCATGAAACGGACCAGAATCGCCAAAATTGCAAGTGTCGACGACGGACACATAAACGCACCCCAGGGTTTGTCAATCGTGGAAATCACTTCTGGGCCCCAAAAAAGTGAGTAGTAGTCCAAGAAACGGGCCGGAACCGGCCCAAACTGGGAGACCTGACGACCAACATGTAAGCACATCTTGGGGTTCAAAAACCATGGAAATCGCTTTGGGACCCCAAAACAAAGAGTAATAGTCCATGAAAGAGCCCAGAATCGGACAAACCAAGGATTATTGATGAACAACACATAAACGCACCCCGAGGTTCTTCAATCATGGAAATCGCTTAGGGACCCCAAAACAGAGAGTAGTAGTACATAAAACGGACCAGGACCGGCCAAAATTGCGAGTGCTGATGACGGACACGTAAGGACACCTTGGGGTTATACAACCATGGAAATCGCTTTGGGACCCCAAAATGGTGAGCAATAGTCGATGAAAGAGCCCCGAATCTGACAAACCTAGGACTATTAATGAACAAGACATAAAAGTAACCTGGGGTTTGTCAATCAAGGAAATCGCTCGGGGACCCCAAATCTGTCAGTAATAGTCCATGAAACGGGCCACGGGGATCTTCAATCGTGGAAATTGATCTGGGACCCCACATCGGTGAGTAAGTGCATGAAACGGACCAGAATCGGCTAAAATTGCAAGTGTTGACGCCGGATACGTAAACGCACCTCGGGGATTTGTCAAGTGTGGAACTCACTACGGGACCCCAAATCAGTGAGTAGTAGTCCAAGAAACGGGCCAGAACTGGCCCAAACTGTGAGTCCTGAAGACCAACACGTAAGCACACCTTGGGGTTCAACAACCATTGAAATCGCTTTGGGACCACAAAACGGTGAGTAATAGTCCATGAAAGAGCCCAGAATCGGACAAACCAAGGATTATTGATGAACGAGACATAAACTCACCCCAGGTTCTTCAATCATGGAAATTTCTCAGGGACCCAAAAACAGAGAGTAATAGTATATAAAACGGACCAAGACTGGCCAAAATTGCGACTGTTGACGACGGACACGTAAGCACAACTTGGGGTTTAACAACCATGGAAATTGCTTTGTGACCCCAAAACGGTGAATAATAGTCCATGAAGGAGCCCAGAATCTGACAAACCTAGGACTACTAATGAATGACACATATACGTACCCTGGCGTTTGTCAATCATGGAAATCGCTCGGGGACCCCAAATTAGTGAGTAATAGTCCGTCAAACGGGCCAGTATCGGCCAAAACTAAGAGTGCTGACGACCAACACGTAAATGCACAACGGGGATCGTCAATCGTTGAGATCGATCGAGGACCCCAAAACGGTGGGTAAGTGCATGAAACAGGCTAGTATCGGCCAAAATTGCAAGTGTTGACGACGGACACGTAAACGCACCCCGGGGTTTGTCAATCATGGAAATCATTCCGGGACCCCAAAACAGTGAGTAGTAGTCCAAGAAACGGGCCAGAACTAGCCCAAATTGCGAGTCCTGTCGACAAACACGTAAGCACACCTTGGGGTTCAATAACCATCGAAATCGCTTTGGGACCCCAAAGCGGTGAGTAATAGTCCATGAAAGAGCCCAGAATCGGACAAACCTAGGATTACTAATGAACGAGACATAAACGCACCCCGAGGTTCTTCAATCATGGAAATCGCTCAGGGATCCCAAAACAAAGAGTAGTAGTACATAAAACGGACCAGGACCGGCCAAAATTGCGAGTGCAGACGACGGACAGTAAGCACACCTTGGGGTTCAACAACCATGGAAATCGCTTTGGGACCCCAAAACGGTGAGTAATAGTCCATGAAAGAGCCGCGAATCTGCCAAACCTAGGATTATTCATGAATATTACACAAACACACCCCGTGGTTCATCAATCATGGAAATCGCTCAGGGACCCCAAATCAGTGAGTAATAGTCCACAAAACGTTCCTGAATCGGCCAAAACTATGAGTGTTGATAACCGACATGTAAACAAACCCCGGGGATTGTCAATCGTGGAAATCACTCTGGGACCCCAAAACGGTGAGTAGTAGTGCATGAAACGGACCAGAATCGGCCAAAACTGTGAGTGTTCATGACCAACATGTAAACGCACCCCGGGTATCGCCAATCGTGGAAATCGTTTTAGGACCCCAAAACGGTGAGTAATAGTGTATGAAACGGACAACAATCGGCCAAAATAGCGAGTGTTGACGATAGACACATAAACACAACCCAGGGTTCGTCAATCGTGGAAAGCACTCCGGGACCCAAAATAGTGAGTAATAGTCCAAGAAACAGGCCAGAACCGGCCCAAACTGCGAGCCCTAACGACCAACACGAAAGCACATCTTGGGGTTCAACAACCATGGAAATCACTTTGGGACCCCAAAACGGTGAGTAACAGTCCATGAAAGAGACCAAAATCGGACATACCTAGGATTATTGATGATCGAGACATAAATGAACCCCGGGGTTCGTCAATCATGGGAATCGCTCAGGGACCCCAAATCAGTGAGTGATAGTCCACGAAATGGGCCATAATCGGCCAAAAGTATGAGTGTTGATAACCGACATGTAAACGCGGCCCGGGGATCGTCAATCGTGGATATCACTCTGGGACTCCAAAACGGTGAGTAATAGTTCATGAAACGGACCAGAATCGGCCAAAATTGCGAGTGTTGACGACGGACACGGAAACACACTCCAGGGTTCGTCATCGAGGAAATCACTCCAGGACCCCAAAACAGTGAGTAGTAGTCCAAGAAACGGGCCAGAACCGCCCCAAACAGCGACTCCTGATGACCAACACGTAAGCACACGTTGGGGTTCAACAACCATGGAAATCGCTTTGGGAACCCAAAATGGTGAGTAATAGTGCATGAAGGAGCCAATATTCGGAGAAACCTATGATATTTGATGAAGAGACATAAACGCACCCCCGAGGTTCGTCAATCATGGAAATTGCTCATGGACCCCAAATCAGTGAGTAATAGTCCATGAAACGGGCCAGAATCGGCCAAAACTATGAGTGTTGATAACCGATACGTAAATGCACCCCAGGGATCGCTAATCGTGGTTATCGCTCTAGGACCCCAAAACGGTGAGTAATAGTGCATGAAACAGACCAGAATCGGATAAAATTACGAGTGTTGACGACGGACATGTAAACGCACCCCGGGGTACGTCTTCGTGGAAATCACTTCTGGACCCCAATACAGTGAGTAATAGTCCAAGAAACGGGCCAGAACCGGCCCAACCTGCGAGCCCTGACGACCAATACGTAAGCACACCTTGGGGTTCAACAACAATGGAAATTGCTTTGGGACCCCAAAACGTTGAGTAATAGTCCATGAAACAGCCCAGAATCGGACAAACCTTAAACATGGAAATCGCTCAGGGACACCAAATCAGTGAGTAATAGTCCACGAAATGGGCCAGAATCGGCCAAAATTGTGAGTGTTGATAACCGACACGTAAACGCGCCCTGGGGATCGTCAATTGTGGAAATCGCTCTGGGACCCGAAAGCGGTGAGCAATAGTGCATGAAACGGACCACAATCGCCCAAAATTGCGGCGTTGACGACGGACACGTAAACACACCCGGGGTTAAATCAATCTTGAAATCACTCCTGGACTCCAAAACAGAGTAGTAATCCAAGAAGCGGGCAGAACCGCCCAAATTGCGACTCGACCAACACGTAAGCACACCTTGGGGTTCAACAACCATGGAAATCGCTTTGGGACCCCAAAACGGTGAGTAATAGTCCATGAAAGAGCCCAGAATCAGACAAACCTAGGATTATTCATGAATAATACACAAACACACCCCGTGGTTCGTCAATCATGGAACTCGCTCAGGGACCCCAAATCCATGTGTAATAGTCCACAAAACGTTCCAGAATCGGCCAAAACTATGAGTGTTGATAACCGACATGTAAACGCACCCCGGGGATCGTCAATCGTGGAAATCGCTCTGGAACCCCAAAACGGAGAGTAGTATTGCATGAAACGGACCAGAATCGGCCAAAACTGTGAGTGTTCATGACCGACATGTAAACGCACCCCGGGTATTGTCAATCGTGGAAATCGCTCTAGGGCCCCAAACCAGTGAGTAATAGTGTGTGAAACGGACAACAATCGGCCAAAATAGCGAGTGTTGACGACAGACACATAGACACAACCCAGGGTTAGTCAATCGTGGAAATCACTCCGGGACCCCAAAATAGTGAGTAATAGTCCAAAAACAGGCCAGAACCGGCCCAAACTGTGAGCCCTAACGACCAACACGAAAGTACATCTTTGGGTTCAACAACCATGGAAATCACTTTGGGACACCAAAACGGTGAGTAATAGTCCATGAAGGAGCCCAGAATCGGACATACCTAGGATTATTGATGAACGACACATAAACGCACCCCGTGGTTCGTCAATCATGGAAATCGCTCAGGGACCGCAAATCAGTGAGCGATAGTCCACGAAATGGGCCATAATCGGCCAAAACTATGAGTGTTGATAACCGACATGTAAACGCGCGGCCCGGGGATCGTCAATCGTGGATATCGCTCTGGGACTCGAAAACGGTGAGTAATAGTTCATGAAACGGACCAGAATCGGCCAAAATTGCGAGTGTTGACGACGGACACGGAAACACACTCCAGGGTTAAATCATCGTGGAAATCACCCAGGATCCCAAAACAGTGAGTAGTAGTCCAAGAAGCGGGCAGAACCGCCCGAACAGCGACTCGATGACCAACACGTAAGCACACCTTGGGGTTCAACAACCATGGAAATCGCTTTGGGACCCCAAAAAGGTGAGTAATAGTGCATGAAGGAGCCAAGATTCGGAGAAACCTATGATACTTGATGAAGAGACAAAAACGCACCCCGAGGTTTGTCAATCATAGAAATCGCTCATGGACCACAAATCAGTGAGTAATAGTCCACGAAACGGGCTAGAATCGGCCAAAACTATGAGTGTTGATAGCCGACACGTAAACGCACCCCAGGGATCGTTAATCGTGGTTATCGCTCTAGGACCCCAAAACGGTGAGTAATAGTGCATGAAACAGACCAGAATCGGATAAAATTACGAGTGTTGACGACGGACATGTAAACGAACCCCGGGGTACGTCTTCGTGGAAATCACTTCTGGACCCCAATACAGTGAGTAATGGTCCAAGAAACGGGCCAGAACCGGCCCAAGCTGCGAGCCCTGACGACCAATACGTAAACACACCTTGGGGTTCGACAACAATGGAAATTGCTTTGGGACCCCAAAACGGTGAGTAATAGTCCATGAAACAGCCCAGAATCGGAAAACCTTAAACATGGAAATCGCTCAGGGACCCCAAATCAGTGAGTAATAGTCCACGAAACGGGACAGAATCGGCCAAAATTGTGAGTGTTGATAACCGACACGTAAACGCGCCCCGGGGATCATCAATTGTGGAAATCGCTCTGGGTCCCGAAAACGGTGAGCAATAGTGCATGAAACGGACCACAATCGCCCAAAATTGCGAGCATTGACGACGGACACGTAAACACACCCCGGGGTTCGTCAATCATGAAATCACTCCTGGACTCCAAATCAGAGAGTAGTAATCCAAGAAACGGGCCAGAACCAGCCCAAACTGCGACTCCCGACCAACACGTAAGCACACCTTGGGGTTCGACAACCATGGAAATCGCTTTGGGACCCCAAAACGGTGAGTAATAATCCATGAAAGAGCCCAGAATCAGAGAAACCTAGGATTATTCATGAATAATACACAAACACACCCCGGGGTTCGTCAATCATGGAAATCGCTCAGGGACCCCAAATCCGTGAGTAATAGTCCACAAAACGTTCCAGAATCGGCCAAAACTATGAGTGTTGATAACCGACATGTAAACGCACCGCGGGGATCGTCAATCGTGGAAATCGCTTTGGAACCCCAAAACGTTGAGTAGTAGTGCATGAAACGGACCAGAATCGGCCAAAACTGTGACTGTTCATGACCAACATGTAAACGCAACGCGGGTATTGTCAATCGTGGAAATCTCTCTAGGACCCCAAAACGGTCAGTAATAGTGTGTGAAACGGACAACAATCGGCCAAAATTGCGAGTGTTGACGACAGACACGTAAACACAACCCAGGGTTAGTCAATCGTGGAAATCACTCCGAGACCCCAAAATAGTGAGTAATAGTCCAAAAACATGCCAGAACCGGCCCAAACTACGAGCCCTAACGACCAACACGAAAGCACATCTTGGGGTTCAACAACCATGGAAATCACGTTGGGACCCCAAAACGGTGAGTAATAGTCCATGAAAGAGCACAGAATCGGACATACCTAGGATTATTGATGAACGACACATAAACGCACCCCGGGGTTCGTCAATCATGGGAATCGCTCAGGGACCCCAAATCAGTGAGTGATAGTCCACGAAATGGGCCATAATCGGCCAAAACTATAGTGTTGATAACCGACATGTAAACGCGGCCCGGGGATCGTCAATCGTGGATATCGCTCTAGGACTCCAAAACAGTGAGTAATAGTTCATGAAACGGACCAGAATCGGCCAAAATTGCGAGTGTTGACGACGGACACAGAAACACACTCCAGGGTTCGTCATCGTGGAAATCACTCCAGGATCCCAAAACAGTGAGTAGTAGTCCAAGAAACGGGCCAGAACCGCCCCAAACAGCGACTCCTGATGACCAACACGTAAGCACACCTTGGGGTTCAACAACCATGGAAATCGCTTTGGGACCCCAAAAAGGTGAGTAATAGTGCATGAAGGAGCCAAGATTCGGAGAAACCTACGATACTTGATGAAGAGACAAAAATGCACCCCGAGGTTCGTCAATCATAGAAATCGCTCATGGACCCCAAATCAGTGAGTAATAGTCCACGAAACGGGCCAGAATCGGCCAAAACTATGAGTGTTGATAACCGACACGTAAACGCACCCCAGGGATCGTTAATCGTGGTTATCGCTCTAGGACCCCAAAACGGTGAGTAATAGTGCATGAAACAGACCAGAATCGGATAAAATTACGAGTGTTGACAACGGACATGTAAACGCACCCCGGGGTACGTCTTCGTGGAAATCACTTCAGGACCCCAATACAGTGAGTAATAGTCCAAGAAACGGGCCAGAACCGGCCCAAGCTGCGAGCCCTGACGACCAATACGTAAGCACACCTTGGGGTTCAACAACAATGGAAATTGCTTTGGGACCCCAAAACGGTGATTAATAGTCCATGAAAGAGCCCAGAATCGGACAAACCTGAAACATGGAAATCCCTCAGGGACCCCAAATCAGTGAGTAATAATCCACGAAACGGGCCAGAATCGGCCAAAATTGTGAGTGGTGATAACCGACACGTAAACGTGCCCCGGGGATCATCAATTGTGGAAATCGCTCTAGGACCCGAAAACGGTGAGCAATAGTGCATAAAACGGACCACAATCGCCCAAAATTGCGAGCGTTGACGACGGACACGTAAACACACCCAGGGGTTCGTCAATCATGAAATCACTCCTGGACTCCAAAACAGAGAGTAGTAATCCAAGAAACGGGCCAGAACCGGCCCAAACTGCGACTCCTGACCAACACGTAAGCACACCTTGGGGTTCAACAACCATGGAAATCGCTTTGGGACCCCAAAATGGTGAGTAATAGTCCATGAAAGAGCCCAGAATCAGACAAACCTAGGATTATTCATGAATAATACACAAACACACCCCGGGGTTCGTCAATCATGGAAATCGCTTAGGGACCCCAAATCCGTGAGTAATAGTCCACAAAACGTTCCAGAATCGGCCAAAACTATGAGTGTTGATAACCGACATGTAAACGCACCCCGGGGATCGTCAATCGTGGAAATCGCTCTGGAACCCCAAAACGGTGAGTACTAGTGCATGAAACGGACCAGAATCGGCCAAAACTGTGAGTGTTCATGACCGGCATGTAAACGCACGCCGGGTATTGTCAATCGTGGAAATCGCTCTAGGACCCCAAAACGGTGAGTAATAGTGTGTGAAACGGACAACAATCGGCCAAAATTGCGAGTGTTGACGACAGTCACGTAAACACAACCCAGGGTTCGTCAATCGTGGAAATCACTCCGGGACCCCAAAATAGTGAGTAATAGTCCAAAAACAGGCCAGAACAGGCCCAAACTGCGAGCCCTAACGACCAACACGAAAGGACATCTTGGGGTTCAACAACCATGGAAATCACTTTGGGACCCCAAAACGGTGAGTAATAGTCCATGAAAGAGCCCAGAATCAGACATACCTAGGATTATTGATGAACGACACATAAACACACCATGGGGTTCGTCAATCATGGGAATCGCTCAGGGACCCCAAATCAGTGAGAAATGGGCCATAATCGGCCAAAACTATGAGGGTTGATAACCGACATGTAAACACGGCCCGGGGATCGTCAATTGTGGATATCGCTCTGTGACTCCAAAACGGTGAGTAATAGTTCATGAAATGGACCAGAATCGGCCAAAATTACGAGTGTTGATGACGGACAAGGAAACACACTCCAGGGTTCGTCATCGTGGAAATCACTCTAGTACCCCAAAACAGTGAGTAGTAGTCCAAGAAACGGGCCAGAACCGCCCCAAAGTGCGACTCCTGATGAGCAACACGTAAGCACACCTTAGGGTTCAACAACCATGGAAATCGCTTTGGGACCCCAAAACGGTGAGTAATAGTGCATGAAAGAGCCAAGATTCGGAGAAACCTATGATAATTGATGAAGAGACATAAACGCACCCCGAGGTTCGTCAATCATGGAAATCGCTCAGGGACCCCTAATCAGTGAGTAATAGTCCATGAAACGGGCCAGCATCGGCCAAAACTATGAGTGTTGAGAACCGACATGTAAACGCACTCCGGGGATCGTCAATCGCGGAAATCGACCTAGGATCACAAAACGATGAGTAATAGTGCATGAAACGGACCAAAGTCGGCCAAAATTGTGAGTGTTGTCGACGGACACGTAAGCGCACCCCAGGGTTCGTCAATCATGGATATCACTCCGGGAACCCAAAACAGTGAGTAGTAGTCCAAGAAACTGGCCAGAACCGGCCCAAACTGCGAGCCCTGACGACTAATACGTAAGCACACCTTGGGGTTCAACAACCATGGAAATTCTTTGGGACCCCAAAACGATGAGTAATAGTCCATGAAACAGCCCAGAATCGGACAAACCTTAAACATGGAAATCCTCAGGGACCCTAAATCAATGAGTAATAGTCCAAGAAACAGGACAGAATCGGCCAAAACTGTGAGTGTTGATAACCGACACGTAAACGCACCCCGGGTATCGTCTATTATGGAAATCGCTCTGGGACCTGAAAACAGTGAGCAATAGTGCATGAAACGGACCACAATCGCCCAAAATTGCGAGCGTTGACGACAGACACGTAAACACACCCCGGGGTTCGTCAATCGTGAAATCACTCCTGGACCCCAAAACAGAGAGTAGTAGTCCAAGAAACGGGCCAGAACCGGCCCAAACTGCGACTCCTGACCAACACGTAAGCACACCTTGGGGTTTAACAACCAAGGAAATTGCTTTGGGACCTCTAAACGGTGAGTAATAGTCCATGAAAGAGCCGAGAATCAGACAAACCTAGGATTATTCATGAATAGTACACAAACACACCCCAAGGTTCGTCAATCATGGAAATCGCTCAGGGACCCCAAATCAGTGAGTAATAGTCCACAGAACGTTCCAGAATCAGCCAAAACTATGAGTGTTGATAACCGACATGTAAACGCACCCTGGGGATCGTCAATCGTGGAAATCGCTCTCGGACCCCAAAACGGTGGGTTGTAATGCATGAAACGGACCAGAATCGTCCAAAAATGTGAGTGTTCATGAGCGACATGTAAACGCACCCCAGGTATCGTCAATCGTGGAAATCGCTCATGGACCCCAAATAAGTGAGTAATAGTCCACGAAACGGGCCAGAATCGTCCAAAACTATGATTGTTGATAACCGACACGTAAACGCACCCTAGGGATCGTTAATCATGGTTATCGCTCTAGGACCCCAAAACAGTGAGTAATAGTGCATGAAACAGACCAGAATCGGATAAAATTACGAGTGTTGACGATGGACATGTTAACGCACCCCGGGGTACGTCTTCGTGGAAATCACTTCTGGACCCCAATACAGTGAGTAATAGTGCAAGAAACGGGCCAGAACCGGCCCAAGCTGCGAGCCCTGACGACCAATACGTAAGCACACCTTGGGGTTCAACAACAATGGAAATTGCTTTGGGACCCCAAAACGGTGAGTAATAGTCCATGAAACAGCCCAGAATCGGACAAACCTTAAACATGGAAATCGCTCAGGGACCCCAAATCAGTGAGTAATAGTCCACGAAACGGGCCAGAATCGGCCAAAATTGTGAGTGTTGATAACCGACACGTAAACGCGCCCCGGGGATCGTCAATTGTGGTAATCGCTCTGGGACCCAAAAACGGTGAGCAATAGTGCATGAAACGGACCACAATCGCCCAAAATTGTGAGCGTTGACGACGGACACGTAAACACACCCCGGGGTTTGTCAATCATGAAATCACTCCTGGACTCCAAAACAGAGAGTAGTAATCCAAGAAACGGGCCAGAACCGGCCCAAACTGCGACTCCGGACCAACACGTAAGCACACCTTGGGGTTCAACAACCATGGAAATTGCTTTGGGACCCCTAAACGGTGAGTAATAGTCCATGAAAGAGCCGAGAATCAGACAAACCTAGGATTATTCATGAATAGTACACAAACACACCCCAAGGTTCGTCAATCATGGAAATCGCTCAGGGACCCCAAATCAGTAAGTAATAGTCCACAGAACGTTCCAGAATCAGCCAAAACTATGAGTGTTGATAACCGACATCCCCAAAACGCACCCCGGGGATCGTCAATCGTGGAAATCGCTCTCGGACCCCAAAACGGTGGGTAGTAATGCATGAAACGGACCAGAATCGTCAAAAAATGTGAGTGTTCATGACCGACATGTAAACGCACCCCGGGTATCGTCAATCGTGGAAATCGCTCTAGGACCCCAAAACGGTGAGTAATATTGTATGAAACGGACAACAATCGGCCAAAATTGCGAGTGTTGACGACAGACACATAAACACAACCGAGGGTTCGTCAATCGTGGAAATCACTCCGAGACCCCAAAATAGTGAGTAATAGTCCAAGAAACAGGCCAGAACTGGCCCAAACTGCGAGCCCTAACGACAAATACGAAAGCACATCTTGGGGTTCAAAACGGACCAGGACCGGCCCAAACTGCGAGTCCTGACGACCAACACGTGAGCACAACTTGGCTTTCAACAACCATGGAAATCGCTTTGGGACCCCAAAGCGGTGAGTAATAGTCCATGAAAGAGACAAGAATCGGACAAACCAAGGATTATTGATGAACGAGAGATAAACGCACCCCGAGGTTCTTCAATCATGGAAATTGCTCAGGGACCCCATAACAGAGAGTAATAGTACATAAAACGGACCAAGACCGGCCAAAATTGTGAGTGTTGACAACGGACACGTAAGAACACCTTGGGGTTCAACAACCATGGAAATCGCTTTGTGACCCCAAAACGGTGAGTAATAGTCCATGAAAGAGCCCAGAATCGGACAAACCCAGGATTATAGATGAACGAGACATAAACGCACCCAGAGGTTCATCAATCATGGAAATCGCTCAGGGACCCCAAAACCGAGTATAATAGTGCATAAAACGGACCAAGACCGGCCAATCTTGGGAGTGCTGACGACGGACGCGTAAGCACCCCTTGGGGTTCAACAACCATGGAAATCGCTTTGGGACCCCAAAGCGATGAGTAATAGTCCATGAAAGAGCCCAGAATCTAACAAACCTAGGACTATTAATGAACGAGACATGAATGTACCCTCGGGTTTGTCAATCATGGAAATCGCTCGGGGACCCCAAATCAGTGAGTAATAGTCCATGAAACGGGCCACGGGGATCGTCAATCATGGAAATCGATCTGGGTCCCCAAAACGGTGAGTAAGTGCATGAAATGGACCAGAGTTGGCCAAAATTGCAAGTGTTGACGATGGACATGTAAACGTACCCCCGGATTTGTCAATCGTGGGAATCACTACGGGACCCCAAAACAGTGAGTAGTAGTCCAGTAAACGGGTGAGAACCGGCCCAAATTGTGAGTCGTGAAGACCAACACGTAAGCAAACCTTGGGGTTCAACAACCATTGAAATCGATTTGGGACCCAAAAAGGTGAGTAATAGTCCATGAAAGAGCCCAGAATCGGACAAACCTAGGATTATTGATGAAAAAGACATAAACGCACCCCTGGGTTCGTCAATAATGGAAATCGCTTAGGGACCCCAAATCTGTGAGTATTTGTCCACGAAACGGGCCAAAATCGCCCAAAACTGTGAGTGTTGATGATGACACGTAAACGGACCACGGGGATCGTCAACCGTGGAAAATTGATCTAGGACCCCAAAACTATGAGTAAGTGCATGAAACGGACCAGAATCGCCAAAATTGCAAGTGTCGACGACGGACACATAAACACACCCCAGGGTTTGTCAATCGTGGAAATCACTTCTGGGCCCCAAAAAAGTGAGTAGTAGTCCAAGAAACAGGCCGGAACCGGCCCAAACTGGGAGTCCTGACGACCAACATGTAAGCACATCTTGGGGTTCAAAACCCAAGGAAATCGCTTTGGGACCCCAAAACAAAGAGTAATAGTCCATGAAAGAGCCCAGAATTGGACAAACCAAGGATTATTGATGAACAACACATAAACGCACCCCGAGGTTCTTCAACCATGGAAATCGCTTAGGGACCCCAAAACAGAGAGTAGTAGTACATAAAACGGACCAGGACCGGCCAAAATTGCGAGTGCTGACGACAGAAACGTAAGGACACCTTGGGGTTCAACAACCATGGAAATCGCTTTGGGACCCCAAAACGGTGAGCAATAGTCCATGAAAGAGCCCCGAATCTGACAAACCTAGGACTATTAATGAACAAGACATAAAAGTACCCTGGGGTTTGTCAATCAAGGAAATCGCTCGGCGACCCCAAATCTGTCAGTAATAGTCCATGAAACGGGCCACGGGGATCTTCAATCGTGGAAATTGATCTGGGACCCCACAACGGTGAGTAAGTGCATGAAACGGACCAGAATCGGCCAAAATTGCAAGTGTTGACGCCGGATACGTAAACGCACCTCGGGGATTTGTCAAGCGTGGAACTCACTACGGGACCCCAAATCAGTGAGTAGTAGTCCAAGAAACAGGCCAGAACTGGCCCAAACTGTGAGTCCTGAAGACCAACACATAAGCACACCTTGGGGTTCAACAACCATTGAAATCGCTTTGGGACCCCAAAACGGTGAGTAATAGTCCATGAAAGAGCCCAGAATCGGACAAACCAAGGATTATTGATGAACGAGACATAAACGCACCCCGAGGTTCTTCAATCATGGAAATTTCTCAAGGACCCCAAAACAGAGAGTAATAGTATATGAAACGGACCAAGACTGGCCAAAATTGCGACTATTGACGACGGACACGTAAGCACAACTTGGGGTTTAACAACCATGGAAATCACTTTGTGACCCCAAAACAGTGAATAATAGTCCATGAAGGAGCCCAGAATCTGACAAACCTAGGACTATTAATGAACGAGACATAAACGTACCCTGGCGTTTGTCAATCATGGAAATCGCTCGGGGACCCCAAATTAGTGAGTAATAGTCCGTCAAACGGGCCAGTATCGGCCAAAACTATGAGTGCTGACTACCAACACGTAAATGCACAACGGGGATCGTCAATCGTTGAGATCGATCTAGGACCCCAAAACGGTGAGTAAGTGCATGAAACAGGCTAGTATCGGCCAAAATTGCAAGTGTTGACGACGGACATGTAAACGCACCCCGGGGTTTGTCAATCGTGGAAATCATTCCGGGACCCCAAAACAGTGAGTAGTAGTCCAAGAAACGGGCCAGAATGTCAGGACCCCGATTCCAAGTCACATCGATCTAGCCGATAACACGTCATATTACTTTGCGGCCTCACGCACGGTATTCCCACGGGTGTCGCCTTACCATGGCTTGGGACCGTTTGCGCCTTTTGGCTCACGTATATGATAGTGCCGCTAGCATCCATATGATAGAGAACCCGGGCCGACATGGCTAGTCGTGAACCCAAAGCAGCACTAACCCATGGGGACAGGCATACATGAATCACATCGAGCATGTCGGTCAGCAGCGTGTGAATCCGGGCTGTAGCACTGGGCTAACAGGACTCCAGGAACCCGGGCTGTAGCAGGCTAGGCAGGACTCGGATGTCACGCGTGACATTTCCCGAAGGATGTACACAGAACGAAGTGAAACACATGCCGCCAGTCAAGTGTCCCGAGCGGTAGTCTTTGGGCTAGCAGGACTCCGGTGAACCAGGCTGTAGCGGACTACTATGGCTCAAGGAAGCACTAGACTACATTTCCCCATAAGAGCGGCTGCCAAGGATAAACAACTAGATTGTCGGATCCCACACATACCAAGCATTTCAAACATACACACAATATGCTCGATATGTGTAAATACAACATGGCATCACAACATAACTCTACGACTCAAGTATTTATTCATTAGGCTCCGAGGAGCGAGATATTACAAACATGGGTCTCATGACCCAACATTCAGAGCATTCAAAACAAAGCACACGCGGAAGCTTAACATGTCTGAGTACAGACATCTACAAATGAAAAAGGCTGAGAAGCCTGACTCTCTACCAGATCCTGCCGAGGGCACAAGATCGTAGCTGAGGTAACAAGCTAAACGTCGAAGTCCGTGCGGAACTACTAGCGAGACTGATGTCTCTCTGCAAAACATAAATTAAGCAAACGTGAGTACAAATGTACCCAGCAAGACTTACATCAGAGCTAACTACATATGCATCGGTATCAACAAAGGGGGTGGTGAAGTTTGACTGCAGCAAGCCAGTTTTGACTCGGTGGCTATCCTAACTACGACTGCAAGTAACTCTTTTGAGGTGGCGCACACGAGTCCACATATTCACCATACCGATACACCACTATGCATCCGCTCCCGTCTACCTACGAGAACGCCATCCATAGCACTCACGCTTATCTTGCGAGTTTTAGAGTATCCACTTTCACTTGTCTATGAACTGTACAGGCAACCCGAAGTCCTTTTCATGACACGGCTATTCGAATAGATGATGTTAACCCTGCAGGGGTGTACTTCTTCACACACGCTCTCGCCACTTACCACCATGTACACATCGTGTATCTCGGCAACCTTCAAGCGGAAGCCTGGTGAGGGAGTCGGCCACGACCTGACTAACTACACAAGTCTCTAGTCCAGGTTTATTGCCTATTCGGGTTCCATCCGCAAGGAGATCCGGCCGGGGTGTCACTCACGGCCCCAAACGATGTGTGCAAGATTCCCAAGCCCACCTCGATGGGTGGTTCTACGCTTGGTACACCGTGCCATGGTGCCTAGTCTATCCCAATCCCACCTGTATCGGGTGCCACTTGGTAAACTACTAACACTACCTACAAACACCAAAAACTAGTTGCAACTCCTGGACAGAGATCAGGTTGATTAATAAGTCGAGAGGGGCACTTAAGCATTCCAATGCGTGGTAGTAACTATTCATGGATCACAAACACAGAACTCAGTTCCTGAGGACGGCTGCAATGAGACAACCCACAATGTACTCCTACATGGCCTCTCACCGCTACCTTTACCAAATCGTGTTCTAACACTTAGCTCTCGACAGTAGGACATGTTCACACACCTCCGATTCATCCCCGATGAATCAGACCTGACTCAACTCTAAGCAGTAGCAGGCATGACAAACAAGCATGAATGAGTAGGCACATCAGGGCTCAAACAACTCCTACTCATGCTAGTGTTGGGGAACGTAGCAGAAATTCAAAATTTTCCTACGTGTCACCAAGATCTATCTATGGAGAAACCAGCAACGAGGGGAAGGAGAGTGCATCTACATACCCTTGTAGATCGCTAAGCGGAAGCGCTCAAGAGAACGGGGTTGAAGGATTCGACTCGTGATCCAAATCACCGGAGATCCTAGTGCCGAACGGACGGCACCTCCGCGCTCAACACACGTACAGCCGGTGACGCCTCCCACGCCTTGATCTAGCAAGGAGAGAGGGAGAGGTTGAGGAAGACTCCATCCAGCAGCAGCACAACGGCATGGTGGTGGTGGAGGAGCGTGGCAATCCTGCAGGCTTCGCCAAGCACTGCGGGAGAGGAGGAGGTGTCACGGGAGGGAGGAGGCGCCAGGACTCAGGTGTGGCTTCCTCCTCCCTCCACTATATATAGGGGCAAGGGAGAGGGGAGGTGCAGCTTGGCCCTTCCTCCAAGGAAGGGTGCGGCCGGAGGAGTCCATCCTCCTAAGGCACCTAGGAGGTGCCTTCCCCCTTTAGGACTCTCCCTTTCCTTTATCTCTTGGCGCATGGGCCTCTTGGGGGGGCACACCAGCCCACCTGGGACTGGTCCCCTCCCACACATGGCCCATGCAGCCCTCCGAGGATGGTGGTCCCACTTGGTGGACCCCAGGACCCTCCCGGTGGTCCCAGACATTACCGATAAAACCCAAACTTTTCGGTGACCAAAACAGGACTTCCCATATAATTTTCTTTACCTCCGGACCATTCCGAACTCCTCGTGACGTCGGGATCTCATCAGGACTCGAACAACATTCGGTAACCACATACAAACTTCCTTTATATCCCTAGCGCCATCGAACCTTAAGTGTGTAGACCCTACGGGTTCGGGAACCATGCGATACATGACCGAGACGTTCTCGGTCAATAACCAACAGCGGATCTGGATACCCATGTTGGCTCCTACATGTTCCACGATGATCTCATCGGATGAACCACGATGTCAAGGACTCAATCAATCCCGTATACAATTCCCTTTGTCTAGCGGTATTGTACTTGCCCGAGATTCGATCGTCGGTATCCCGATACCTTGTTCAATCTCGTTACGGCAAGTCTCTTTACTCGCTCGTAACACATCATCCCGCCGATCAACTCCTTGATCACATTGTGCACATTATGATGATGTCCTACCGAGTGGGCCCAGAGATACCTCTCCGTCACACGGAGTGACAAATCGATCTCGATTCGTGGCAACCCAATGTACACTTTCGGAGATACCTGTAGTGCACCTTTATAGCCACCCAGTTACGTTGTGACGTTTGGTACACCCAAAGCACTCCTACGGTATCCGGGAGTTGCACAATCTCATGGTCTAAGGAAATGATAGTTGACATTAGAAAAGCTTTAGCATACGAACTACGATCTTTGTGCTAGGCTTAGGATTGGGTCTTGTCCATCACATCATTCTCCCAATGATGTGATCCCGTTATCAATGACATCCAATGTCCATGGTCAGGAAACCGTAACCATCTATTGATCAACGAGCTAGTCAACTAGAGGCTTACTAGGGACATGGTGTTGTCTATGTATCCACACATGTATCTGAGTTTCCTTTCAATACAATTATAGCATGGATAACAAACGATTATCATGAACAAGAAAATATAATAATAATAACTAATTTATTATTGCCTCTAGGGCATATTTCCAATAGTCTCCCACTTGCACTAGAGTCAATAATCTAGTTCACATCGCCATGTGATTAACATTGACAGGTCACATCGCCATGTGACCAACATCCAAAGAGTCTACTAGTGTCTCAAACTAGTTCACATCACCATGTGATTAAGTCTCAATGAGTTCTGGGGTTTGATCATGTTTTGCTTGTGAGAGAGGTCTTAGTCAACGGGTCTGTAACATTCAGATCCGTATGTACTTCGCAATTCTCTATGTCATATTGTAAATGCTGCTTCCACGCTCCACTTGAAGCTATTCCAAATGGTTGCTCCACTATACGTATCCGGTTTGCTACTCAGAGTCATTCGGATAGGTGTTAAAGCTTGCATCGACGTAACCCTTTATACCGAACTCTTTATCACCTCCATAAACGAGAAACATGTCCTTTATTTACTTCAAGGACAATTTTGACCGCTGTCCAATGACCCATTCCTGGATCATTCTTGTACCCCTTGACTGACTCATGGCACGGCACACTTCCGGTGCGGTACACAGCATAGCATACTATAGAGCCTACGTCTGAAGCATAGGGGACGACCTTCGTCCTTTCTCTCTCTTCTGCCGTGGTCGAGCTTTAACTCTTAACTTCATACCTTACAGCTCAGGCAAGAACTCCTTCTTTGACTGATCCATCTTGAACACCTTCAAGATCTTGTCAAGGTATGTGCTCATTTGAAAGTATCATTTAGCGTTTTTTTTATCTATCCTCATAGATCTTGATGCTCAATGTTCAAGTAGCCTAATCCAGGTTTTCCATTGAAAAACACTTTTCAAACAACCCTATATGCTTTCCAGAAATTCTACATCATTTCTGATCAACAATATGTCAACAACATATACTCATCAGAAATTCTATAGTGCTCCCACTCACTTCCTTGGAAATACAAGTTTCTCATAAACTTTGTATAAACCCAAAATCTTTGATCATCTCATCAAAGCGCACATTCCAACTCCGAGATGCTTACTCCAGTCCTTAGAAGGATCGCTGGAGCCAGCATACCTTTTAGCATCCTTAGGATCGACAAAAACTTTCTGATTGTATCACATACAACCTTTCCTTACGAAAACTGGTAAGGAAACTCGTTTTGACATCCATCTGCCAGATTTCATAAATGTAGCTAATGCTAACATGATTCCGACGGACTTAAGCATTGCTATGGATGAGAAAATCTCATCGTAGTCAACTCCTTGAACTTGTGAAAAACTCTTTGCCACAAGTCGAGCTTCATAGACGGCGACATTACCGTCCACGTCCGTCTTCTTCTTAAAGATCCATTTATCTCAATGGCTTGCCGATCAACGGGCAAGTCCACCAAAGTCCATGCTTTGTTCTGATACATGGATCCTATCTCGGATTTCATGGCTTCTAACCATTTGTTGGAATATGGGCCCACCATTGCTTCTCCATAGCTCGTAGGTTCATTGTTGTCTAGCAACATGACATTCAAGACAGGATCACCGTACCACTCCGAAGCAGTACGCGTCCTTGTCGTCCTACGAGGTTCAGTAGTGACTTGATCCGAAGCATCATGATCACTATCATCAGCTTCCACTTCAAAGTGCCACATGAACAACTTCTGTGCCCTGCTACACACTGGTTGAAGTGATGGTTCAATAACCTCATCAAGTCTCCACCATCCTCCCACTCAATTCTTTCGAGCGAAACTTTTCCTCGAGAAAGGACCCGTTTCTAGAAACAATCACTTTTGCTTCCGGATCTGAACTAGGAGGTATACCCAACCATTTTGGGTATCCTATGAAGATGCATTTATCCGTTTTTGGGTTCGAGCTTATCACGATGAAACTTCTTCACATAAGCGTCGCAGCCCCAAACTTTCAAGAAACGACAGCTTAGGTTTCTCTAAACCATAGTTCAAACAGTGTCGTCTCAATGGAATTACGTGGTGCCCTATTAAAGTGAGTGCGGTTTTCTCTAATGCCTAACCCATGAACGATAGTGGTAATTCGATAAGAGACATCATGGTGCGCACCATATCCAATAGGGTGCAACTATGATGTTCGGACACACCATCACACTATGGTGTTCCAGGCGGTATTAATTGTGAAACAATTTCCACACTGTCTTAATTGCGTGCCAAAGCTCGTAACTCAGATACTCATCTCTATGATCATATCATAGACATTTTATCCTCTTGTCACAATGATCTTTAACTTCACTCTGAAATTACTTGAACCATTCAATAATTCAGACTTGTGATTCATCAAGTAAATATACTCAACATCTACTCGAATCATATGTGAAGTCAGAACATAACGATATTCACTGCATGCCTCAAAGACTCATTGGACTGCAGATCAAAATGTGTTACTTCCAACAGGTTGCTACCTTGTTCCATCTTACTGAAACCGAGGCTTTTCAGTCATCTTGCCCATGTGGTATGATTTGCATATCTCAAGTCATTCAAAATCAAGTGAGTCCAAACGATCCATCTGCATGGAGTTTCTTCATGCGTATACACCAATAGACATGGTTTGCATGTCTCAAACTTTTCAAAAACGAGTGAGTCCAAAGATCCATCAACATGGAGCTTCTTCATGCGTTTTATACCAATATGACTTACATGGCAGTGCCACAAGTACGTGGTACTATCATTACTATCTTATATCTTTTGGCATGAAAATGTGTATCACTACGATTGAGATTCAATAAACCAATCCTTTTAGGTGCTAGACCATTGAAGGTATTATTCAAATTAACAGAGTAACCATTATTCTTCTTAAATGAATAATCGTATTGCGACAGACATAATCCAATCATGTCTATGCTCAACGCAACCACCAAATAACAATTATTTAGGTTTAACACCAATCTCGATGGTAGAGGGGGCGTGCAATGCTTGATCATATCAACCTTGGAAACACTTCCAACACGTATCGTCAGCTCACCTTTAGCTAGTCTCCGTTTATTCCGTAGCTTTTATTTCGAGTTACTAACACTTAGCAACCGAACCGGTATCTAATACCCTGGTGCTACTAGGAGTACTAGTAAAATACACATTAACATAATGTATATCCAATATACTTCTATCGACCTTGCCAGCCTTCTCATCTACCAAGTATCTAGGGTGGTTCCGCCTTTTTGTGTCCGTTCCTCTCATTACAGAAGCACTTAGTCTCGGGTTTGGGTTCAACCTTGGGTTTCTTCACTAGAGCTGCAACTGTTTTGCCATTTCATGAAGTATCCCTTGTTGCCCTTGCCCTTCTTGAAACTAGTGGTTTTACCAACCATCAACAATTGATGCTCCTACTTGACTTCTACTTTCGCGGTGTCAAACATCGCGAACACTTCAAGGATCATCATATCTATCCCTGATATGTTATAGTTCATCACGAAGCTCTAGTAGCTTACTAGCAATGTCTTTGGAGAAACATCACTATCTCATCTGGAAGATTAACTCCCACTCGATTCAAGTGATTGTTGTACCCAGACAATCTGAGTACAAGCTCAATGATTGAGATCTTCTCCCTTAGTTTGTAGGCTAGAAAACTCGTCGGAGGTCTCATACCTCTTGACGTGGGCACGAGCCTGAAATCCCAATTTCAGCCCTCAGAACATCTCATATGTTCCGCGACGTTTCAAAAACGTCTTTGGTGCCTCAATTCTAAGTCGTTTAACATTATCGAACTATTCACGTAGTCATCAAAACGTGTGTGTCAGATGTTCGCAACATCCACAGACCACGTTCGAGGTCCAGCACACCGAGCGGTGCATTAAGGACATAAGCTTTCTACTGACCGCATAATTGCTACTGTCAACTTTCAACTATATTTTCTATAGGAACATATCTAAACAGTAGAACTAAAGCGCGAGCTATGACATAATTTGCAAAGGGCTTTTGACTATGTTCAGGATAATTAAGATCATCTAATGAACTCCCACTCAGATAGACATCCCTCTAGTCATCTAAGTGATTACATGATCCGCGTCAACTAGGCCGTGTCCGATCATCACGTGAGACGGACTAGTCATCATCGGTGAACATCTTCATGTTGATCGTATCTACTATACGACTCATGCTCGACCTTTCGGTCTCTTGTGTTCCGAGGCCAAGTCTGTACATGCTAGGCTCGTCAAGTTAACATAAGTGTTCTGCGTGTGTAAATCTGGCTTACACCCGTTGTATGTGAACGTAAGAATCTATCACACCCGATCATCACGTGGTGCTTCAAAACGACGAACTTTCTCAACGGTGCATAGTTAGGGGGAACACCTTCTTGAAATTTTAATGAGGGATCATCTTATTTACTACCGTCGTTCTAAGCAAATAAGATGCATAAACATGATAAACATCACATGCAATCAAATAGTGACATGATATGGCCAATATCATTTTGCTCCTTTTGATCTCCATCTTCGGGGCTCCATGATCATCATCGTCACCGGCATGACACCATGATCTCCATCATCATGATCTCCATCATCATGTCTCCATGAAGTTATATCGCCAACTTATTACTTCTACTACTATGGCTACTGGCTAGCAATAAAGTAAAGTAATTACATGGCGTTTATTCAATGACACGGGTCATACAATAAATAAAGACAACTCCTATGGCTCCTGCCGGTTGTCATACTCATCGACATGCAAGTCGTGATTCCTATTACAAGAACATGATCAATCTCATACATCACATATCATTCATCACATTCTTCTTGGCCATAACACATCACATAGCATACCCTGCAAAAACAAGTTAGACGTCCTCTAATTGTTGTTTGCATGTTTTACGTGGCTGCTATGGGTTTCTAGCAAGAACGTTTCTTACCTACGCAAAACCACAACGTGATATGCCAATTGCTATTTACCCTTCATAAGGACCCTTTTCATCGAATCCGTTCCGACTAAAGTGGGAGAGACTAGCACCCGCTAGCCACCTTATGCACCAAGTGCATGTCACCGGTGGAACCTGTCTCACGAAGAATGCGTAAGGTCGGTCCGGCCGCTTCATCCCACAATACCGTCGAAACAAGATTGGACTAGTAACGGCAAACATATTGAACAAAATCAACGCCCACAACTACTTTGTGTTCTACTCGTGCAAAGAATCGACGCAATAGACCTAGCTCTGATACCATTGTTGGGGAACGTAGCAGAAATTCAAAATTTTCCACGTGTCACCAAGATCTATCTATGGAGAAACCAGCAACGAGGGAAGGAGAGTGCATCTACATACCCTTGTAGATCGCTAAGCGGAAGCGCTCAAGAGAACGGGGTTGAAGGAGTCGTACTCGTCGTGATCCAAATCACCGGAGATCCTAGTGCCGAACGGACGGCACCTCCGCGTTCAACACACGTACAGCCCGGTGACGTCTCCCACGCCTTGATCCAGCAAGGAGAGAGGGAGAGGTTGAGGAAGACTCCATCCAGCAGCAGCACAACGGCGTAGTGGTGGTGGAGGAGCGTGGCAATCCTGCAGGGCTTCGCCAAGCACCTGCGGGAGAGGAGGAGGTGTCACGGGAGGGAGGGAGGCGCCAGGGACTCAGGTGTGGCTTTCCTCCCTCCCCTCCACTATATATAGGGGCAAGGGAGAGGGGGGTGGCGCAGCCTTGGCCCTTCCTCCAAGGAAGGGTCCGGCCAGGGAGGAGTCCATCCTCCCTAAGGCACCTAGGAGGTGCCTTCCCCCTTTAGGACTCTCCCTTTCCTTTATCTCTTGGCGCATGGGCCTCTTGGGGGGGCGCACCAGCCCACCTGGGGCTGGTCCCCTCCCACACTTGGCCCATGCAGCCCTCCGAGGATGGTGGTCCCACTTGGTGGACCCCCGGGACCCTCCCGGTGGACCCCCGGGACCCTCCCGGTGGTCCCGGTACATTACCGATAAAACCCGAAACTTTTCCGGTGACCAAAACAGGACTTCCCATATATAATTCTTTACCTCCGGACCATTCCGGAACTCCTCGTGACGTCCGGGATCTCATCCGGGACTCCGAACAACATTCGGTAACCACATACAAACTTCCTTTATGACCCTAGCGTCATCGAACCTTAAGTGTGTAGACCCTACGGGTTCGGGAACCATGCAGACATGACCGAGACGTTCTCCGGTCAATTACCAACAGCGGGATCTGGATACCCATGTTGGCTCCCACAGGTTCCATGATGATCTCATCGGATGAACCACGATGTCATGGACTCAATCAATCCCGTATACAATTCCCTTTGTCTAGCGGTATTGTACTTCCAGAGATTCGATCGTCGGTATCCCGATACCTTGTTCAATCTCGTTACCGGCAAGTCTCTTTACTCGTTCCGTAACAAATCATCCCACGATCAACTCCTTGATCAAATTGTGCACATTATGATGATGTCCTACCGAGTGGGCCCAGAGATACCTCTCCGTCACACGGAGTGACAAATCCCAGTCTCGATTCGTGCCAACCCAACAGACACTTTCAGAGATACCTGTAGTGCACCTTTATAGCCACCCAGTTATGTTGTGACGTTTGGTACACCCAAAGCACTCCTACGGTATCCGGGAGTTGCACAATCTCATGGTCTAAGGAAATGATACTTGACATTAGAAAAGCTTTAGCATACGAACTACGATCTTTGTGCTAGGCTTAGGATTGGGTCTTGTCCATCACATCATTCTCCCAATGATGTGATCCCGTTATCAATGACATCCAATGTCCATGGTCAGGAAGCCGTAACCATCTATTGATCAACGAGCTAGTCAACTAGAGGCTTACTAGGGACATGGTGTTGTCTATGTATCCACACATGTATCTGAGTTTCCTTTCAATAAAATTATAGCATGGATAACAAACGATTATCATGAACAGGAAAACATAATAATAATAACTAATTTATTATTGCCTCTAGGGCATATTTCCAACAGCTAGTGGGTTTCATCTATTTACTGTGGCAATGACAGGTCATGCAGAGGATAAAGGGTTCAACTATCGCAGCAAGTAACAGATGAATCGTTGTTGTCCTAATGCAGTAAAAGAGAGCAGGAGCGAGAGAGTGGGATTATATCGGAATGAACAAGGGGGTTTTGCTTGCCTGGCACTTCTGAAGATAATATAGTTCTTCATCGGTGTCATCGAACTCATCGTCGGTACGTCGTCTATTGAGAGGGGACAAACACCAGCAACACAGAAGGAAACACCATCCATGCAATGCACAATATGATGCATGATCATGACATGGCAATATCATGTGGTTTGAGCTAATGCAACTAGCAGCAGATTAAATGAAGTTGGTTTGAACCCTAGGTTCAAATTCAAACTCCATATATGGTTATTTAAATGCCATTCAATTGAAATGTCCTAAACAGTAGCCATAAGTTGTTCTAACATGCATGAAAATGATACAGATGGATAGATTGGATTTTTCTGATCATTTTTCATATATAAATTATTTGATTTGGAGCTACGGTTGATTTTCTATGAATTTTAGAAGTTTGTGGTATTTTCTGGAATTTCCTGTATAAAGTTAATTCCAAAAAAAGGTTAACTGCGTCAGCATGACGTCAGCAGGTCAACAGGCGGCCCAGGTCAAACTAACCAGTGGGTCCCGCGTGTCAGTGACTAACCAAACTAACTAGGTTAGTTAGCGTTTTAACATAAACTAACCTAGATTAATTAGGCGGGCTGGTCCCTCATGTCAGTGACCCAGGGGGAGGTCAAACCCCCGGTCAATTGGCCTAAACAGGCCGGCGGCTCGACGCCGGCGGCGACATGTGCGGCGGAGGGACTCGGGTTCGCTCTCCCGGCGCCCAAATGAGCGGCGGAGAGCACCCACGGGGAGCCGACGCTCGCCCGCATCCAGCGCGGCAAGCAGCAGCGGCTAGGGAGGCCGGAGCTCGTCGGAAATGAGCTCGGGGCGGCGGCCGGCGATCGGGCGCAAGTGGCGCGGCGGCTACGGTGCACAGGGAAGAGAACAGAGAGGGGGAGGACGGGCAGCAGCTCACGGCGATCTTCTTGGAGTGGACGGCGAGCTCAGGGAGGGACTGAAGCACTCGGGGCGTCGAGGGGGATCTCCGGCGACGACGGTCGGGGACGAGCTCGGTGAGGGCAGAGGGGCGCATCCGTCTACGTGTGGCGATCCGAGGAGGTCGAGGTCGTCGAGGCGAAGCTCGCAGGCACGGCGAGGGGTCGAGTGAGAGGCGGTGGCGTCGAGCTTCACGGAGGTGTGGCCATGGCCGCTTTGGCCATGAGAGAGAGAGAGCTAGGGAGAGGAGAGGAGAGGACTGGGGAGAGTGAGCGGGTCCGGGGGGGCGCGTGGCGTCGTCGAGCACTTGTCACGGAGGGACAGAGCAGGGAGGAGGAGGAGGTAGCCTTGCGCGGCGGTGCGCGCGTCGGGCACGCGCCCGTCCTCCTGGCGGGAGTATGACGACAGGGGAGGGGGAACAGGTGGCTGGGCTGGCTAGCTGGGCGGCCAAAGCAAGACAAATCTGGGGCAAGACAGAGCTGGCCGCAGGTAAGTCGGCCCAGGTAAGCTTTTTCTTTTTTTTAACTTTCTATTTTCTGACATTTGTTTTGATTTAATAAAAATACTAAATCATTTTATTTTCTTATGCCAATTTTTATAGGAGCTAGTTATATTATTCCAGAGCTCCTGAACAAATGACATAATTTTTGGACATATATTATATATATAACATATATATATCCAATGCAAATAGTTATGCATTAGTTCCAAATGCCCAAAATAAATACTTATGAGCTCCTAAAAATATTGGTTTGATTTTTTTATCTCTGCCCAATATTTTCAAAGAGCAACATGAACATTTTCTTGGATCTTTTTGGAGCAATTTTTATCTGGGTCATTTCCAGAAATGGTTCTGAGGGTTTCACAAATCCTCATTTCAAATTTAAATGGAATTTAAACATGATGCACACATGACTAGCTAGTCTACGTCATACCAGAACTAGGGATGTGACAACTCGCCCCCACTAAACAAGAATCTCGTCCCGAGATTCAAGACGTGAGATAAGAGACAGAGGGGGCACAAACTAACACGGTCTTCATGATCCAGGTTACACTTCATAGGAACATTGACATGATCACCATCTCTGGAGCTGAGAGGCAAAACATGCATCAGGAGCGACAGAAGAACAATTTGACGAGGGTTTCAAAGTAGCGAGGGAAATTGCCATGATTCCAAAACGGGGCACCTTAGGGGAGGTGACTCATAGAACTATTCCCTTAAGTGGCAAAAAGAATTACTTTTGATATCTAGATCATTGAAACTCTTTATACCAGCCTAAGGCAATCACAAACGATCGTTTGACTGAGTTCAAGGGAATGGCATATCCAGATTCGAATGGATGATGGGGACTACCTTGTTGAAGACAACGCGATGGATGATTTGCTTATCATCGGAAATGGATGGGACCCATGGTAGGACCACTTCTGAAGATGATCCTAAACAACAATTACTGAGAGGGCAGCCCATGGGAATTGGCGCAATGGCGGTGCGAGCTGGGAACAACGTGCAACTGTTGGGAATGTTCCAACCATCATATCTGCCTGAGATTCAGATCCGATTGGTGTCAGAATAGTCCAGACTCATCGAGTCTAGAAGATAACTGAAAGTTTGCAACACAAATCGACGAGAAGACGTTGCGAGATTCTCGGGAATGAACTGCGATAGCAAGCTCCAAAACATGAGCTGGTTCTGCTACTAACATGTGAACGCGATGTCCCAGACAATCAAGCCCACGTAGTAGTCTTATAATGAAGCACTACCGAGTTCAGGTGGGGAACCATCATCGAGGATATCGAAGTCCTTGTATAAGCCGCGGTCTTAAGAAGGAACTTCTTCTCCTTGAACAAATCAATCAGTGGCTTGGTGTGCTATGGAGTGGAGGTAATTAATCTACCAAACCATAGAATACTTCGCACGTATGCATGACTGACTTGGGATGATTCCAAGGGAAACAAAACAAACCTTTCTCAAATTCATGGCGGCAACTTACACCTAATGCACGTGAATTAGAGGAAGTCACTTCTTCCATCCAGGCATAAGCTTCATGAACGGAACACGAAGGCATTGCTTACAAAGTTTCCAACACTAGGTTGATGTTCAATATGGATCATGGGGAAGACAAAAATGCTGCTGATGGGCTCAACAGCAACTCATCAGAATTTCCATATCACTGGACTTCCGCCATCATGTGAACAATGTGTTAGTATTGGTCAGACCAAAAGATGTAATGGTGTATGCTCGAGGGATCAACCATGAGTAAGACAACATTACGAACATCGTTGGTACTGATTTGATTTGACGATAGCCCACACTCAAGTCAAAGAATTGATAAGACAATAGGTCCAACAACTGATCACAGGGACCAATCGATGAAGATATCATCTTTCTTCAACACACACTACACAAGAATATCCCTTTGGAACGAACTAAGTTAGGCAAGCTTTTATCTTCCAACTCTCCAAGTTGTTGTTCAGCTTAACCAACTAGCTCAGGGTATCCGGCACAGATTCTTGGAGAAAGGGTGGTTACAAGAAAACCAACTTGATCACGAACTCAACATAGCGGTCAGGTGACAACCTGGTAATACTTCCGAGAAGATATTCAGAAATCACGAACCACCAATATGCTACTAAGCTCGAGAAAAATCTTGCTTGCGAGGCAAGATGATATGATCCAAAGAGCGAGGGATTGACACAATCCTAACTCCTTGGTTGAAAAGTGCACCGGGAATAAGGACTAGGTAGCATGATCAATCTTAGAATGATGATTCCATAATCAACACACCAAAAATGATATTATCGTCCATTAACCACCAAGCAACGGGGTTGCTAGGAGTATTGATTTCACACATCACGATTCACTTGTCGGCATTCCGGTTGCAACAACACGGAAACCGAGGGATGAATAATGATGGCGAGAAGTATCACTGCATCAAGAGTTCATAGGATGGTGTGCAATTCTCATGACAATCCTGACATAAAGAAGGTAATACTTCAAGGTAAAACAGACCAGAAGCTGGATTGGCATTTTGATCTGCGGAGTACAATTGCTTTGACCCAATCCTGGATATGGATGGGATTCTGGAGTTTGTTTCTCCTAGTCATTCCGGATAGAATGGCTTGACGGACCACAAGGGTAATAGGCATCGATAAACGAATGCACGCATACCCTTGACTATCAATTGATAGACGGGGGTCAGAATACAACTAAGGAGGAACAAATCGAGGAACATATAACTTTCTGAGTTGTGGATGCATGGGTTAGTATGTCGAATCAAGTTCAACAGGTTTCTTCCGGATAACCTATGCAGAAGGGTAGAACTGGCAGAGTCGCAATATAGAATGGAGTACTCCTCAACAGCACCCTGGTTGTGATCCTTCGGTTCAGCGAGGAACTTCTGCCATAAGCGGTTCATAGTATTTGGAAGAAGGAAATACCACGGACCTCGAGGACTGTCGCAAAGTTACTAATATCCTAAAGGAACTAGCAACACTATCAACAGGAGGTAAGTAGGGTGAATCTCGGGTTCAAGAACCCAGGAATAGAATACCTACTACTAAATGGCATCACGGGATGCTTTCGAGAATGACGGCCAGAATCATCACACTGGGAACAGAAAAACATGGCCATATTACCAGGTGATCCTCTAAGATGCCTAGGGTCATAATACTAGTTCCAACATATATGTCAAGACAAGCAGTACCTCAACAGGCGATTAGGGTGCTTATTCTGACCAAAAGGTCACCGTGAATAGGAAGGAAGAATTTGCAAATGCATCAGATAGTTTAGAAACCTGGAATGACTCGGACAGCATAACGGCTGTAAATGCTCAAAAAGATTTGAGACATCATGCAAAATGGTGGCATAACCACTCAACAACATCATATCAAGGTTCCGAAGCCAGCTATGAACATACGAAAGTAATAGAACATGAACTGGGGCTTAAATCCAACAATCTTCCAAGTCTACAGATTAGTAACACGTGATCCTGATAGAAAGATGAGAAGCCTAGTTCTTAATCCCCGTAGAAGAGAAGAGGATGACTCAGATCAGAAAGCCATAGGGTAAAGGAGTAAAAAGAGCCTTACGTTCCCTTACACAATCAATTCCCTTACATAACTAAATCATTTCTAGACACAACTTCGACCGGTTTGGCTTGGTAATCCTACAGGCAGTCAGGCTCTGATACCAAAGCTGTCAGGACCCCGATTCCAAGTCACATCGATCTAGCCGGTAACACCACATATTACTTTGCGGCCTCACGCACGGTATTCCCACGGGTGTCGCCTTACCATGGCCCGGGACCGTTTGCGCCTTTTGGCTCACGTATATGATAGTGTCGCTAGCATCCATATGACAGAGAATCCGGGCCGACATGGCTAGTCGTGAACCCAAAGCGGCACTAACCCATGGGGACAGGCATACATGAATCACATCGAGCATGTCGGTCAGCAGCGTGTGAATCCGGGCTGTAGCACTGGGCTAACAGGACTCCGGGAACCCGGGCTGTAGCAGGCTAGGCAGGACTCCGGATGTCACCGTGTGACATTTCCCAAGGTACTGCATACGAGAACGAAGTGAAACACATGCCGGCCAGTCAAGTGTCCTGAGCAATAGTGCTGGGCTAGCAGGACTCCGGTGAACCGAGCTGTAGCGGACTACTATGGCTCAAGGAAGCACGAGACTACATTTCCCCATAAGAGAGGCTGCCAAGGATAAACAACTAGATTGTCGGATCCCACACATACCAAGCATTTCAAACATACACACAATATGCTCGATATGTGTAAATACAACATGGCATCACAACATAACTCTACGACTCAAGTATTTATTCATTAGGCTCCGAGGAGCGAGATATTAAAAACATGGGTCTCATGACCCAACATTCAGAGCATACAAAACAAAGCACATGCGGAAGCTTAACATGTCTGAGTACAGACATCTACAAATGAAAAAGGCTGAGAAGCCTGACTATCTACCAGATCCTGCCGAGGGCACAAGATCGTAGCTGAGGTAACAAGCTAAACGTCGAAGTCCATGCGGCACTACTAGCAAGACTGATATCTCTCTGCAAAACATAAATTAAGCAAACGTGAGTACAAATGTACCCAGCAAGACTTACATCAGAGCTAACTACATATGCATCGGTATCAACAAAGGGGGTGGTGGAGTTTGACTGCAGCAAGCCAGCTTTGACTCGGTGGCTATCCTAACTACGACTGCAAGTAACTCTTTTGAGGTGGCGCACACGAGTCCACATATTCACCATACCAATACACCACTATGGATCCGCTCCCGTATACCTACGAGAACGCCATCCATAGCACTCACGCTTATCTTGCGAGTTTTAGAGTATCCAATTTCACTTGTCTATGAACTGTACAGGCAACCCAGAAGTCCTTTTCCACGGACACGGCTATTTGAATTGATGATGTTAACCCTGTAGGGGTGTACTTCTTCACACACGCTCTCGCCACTTACCACCATGTACTCATCGTGTATCTCGGCAACCTTCAAGCGGAAGCCTGGTGAGGGAGTCGGCCACGACCTGACTAACCACACAAGTCTCTAGTCCAGGTTTATCGCCTATTCGGGTTCCATCCGCAAGAAGATCCGGCCGGGGTGTCGCTCACGGCCCCAAACAATGTGTGCAGGGTTCCCAAGCCCACCTCGACGGGTGGTTCTACGCTTGGTACACCGTGCCACGGTGCCTAGTCTGTCCCAAGCCCACCTATACCGGGTGCCACTTGGTAGACTACTAACACTACCTACAAACACCAGAAACTAGTTGCAACTCCTGGACAGAGATCAGGTTGATTAATAAGTCGAGAGGGGCACTTAAGCATTCCAATGCGTGGTAGTAACAGTTCATGGATCACAAACACAGAACTCAGTTCCTGAGGACGGCTGCAATGAGACAACCCACCATGTACTACTACATGGCCTCTCACCGCTACCTTTACCAAATCGTGTTCAAACACTTAGCTCTCAACAGTAGGACATGTTCACACACCTCTGATTCATCCCCGATGAATCAGACCTAACTCAACTCTAAGCAGTAGCAGGCATGACAAACAAGCATGAATGAGTAGGCGCATCAGGGCTCAAACAACTCCTACTCATGCTAGTGGGTTTCATCTATTTACTGTGGCAATGACAGGTCATGCAGAGGATAAAGGGTTCAACTATCGCAGCAAGTAACAGATGAATCGTTGTTGTCCTAATGCAGTAAAAGAGAGCAGGAGCGACAGAGTGGGATTATATCGGAATGAACAAGGGGGTTTTGCTTGCCTGGCACTTATGAAGATAATATAGTTCTTCATCGGTGTCATCGAACTCATCGTCGGTACGTCGTCTAATGACAGGGGACAAACACCAGCAACACAGAAGGAAACACCATCCATGCAATGCACAATATGATGCATGATCATGACATGGCAATATGATGTGGTTTGAGCTAATGCAACTAGCAAAAGATTAAATGAAGTTGGTTTGAACCCTAGGTTCAAATTCAAACTCAACATATGGTTATTTAAATGCCATTCAATTGAAATGTCCTAAACAGTAGCCATAAGTTGTTCTAACATGCATGAAAATGATACAGATGGATAGATTGGATTTTTCTGATCATTTTTCATATATAAATTATTTGATTTGGAGCTACGGTTGATTTTCTATGAATTTTAGAAGTTTGTGGTATTTTCTGGAATTTCCTGTATAAAGTTAATTCCCAAAAAAGGTTAACTGCGTCAGCATGACGTCAGGGTGACGTCAGCAGGTCAACAGGTGGCCCAGGTCAAACTGACCAGTGGGTCCCGCGTGTCAGTGACTAACCAAACTAACTGGGTTAGTTAGCGTTTTAACTTAAACTAACCTAGATTAATTAGGCGGGCTGGTCCCGCATGTCAGTGACCCAGGGGGAGGTCAAACCCCCGGTCAATTGGCCCAAACAGGCCGGCGGCTGGACGCCGGCGACGACAGGTGCGGCGGAGGGACTCGGGTTCGCTCTCCCGGCGCCCAAATGAGCGGCGGAGAGCACCCACGGGGAGCCGACGCTCGCCCGCATCCAGCGTGGCAAGCAGCAGCGGCTAGGGAGGCCGGAGCTCGTCGGAAGCGAGCTGGGCGGCGGCGGGCGATCGGGCGCAAGTGGCGCGGCGGCTACGGTGCACAGGGAAGAGAACAGAGAGGGGGAGGATGGGCAGCAGCTCACGGCGATCTTCTTGGAGTGGACGGCGAGCTCAGGGAGGGCCTGAGGCACTCGGGGCGTCGAGGGGATCTCCGGCGATGACGGTCGGGGACGAGCTCGGTGAGGGCAGAGGGGCGCGTCCGGCTATGTGTGGCGGACCGAGGAGGTCGAGGACGTCGAGGCGAAGCACGCAGGCATGGCGAGGGGTCGAGTGAGAGGCGGTGGCGTCGAGCTTCACGGAGGTGTGGCCATGGCCGCTTCGGCCGTGAGAGAGAGAGCTAGGGAGAGGATAGGAGAGGACTGGGAAGAGTGAGCGGGTTCGGGGGGGGGGGCGTGGCGTCGTCCAGACGCATCGGCGGAGGGATAGGCAGGCAGGGCGGGAGGAGGTGGCGCGGCGCGGCGGTGCGCGCGTCGGGCACGCGCCCGTCCTCCTAGCAGGAAGAAGACGATAGGGGAGGGGGAACAGGTGGGCTGGGCTGGATAGCTGGGCCGGCCAGGCCGCACAGTGCTGGGCCAGCACAGGAGCTAGCCGCAGGTAAGTCGGCCCAGGTAATCTTTTTCCTTATTTTTGTTTAACTTTTTTATTTTCTGACATTTGTTTTGATTTAATAAAAATACTATATCATTTTATTTTCTTATGCCAATTTTTACAGGAGCTAGTTATATTATTCCAGAGCTCCTGAACAAATGGCATAATTTTTGGACATATATTATATATATAACATATATATATCCAATGCAAATAGTTATGCACTAATTCCAAATGCCCAAAATAAATACTTATGAGCTCCTAAAAATATTGGTTTGATTTTTTTATCTCTGCCCAATATTTTCAAAGAGCAACATGAACATTTTCTTGGATCTTTTTGGAGCAATTTTTATCTGGGTCATTTCCAGAAATGATTCTGAGGGTTTCACAAATCCTCATTTCAAATTTAAATGGAATTTAAACATGATGCACACATGACTAGCTAGTCTACGTCATACCAGAACTAGGGATGTGACACAGAACCCGCCCAAACTGCGAGTCCTGTCGACAAACACGTAAGCACACCTTGGGGTTCAACAACCATCGAAATCGCTTTGGGGCCCCAAAGCGGTGAGTAATAGTCCATGAAAGGGCCCAGAATCGGACAAACCTAGGATTACTGATGAACGAGACATAAACGCACCCCGAGGTTCTTCAATCATGGAAATCGCTCAGGGATCCCAAAACAGAGAGTAATAGTACATAAAACGGACCAGGACCGGCCAAAATTGCGAGTGCTGACGACGGACACGTAAGCACACCTTGGGGTTCAACAACCATGGAAATCGCTTTGGGACCCCAAAACGGTGAGTAATAGTCCATGAAAGAGCCCCGAATCTGACGAACCTAGGACTATTAATGAACGAGACATAAACGTACCCAGGGGTCTGTCAATCATGGAAATTGCTCGGGGACCCCAAATCAGTGAGTAATAGTCCATGAAACGGTCCACGGGGATCTTCAATCAAGGAAATCCATCTGGCACACCAAAACGGTGAGTAAGTGCATGAAATGGACCAGAATCGGCCAAAATTGCAAGTGTTGATGACGGACACGTAAATGCACCCCGGGATTTGTCAATCATGGAAATCACCACGGGACCCCAAAATAGTGAGTAGTAGTCCAAGAAACGGACCAGAACCGGCCCAAACTATGATTCCTAAAGACCAACACGTAAGCACACGTTGGGGTTCAACAATCATTGAAATCACTTTGGGACCCCAAAACGGTGAGTAATAGTCCATGAAAGAGCCCGGAATCGGACAAACCTAGGATTATTGATGAACGAGACATAAACACACCCCGGGGTTCGCAACCATGGAAATCGCTTAGGGACCCAAATATGTGAGTAATAGTCCATGAAACGGGCCAGAATCAGCCAAAACTGTGGGTGTTGATGACTGACACGTAAATGCGCCACGGGTGAGGGAGTCCCGGATTAGGGGGTGTCCAGATAGCCGAACTATCACGGGTGGCCGGACTCCTGGACTATGAAGATACAAGATTGAAGACTTCGTCCCGTGCCCGGATGGGACTTTCCTTGGCGTGGAAGGCAAGCTTGGCAATACGGATATGTAGATCTCCTGCCGATGTAACCGACTCTGTGTAACCCTAACCCTATCCGGTGTCTATATAAACCAGAGGGTTTTAGTCCGTAGGACGAACAACAATCATACGATAGGCTAGCTTCTAGGGTTTAGCTTCTCTGATCTCGTGGTAGATCTACTCTTGTACTACCCATATCATCAATATTAATCAAGCAGGAGTAGGGTTTTACCTCCATCGAGAGGGCCCGAACCTGGGTAAAAGCATCGTGTCCCTTGTCTCCTGTTACCATCCGCCTAGACGCACAGTTCGGGACCCCCTACCCGAGATCCGCCGGTTTTGACACCGACATTGGTGCTTTCATTGAGAGTTCCTCTGTGTCGTCGCCTTTAGGCCCGATGGCTCCTTCGATCATCAACAATGACGTGGTCCAGGGTGAGACTTTTCTCCCCGGACAGATCTGCGTATTCGGCGGCTTTGCACTGCGGGCCAATTCGCTTGGCCATCTGGAGTAGATCGAAAGCTACGCCCCTGGCCATCAGGTCAGGTTTGGAAGTTTGAACTACACGGCTGACATCCGCGGAGACTTGATCTTCGACGGGTTCGAGCCACAGAAAGGCGTGCTGCACTGTCTCGATGGGTATGATCTAGCTCTGCCGCTAAAAAGTGTCCTGGAGGCCGCACCAGCGTCCGCTCCGACCCTTAGTTCGGAGCCGATTTCGCCGATCGAGGACGAGTGGTTGGACACCTTCTCGGGGGCTATGATATCCACGGCGATTGAGCCGAACACCATCCCTGTCCTCTGCAGAGCCCGTGACTCCGAGGCAAGGTTGGAAAAAGCGGTAGGCTTAAGCGAGGCGGTTGGACTTCGCCTAGTGCCTAGGCGGTGCCTAAGCGCCCTAGGCGCGGCCTAGGCGGTAATGTAGTTTTTACTTGTAGTGTATTTGTGATTATTATATGGGTGTTGAAATTAGTTTAGGGCATATAAATAAGTTAATTACCGTCTACTACCATTGGAATATAACCCGTTTGGCATATCAGTGCAGTATGTGGCATGATTTCTTGTTTCGGTAGGCAATTCCTTGCTTGCCCTGCCTAGACCTCCATTTATGCCCTAGGCGAGGCGCTTGACCATTGCCTAGCGCCTAGGCGTGCCTAAGCGCCTCCTAGGCACTGCCTTTTCCAACAGAGCTCCGAGGTGTCGGACTCCTCTCCGGACTCCGAACCTCCCGCGCCCCTGCCGGTCGAATCGTGGCGCCGTTATGGAGTTCACCGCAGACATCTTTCAGACTCGCCCTTTGGCGATATCCTGAACTCATTAAAGTCTCTCTCTTTGTCGGGAGCCCTGGCGAACTACGGTCGAAGGTTGGGATTCGACGACGAAGAAATTCAACGCCCACCCACCACCCACTTTGTAGCCATGCCGATGATTTAACCGACATGCTCGACTTCGACTCAAGACATCGACGGTATGGACGACGGTGCGGAGGCGACCAAGAGCCATACCACGGGCATCGGAAGGCTACCTCGTCATATGACATATACATGGTGGACATCCCAAAAGATGGGAATGGCGATGGAACAGCGGAGGATGACCCCTCCAAGAAACAACCCAAGCGCCGACGTCACCGGCGCTGCTCTAAATCCCGCCACAGCAAAAACGACAAATCCGGCACGGGAGATAATAACACCCCGGACAGTGTCGAAGATAACCCCCTCCAGCGGGATTCAACACAGGAGGAGGGAGAAGCCAGCCCTCATGATAGAGCGACAGACAGAGAGGTAGAGGACGATAATTATATGCCTCCCTCCGAAGATGAGGCAAGCCTCGACGACGACGAATTTGTCGTGCCGGAGGACCCCGCCGAACAGGAGAGTTTCAAACGCAGGCTTATGGCCATGGCAAGCAGCCTCAAGAAAAAGCAGCAGCAGCTTCGAGCTGACCAAGACTTGCTAGCTGACAGATGGACTGAAGTCCTTGCAGCCGAGGAGTACGAACTCGAACGCCCCTCCAAAAGCTACTCCAAACGTAGGTTGTTGCCTCGATCAGAGGAGGAAGCACCCGCATCACCAGCGCACGACATGGCAGACCGGCCACCCCGTGGCCGCGACAGAGAGGCCTCTCGACCCTCCGCTCAAGCCACGCCCCGACGCCGCTCAAAAAGTACCAAGGCACGGGAGAACGCGCCGGACTTGCGAGATTTACTGGAGGATAAGGCAAAGCAAACAAGATCGATCTATAGATCGCGTGGGCGCCCAACGACTCGGGATGATTACCGTCATGCCGGATACAGCAACCCCAGCGGGGCCGAACACAGCAGACAAAGCTCATATGAGCTACGTCGTCATATTACCCAATACAGAGGAGCCGCACACCCACTATGCTTCACAGATGAAGTAATGGATCATCAAATCCCTGAGGGTTTCAAACCCGTAAACATTGAATCATACGATGGTACCACAGATCCTGCGGTCTGGATCGAGGACTATCTCCTCCATATCCACATGGCTCGCGGGGATGATCTACACGCCATCAAATACCTCCCACTCAAGCTTAAAGGACCAGCTCGGCATTGGCTCAACAGCTTGCCAGCAGAATCAATTGGTTGTTGGGAAGACCTGGAAGCCGCATTCCTCGATAACTTCCAGGGCACATATGTGCGACCACCAGATGCCGATGACCTTAGCCATATAATTCAGCAGCCAGATGAATCGGCCAGACAATTCTGGACACGGTTCTTAACCAAGAAAAATCAAATCATTGACTGTCCGGATGCAGAGGCCCTTGCAGCCTTCAAACATAACATCCGCGACGAGTGGCTTGCTCGGCACCTCGGACAGGAAAAGCCGAAATCCATGGCAGCCCTCAAATCACTCATGACCCGCTTCTGCGCAGGAGAGGACAGCTGGCTAGCTCGAAGCAATAACTTGGAAAAACACCCTGGTAGTTCGAATACCAAGGACAGCAATGGCAGGTCGTGTCGCAACAAGAATAAACGCCGCATTAACGGTGAAAATTCTGAAGATACGACAGTAAATGCCGGATTCAGAGGCTCTAAACCCGGTCAGCGGAATAAGCCATTCAAAAGAAATACCCAGGGCCCGTCCAACTTGGACCGAATACTCGATCGCTTGTGCCAGATACATGGCACCCCCGAAAAACCAGCCAACCACACCAACAGAGATTGTTGGGTGTTCAAGCAGGCAGGCAAGTTAAATGCCGAACTCAATGACAAGGGGCTGCATAGCGATGACGAGGAGGAGCCCCGGCCGCCGAACAATAGAGGACAAAAGGGCTTTCCACGACAAGTGCGGATGGTAAACATGATATACGCAACCCACATACTCAAAAGGGAGCGGAAGCGTGCACTAAGGGACGTATATGCGATGGAGCCAGTCGCCCCAAAGTTCAACCCGTGGTCCTCCTGCCCAATCACTTTTGATCGAAGAGACCACCCCACTAGCATCCGACAGGGCGGATTCGCCGCATTGGTTCTTGACCCAATCATTGACGGATTCCACCTCACTAGAGTCCTGATGGACGGCGGCAGCAGCCTGAACCTGCTTTACCAGGATACAGTGCGCAAAATGGGCATAGACCCCTCAAGGATTAAACCAACAAAGACGACCTTCAAAGGCGTCATTCCAGGTGTAGAGGCCAACTGTACAGGCTCCGTTACACTTGAAGTGGTCTTCGGATGCCCGGATAACTTCCGAAGCGAAGAGTTAATCTTCGACATAGTCCCGTTCCGCAGCGGCTATCATGCACTGCTTGGACGAACCGCATTTGCCAAGTTCAATGCGGTGCCGCACTACGCATATCTCAAGCTCAAGATGTCAGGCCCTCGAGGAGTAATCACGGTCAATGGAAACACCGAACGCTCTCTCCGAACGGAGGAGCATACGGCGGAAGCGCAAAGCAGCCTCTAAAGGCAATTCTCGAGTCCGGCCATTCAACGTCCGGACACCGTCAAGCGCGCCCGGAGTAACCTACAGCAAGACCGCCTGACACGATCCAAGCAAGCGTAGCAATGCGGCCCCAACCCCATCCCTCGTGAAATCGCGAAGCCAGTACTACACGTACATAACTACGCTCTGGAGATACCATGGGCATAAGGGGAGGGGCACGACCACGGCACGCCCAGAGTACGGCTCAATCGCACCAGGGGCTCCCGATTGTGTCGTTCTTTTTTTCTTCTTCTTTTTTTTTCTCTCTTACTTTCAGGACTCCGTTTTCCAGAAGCCCTGTCCGGCACTAGAATTGTCGAACTCACGATGCAACAGCTAGGGAAGCAGAAAGCTACGTCGAGTGTCGAGGTGGTCTCTACTACGAGCATTATACCTATTTTACATACCACCCCGCAGCTTACCCCTGGAGGGGGACATGTTAAATAGTCCCATCCCTTGCTTACCGCACTATTTGTATCGTTCTGCTTCCATTGCAGTACCTTTTTGAATAAACAATACATAGCTTCTGCTTATTATTGCATTCCCTTTTTTCCATATATGTTCATCTATGACATGTTGCACCCGTACACTTTGGTACGGCCAATACACCAGGGGCTTGAGTACCCCGCAGAATGGTGTGATAAGTCCGAACACTTTCACAAGTGCGGCACCCCGAACTTATAGCATTATATGCATCGGCTCCGAATCATGTCTTGGGTCAATAGTTGGGTTTGCCCGGCTCCCATGTTTTGGTACCTTACGTTCCGTTATATCGGCTAAGGTAGCACTGGGAGAACCACTGCGATTGTGCCCCGGTTGAGCTGGGTTGAGCACCTCAGTGGAGAAAGCTAAAACTGACCGTCATGATAAGGCGAGAGCCGGTTGCTGTTCGAGAGGTTTTTTCGGGTCCCTAAAGACTTATGCCGCTTAGAGCGAGGAGCCGGCTCTGTCTGGCCAAGGCGTGCATAGCGCCCCGAACTCGGTTTTCCGAATACTAGGGGCTTCGCCGAAATTTAAAATTACAGAATTCTATGGCTAAGTGAGAGTGTTCAAGCACTATAAGTCCGGTTGCCTGGTTCGTTGCGTTGAGCGCCTCCCTCGTAGGACCCAAGAATGGGAACAAGAGGGCTCAAGTTTATCCCGAACACCCCAGCACTCGTGGCATGGGGGCTGAAGCCAACGACTTGCCATCTCTCAGATTTGATAAACAGCCGCACAGAAGGTAATATTTTAAATTCACAAGCGTTGCTTAGCGCATATGAACAAGTTTTCAGCGTACAGGATAACAAATGCGAGTCTATTCAAAAATTACATCTTTGGAACATTCACCCGCTATCAGCCGGGCACCCTCCAAGACGCCCTCATAATACATTTCGGGCTTGCGATGCTCCTTGCCCACTGGTGGTCCATCCTTCACAAGCTTCTCGCCATCCAGCTTGCCCCAGTGCACCTTAGCACGGGCAAGGGCCCTACGGGCACCTTCGATGCAGACAGAGCGCTTGATTACTTCGATCCACGGACAGGCGCCCACCAGCCGCCGCACTAGCCCGAAGTAGCTCCCAGGCATGGCCTCATTTGGCCACAGCCGAGCTATAAGGCCCTTCATGGCCTGTTCGGCCACCTTGTGGAGCTCGACCAATTGCTTCAGTTGGTCGCTCAAGGGCACTGGATGTTCGACCTCAGCATAATGAGACCAAAACACCTTCTCCGTCGAGCTCCCTTCTTCGGCCCGGTAGAAAGCGGCGGCATCGGATACACTGCGGGGCAGATCTGCGAAGGCTCCTGGAGAGCTCCGGATTCGGGTAAGTAACAGATAATTGACTTTTACATTCTTGCTTTGCATAAAGAATGCCTTACCCGCCGCTATCTTCTTCATCACCTCGATTTCCTGGAGGGCTTTTTGGGCTTCGGCCTTAGTGTCTTTGGCACTCTCAAGAGCCGAGGCAAGCTCTGACTCTCGGGTCTTCGAGTCCCGCTCCAAACCCTCGTGTTTTTCACGAGAGCCTGGAGCTCTTGCCGTACCTCCGCCAGCTCGCCTCCCCTTCTCTCGCTCGGTGCGCTCCGCAGCCGCTTTGTTTTCGGCCGCGGTCACCGCTTCCTTTAGGGTCGCCACCTCGTTCGTGGCCCCTACAATACCCATATTATTCCTGTCTTTCTTGCAACCAACTCCTTTCTATAAGGTATTATTTTAATAAGGTATTTTTTACCTTGTTTGTCCTTGAGCTGCTTCTTGGCTTGGCCGAGCTCGTTCTCGGACCGCTCGAGGTTCTCCTTTAATACATTGACCTCCATGATCGGTCTGAGGTCAGTCGGCAGGCAGCCTGCATCCCCATATTGACATAATTATGTTAGACTCCTGCGTATATCTTTTTAGATCCTTAGTCCGGCTTTTCTTTCCGAACACCGAACTAAGCATCAGGGGCTACTGTCTATGCGGTAATCTTCTTGCATATATTGAAAACTTATCTCAAAGCCTGTTAGAAGGCTATTGCAGGCTTCAGTCAGCCCGCTCTTGGCGGACTGAACTTTCTGGATCACCGCACTCATAACAGTGCGGTGCTCCTCCGCGATGGAGGCATTGTTAAGCGCCTCCAGTAAGCTGTCCGGTGCCTCCGGTTGGACGAAGGACACCGGCGTCTTACCCTTCTTACGAAGGGGCCGCTTGCCGGACTTCGGAACCGCTAAAGGTTCCGGTATGGAGTCCGGGCAAGGGTCAGGCTTAGAGCCCCTGGGGGCCTTGCTCCCCTCGCGCTTGCAGTCCGGGAGGCTGCCTTGTGGCGCCTCTTGCGCCACCTCCTCTTGACCAGGGCCCCACCTCGGCGTCGTCGGCGGCACGAGGCGAGGAGGTGGCCGGAAGAGAAGTGCTCTCCACTTCGGACGAATTCAGGGACCCGCTTGATGAAGCGGCAAGCTCGCCCTTGGGCGGGCTGCATGATTGTTCGGCATTACAGAACACTATGCAATAAATAAGAAAAAAAACCATGGGTATCCGGACACTTACGATCTCGCCAGGGGCTTGGCCCTCGAGGGCCACTCCTCCTCGCCGTCGTTGGCATTGGTGGAGAAGTCCGGAGGAAGGGTTCTTCCCTTCTTGGACCCTCCGGCCTCCCCAGTCAGGGCGGCCTTCCTTTTCTTTCTTCCCCCGCTGGGGGAGAGGCTTCTTTTTCCTCCTCCTCGGGAGAGGATTCGGCTTCAGAATCTGACACCACTTGGTGCAGGGAGCTCCTTCGAGTTCCCGTGGCCTCCTTCTTGGCCTTCTTCTCCGACACCACGTGAGGTGCGGAACCAACAGCCCGTCAAGCAGGCGTCCGTTGGGTCTTCGGCAAAGGGCCGGACAGTTAATCTGTCCGGATGTCTTCAACCAGTCTGTCAAAGGTTCGGGAGTTTTAGATCCCGCGAGAGTCAAACTATGAACAAAAAGTCTCATGAAGGGCAAAATAATTTACCTCGGTGGCTTGACGCTGCGAGCGGAATCCACGATCTTCGGTAGCGGATGCGGGAGCTTCGGCGCCCTTGGACAGCACCTTCCAGGCATCTTTGTACGTAGTGTCGAAGAGCCGGCTCAAGGTCTGGTGCTGTGCCGGATCGAACTCCCACAAGTTGAAGGCCCGTTGCTGGCATGGGAGAATCCGGCGGATGAGCATAACCTGGACTACGTTGACAAGCTTTAGGTTCTTGTCCACCAGGTTCCGGACACAGGTTTGGAGTCCGGCCAGCTCTTCCGAATCACCCCACGTCAGGCCCGTCTCTTTCCATGATGTGAGCCGCGTGGGGGAGCCAGATCTGAATTCGGGGGCCGCCGCCCATTTGGAGTCGCGCGGCTCGGTGATGTAGAACCACCCCGATTGCCACCCCTTTATGGTCTCCACGAAGGAGCCCTCAAGCCATGTGACGTTGGGCATCCTGCCCGCCATGGCACCTCCGCACTCTGCTTGTCGGCCGCCCACTATCTTCGGCTTGACGCTGAAGGTCTTCAACCATAAGCCAAAGTGGGGCTGGATGCGAGAAAGGCCTCATTACCTGACGATAAACGTCGAGATATTGAGGATGAAGTTTGGGGCCAGATCCTGGAAATCCAGGCCGTAGTAGAACATGAGCCCCCGGACAAATGGGTGAAGTGGAAAACCTAGTCCGCGGAGGAAGTGGGTGAGGAACACCACCCTCTCATGGGGCCTGGGGGTGGGGATGAGCTGCCCCTTGGTGGGGAGCCGCGGTGTCGCCGGACAAGTATCCGGCCTCCCGTAATCTTGTGATGTGCCCCTCCGTGACGGAGGAGACCATCCACTTGCCTCCCGCTCCGGACATGGCTGGAGAAGGTTGAGGAGAGATGTGCGGACTCGGGCGTTGGAGCTTGAGTGCGCGGAAATGGATGAGCAAATGAGGAAGAAGGCGTAGGTGAAAAGGTGGATCCTTATCCCCTTATATGGACGGACGCAACTAAGCGCCCCCACCGGCCTGGTAAAACTCTCTTATCTTCCAAGCGCCATAATCAATGGCGCGGTTGGGTTACCCACGTCCGTATTGACGAGAATCCCGGAATAAGGGGACACGATCTCTGCTTTGGCAAGACGTGCCAAGGAAACCGCCTCGCTAAATGCGCTGAGGCGGTACAGTAAAAACGATTCGAACGAAGACTTGGCCGTGGCGTGATGGCACGCCGCGGAGTACGTCAGCAGATTGATTTTGTGTAGATATTATTCTCTCTACGGTGTTGTGTGGAAATTATTTTGCAGAGCCGGACACTGTCCTTGTGTTCAAAATCTTCTATGAAGTATTCGGAGGAGGAACCCGCCTTGCAATGCCGAAGACAATATGCGCGCCGGACTCGTCGTCATTGAAGCCTGGTTCAGGGGCTACTGAGGGAGTCCCGGATTAGGGGGTGCCCGGATAGCCAAACTATCACTGGTGGCCGGACTCCTGGACTATGAAGATACAAGATTGAAGACTTCGTCCCGTGTCCGTATGGGACTTTCCTTGGCGTGGAAGGCAAGCTTGGCAATACGGATATGTAGATCTCCTGCCGATGTAACCGACTCTGTGTAACCCTAACCCTATCTGGTGTCTATATAAACTGGAGGGTTTTAGTCCGTAGGACGAACAACAATCATACGATAGGCTAGCTTCTAAGGTTTAGCCTCTCTGATCTCGTGGTAGATCTACTCTTGTACTACCCACATCATCAATATTAATCAAGCAGGAGTAGGGTTTTATCTCCATCGAGAGGGCCCGAACCTGGGTAAAAACATCGTGTCCCTTGTCTCCTGTTACCATCCGCCTAGACGCACAGTTCGGGACCCCTACCGAGATTAGCGGTTTGACACCGACAACGGGGATCGTCAATCGTGGGAATCGATCTAGGACCCCAAAACTACGAGTAAGTGTATGAAAGGGACCAGAATAGGACAAATTGCAAGTGTTGACGACGGACACATAAACGCACCCCGAGGTTCGTCAATCGAGGAAATCACTCGGGGCCCCGAGCAGTGAGTAGTAGTCAAGAAACGGTCCAGAACCGGCCCAAACTACGAGTCTGACGACCAACACATAAGCACATCTTGGGGTTCAACAACCATGGAAATCGCTTTGGGACCCCAAAACGGTGAGTAATAGTCCATGAAAGAGCACAAAATCGGACAGACCAAAGATTATTGATGAACAAGACATAAACGCACCCCGACGTTCTTCAATCATGGAAACTGCTCAGGGACCCCAAAACAGAGAGTAATAGTACGTAAAACAGACCAAGATCGACCAAAATTGCGAGTGTTGACGACGGACACGTAAGCACACCTTGTGGTTCAACAACCATGGAAATCGCTTTGTGGACCCAAAACGGTGAGTAATAGTCCATGAAAGAGCCCAGAATCTGACAAACATAGGACTATTAATGAACGAGACATAAACGTACCCTGGGGTGTTTCAATCATGGAAATCGCTCGGGGACCCCAAATTAGTGAGTAATAGTCCATGAAACGGGCCAGAATCGGCCAAAACTATGAGTATTGATGACCGACACGTAAACACACCATGGGGAACGTCAATCGTTGAAATCGATCTAGGACCCCAAAACGGTGAGTAAGTGCATGAAACGGACTAGAATCGGCCAAAATTGCAAGTGTTGACGACGGACACGTAAACGCACCCCGGGGTTCGTCAATCGTGGAAATCACTCCGGGACCCCAAAACGTGTGAGTAGTACTCCAAGAAACGGGCCAGAACCAGCCCAAATGTGAGTCCTGACGACAAACACGTAAGCACACCTTCGGGTTCAACAACCATGGAAATCGCTTTGGGACCCCCAAACGGTGAGTAATAGTCCATGAAAGAGCCCAGAATCAGACAAACCAAGGATTATTGATGAACGATATATAAACGCACCCTGAGGTTCGTCAATCATGGAAATCGCTCAGGGACCCCAAAACCAAGAGTAGTAGTGCATAAAACGGACCAGGACCGGCCAATATTGCGATTGTTGACGACGGACACGTAAGCACCCCTTGGAGTTCAACAACCATGGAAATCGCTTTGGGACCCCAAAACGGTGAGTAATAGTCCTTGAAAGAGCCCAGAATATGACAAACCTAGGACTATTAATGAAATAGTCATAAACGTACCCTGGGGTTTGTCAATCATGGAAATCGCTCGGGGACCCCAAATCAGTGAGTAATAGTCCATGAAACGGGCCACGGGGATCGTCAATCGTGGAAATCGATCTGGGACGCCAAAACGTAGAGTAAGTGCATGAAACGGACCAAAGTCGGCCAAAATTGCAAGTGTTGATGACGGACACGTAAACGCACACTGGGATTTGTCAATCATGGAAATCACTCCGGGAGCCCAAAACAGTGAGTAGTAGTCCAAGAAACGGGCCAGAACCGGCCCAAACTGAGAGTCCTGAAGACCAACACGTATGCACACCATGGGGTTCAACAACCATTGAAATCGCTTTGGGACCCCAAAATAGTGAGTAATAGTCCATGATAGATTCAGAATCGGACAAACCTAGGATTATTGATGAACAAGACATAAACGCCCCGGGTTCGTCAATCATGGAAATCGCTTAGGGACCACAAATCTGTGAGTAATAGTCCACGAAACGGGCCAGAATCGGCCAAAACTGTGAGTGTTGATGACCGACACGTAAACGCACCCCGGGGATCGTCAATTGTGGAAATCGATCTAGGACCCCAAAACTATCAGTAAGTGCATGAAACGGACCAGAATCGGCCAATATTGCAAGTGTTGATGACGGACACGTAAACGCGCCCTAGGATTCGTCAATCGTGGAAATCACTCCAGGACCCCAAAACAGTGAGTAGTAGTCCATGAAAGAGCCCAGAATCGGACAAACCAAGGATTATTGATGAACGAGACATAAATGCACCCGGAGTTCGTCAATCATGGAAATCGCTTAGGGACCCCAAATTTGTGAGTAATAGTCCACGAAATGGGCTAGAATCGCTAAAACTGTGAGTGTTGATGACCGACACGTAAACGCACCCGAGGATCGTCAATCATGGAAATCGATCCGCACCCCAAAAGTATGAGTAAGTGCTAAGCGGACCTAAATCGCCAAAATTGCGAGTGTTGATGACGGACACGTAAATGCACCTGGGGTTTCAATCATGGAAATCACTGCGGGGACCCAAAATAGTGAGTAGTAGTCCAAGAAACGGGCCTGAACTGGCCCAAACTTCGAGTCCTGACGACCAACATGTAAGCACACCTTGGGGTTCAACAACCATGGAAATTGCCTTGGGACCCCAAATGGTGAGTAATAGTCCATGAAAGAGCCCAGAATCGGAAAAACCTAGGATTATTGATGAACGATACATAAATGCACCTAGGGTTTGTCAATCATTGAAATCACTCTGGGACACCATAGCAGTGAGTAATATTCCAAGAAATGGGCCAGAACCGGCCCAAACTGCGAGTCATGACGACCAACACGTAAGCACACATTGGGGTTCAAAACCCATGGAACTCGCTTTGGGACCCCAAAACGGTGAGTTATAGTCCATGAAAGGATCGGACAAACCTAGGATGATTGATGAACAAGACATAAACGTACCCCAGGGTTCGTCAATCATGGAAATCACTCAAGGACCACAAATCAGTGAGTAATAGTCCATGAAACAGGCCAGAATCAGCTAAAACTTTGAGTGTTGATGACAGGCACGAAAATGCATTCCGGGGATCGTCAATCGTGAAATCGATCTAGGACCCCAAAACAGTGAGTAACTGCATCAAACGGACCAGAATCGACCAAAATTGTGAGTGTTGAAGACGGACATGTAAACGCACCCCGGTGTTCATCAATCATGGAAATCACATCGGGACTTGAGGGAGCCCTGGATTACGGGGTCCTCGGAGGGCCGGCCTATGTGCTATGGGCCGGACTAATGGGCCGTGGAGATGTGAGATCGAAAACCTTCCCACGTGTCAGGATGGGACTCTCCTTTGCGTGGATGGCAAGCTTGGCATTCGGATCATGCACCTTCCTTTCTTTGTAAACCGACTCTGTACAACCCTAGGCCCCTCCAGTGTCTATATAAGCCGGAGGGTTTAGTCCATAGAGGAGAATCATAATCATATAGGCTAGCCTTCTAGGGTTTAGCCATTACAATCTCGTGGTAGGTCAACTCTTGTAACCCCTATACTCATCAAAGTCAATCAAGAAGGAAGTAGGGTATTACCCCCATCAAGAGGGCCCGAACCTAGGTAAAACATCGTGTCCCTGCCTCTGTTACATTTGATCCTTAGATGCACAGTTTGGGACCCCCTACCCGAGATCTGCCAGTTTTGACACCGACATTGGTCCCTTCATTGAGAGTTCCATTGTGTCGTCACTAGAAGGCTCGATGGCTCCATCGATCATCCATAACAATACCGCCTTGAGGGAGACTTTCTCCCGGCCAGATCTTCGTATTCGGCGGCTTCGCACTGCGGGCCAATTCGATTTGCCAGTTGGAGCAGATCAACAGCACCGCCCCCGGTCACCAGATTAGTTTTGCAAACCTGAACTATGGCACTGATATCCGAGGAGACTTGATCTTCCAAGGGTCCATGGCTCCAACCACCGGTCTGGCCTTAGATCCGGAGCGCATCACCAGGTCCGAAGACGGGAGTCTAGAGCCCACCATACTCTCTATGGCTATAGAGCCGGACACTGGAGGACCGAAGGGGATCGCCTCACCGGTATGTCTGGAGTTGCACCAGGCTCCCTTCACCATTACGGAACCAGACTCGCCTCCGGACACTAGCTCCGAACTCTCGAGGTATGTGTTGTGTGAGTTCGGCCAGAGAACTTCTGCCCCGCCCAACTAACTGGACCCTCACTTCCCCATCTGAACCTCGCTCTTAGACGAGGCCCTGGACCTGATGCGATCTCTCGCTATTACAGAAGGATCGCTGCCAAACTACGCCCAGCCCATCCCAGGGGCTGAGAGCAGGGAATTTTAGGTCCCACCCACCATCCACTTCATAGCCACTGAAGAGGACTTAACCGACATGCTCGACTATGACTCGATGACATCAACGGTATGGACGATGATGTCGGAGACAAGCAAAGACAGAACCCGTCAGCCACCGGATGCTGGACGGTTACTTTCACATATGATATGTACATGGTGGACACACCGAAAGAGGATGACGGCGATGGTGGGAAAGATCCAGAGGAGGACAAGCCTTCCGAGGCACCACCAAAGCGTCGGCATCAGCGGCACCGCTCAAAGTCACATCGCGAAAAAGACAGTAATACCGGCACCAGAGACAATAATACTCCGGAGAACGCCGAATTCCAAGAAGCCCATATCAAATAAACATCCGAACAGGGAATTTTGGATGAAGGGAAATTCAACCCCAACGATCCTATTCAGGACGAGGGCTCGGAGGACAGTAATTACCTACCGACCTCCGAAGAGGACGAGAGCCTCGGCAACGAAGGATTTATCATGCCAGAGGATCCCTGATGTCTACTACACAACCTTCTTCTTGTGACGTTGTTGGGCCTCCAAGTGCAGAGGTTTGTAGGACAGTAGCAAATTTCCCTCAAGTGGATGACCTAAGGTTTATCAATCCGTGGGAGGCATAGGATGAAGATGGTCTCTCTCAAACAACCCTGCAACCAAATAGCAAAGAGTCTCTTGTGTCCCCAACACACCCAATACAATGGTAAATTGTATAGGTGCACTAGTTCGGTGAAGAAATGGTGATACAAGTGCAATATGGATGGTAGATAAAGGTATTTGTAATCTGAAATTATAAAAACAGCAAGGTAAACAAATGGAAAAAGTGAGCGTAAACGGTATTGCAATGGTAGGAAACAAGGCCTAAGGTTCATACTTTCACTAGTGCATGTTCTCTCAACAATAATAACATAATTGGATCATATAACTATCCCTCAACATGCAACAAAGAGTCACTCCAAAGCCACTAATAGCGAAGAACAAACGAAGAGATTATGGTAGGGTACGAAACCACCTCAAAGTTATCCTTTTTGATCTATCTATTCAAGAGTCTGTAGTAAAATAACATGAAGCTATTCTTTCCGTTCGATCTATCATAGAGTTCATACTAGAATAGCACCTTAAGACACAAATCAACCAAAACCCTAATGTCACCTAGATACTCCATTGTCACCTCAAGTATCCGTGGGCATGATTATACAATATGCATCACACAATCTCAGATTCATCTATTCAACCAACACAAAGTACTTCAAAGAGTGCCCCGAAGTTTCTACCGGAGAGTCAAGACGAAAACGTGTGCCAACCCCTATGCATAAGTTCACAAGGTCACTGAACCCGCAAGTTGATCACCAAAACATACATCAAGTGAATCACGTGAATATCCCATTGTCACCACAGATAAGCACGGCAAGACATACATCAAGTGTTCTCAAATCCTTAAACACTCAATCCGATAAGATAACTTCAAAGGGAAAACTCAATCCATTACAAGAGAGTAGAGGGGGAGAAACATCATAAGATCCAACTTTAATAGCAAAGCTCGCGATACATCAAGATCGTGCCAAATCAAGAACACGAGAGAGAGAGATCAAACACATAGCTACTGGTACATACCCTCAGCCCCGAGGGTGAACTACTCCCTCCTCGTCATGGAGAGCGTCGGGATGATGAAGATGGCCACCGGTGAGGGATCCCCCCCCGGCAGGGTGCCGGAACAGGGTCCCAATTTTTTTTGGTGGCTACAGAGGCTTGCGGCGGTGGAACTCCCGATCTATCTTCCCCATCGATGTTTTTAGGGTATATGGGAATATATAGGTGAAAGAAGTCGGTCGGGGGACGCTCGAGGGTCCCACGAGATAGAGGGGCGCGCCCGATAGGGGGGGCACCCTCGTGGCTTCCTCGAAGCTTCTCTGACTTGAACTCCAAGTCTCCTGGATCATGTTCGTTCCAAAAATCACGCTCCCGAAGGTTTCATTCCGTTTGGACTCTGTTTGATATTATTTTTCTTCGAAACACTGAAATAGGCCAAAAAACAGCAATATGGACTGGGCCTCTGGTTAGTAGGTTAGTCCCAAAAGTAATATAAAAGTGTATAATAAAGCCCATAATCATCCAAAATAGATAATATAATAGCATGAATGCGTCATAAATTATAGATACGTTGGAGACGTATCAGCATCCCCAAGCTTAATTCATGCTCGTCCTCGAGTAGGTAAATGATAAAAGAAAGAATTTATGAAGTGTGAATGCTAGCAGGTGCATAGGTTTGATCAATGATAATTTCAATCACCTTTTCTAGCATGATTATATGTCATAACAGTAGTTCATCTCATAAAACTTCTCACAATCAAGTAACAAGCTATTCACATGTTAAAGCATAGACCATAAACTTTATTGAGAACTAGCAAACTTCATTCTCAGTCATCAAACAATTACAATTCATCTTATTTTCAGGAAGGGTCTATGTCAGAGCTTTAATTTAGCAAACTCCACATACTCAACTATCATATAGTCTTCTACAATTGCTAACACTCACGCAATACTTATGGTTATGGAGTTTTAATCAGACGCTGAGAAAGATAGGGGCTTATAATTTCGCCTCCCCACGTATTCATCTTTGGGTGATGTCAACAATAATAGTTCATGCTAACTTACATCCAATTGGATATATATATAAGGATCTTTCCTTCACGAGGTGCTTGCCAAAGGATAAAATGAAAAAGGGAAAGGTGAAGATCACCTTGACTCTTTCATAAAGTAAAAGACATAAAGTAAAAGATAGGCCCTTCGCAGAGGGAAGCAGAGGTTGTCATGCGCTTTTATGGTTGGATGCACAAAATCTTAATGCAAAAGAACGTCACTTTATATTGCCACTTGTATATGGACCTTTATTATGCAGTCCGTCGCTTTTATTGCTTCCATAACAAGATCATATAAATCTTATTTTCTTCACACTAATAAGTCATACATATTTAAAGAGAAATTTTTATTGCATGCACCGATAACAACTTACTTGAAGGATCTTACTCAATCCATAGGTAGGTATGGTGGACTCTCATGGCAAAAACTGGGTTTAAGGATATTTGGAAGCACAAGTAGTATCTCTACTTGGTGCAAGGAATTTTGGCTAGCATGAGGGGGAAAGGCAAGCTCAACATGTTTGAATGATCCATGACAATATACTTTAACTGAGATGTGAGAAAACATAACCCACGTTGTCTTCCTTGTCCAACATCAACTCTTTAGCATGTCATACTTAATGAGTGCTCACAATTATAAAAGATGTCTAAGATAGTATATTTATATGTGAAATCTCTCTTCCTTCAATATTCTTTCATGAATTGTTCAAATTACCAATACAATGCTTACTAACCTTCAATAAATTTACAACCTCTGCTTCTTATATGTGAAGTCATTACTCCCCATGGCATAAGCATATGAAGCATATATAATTTCAGATTTATGACATTCAACTCATTCAACCATTTACTCATAGGATATAGGTGAAGCACGAGAGTAAATGACAAACTACTCTAAAAAGATATAAGTGAAGATCAATGAGCAGTTAAATAATTATGTAACTATGTGAAGACTCTCTCTCATTTAAGAATTTCGGATCTTGGTATTTTATTCAAACAGCAAGCAAAGAAAAATAAAATGACATTGCAAGGATAGCACGACTCATGTGAAGAAGTAAAAACTTAGGTTCAACCGATACTAACCGATAATTGTTGAAGAAGAAAGGTGGGATGCCTACCGGGGCATCCCCAAGCTTGGATGCTTGAGACTTCTTGAAATATTATCTTGGGGTGCCTTGGGCATCCCCAAGCTTGAGCTTTTGTGTCTCCTTAATTCCTTTTATATCTCGGTTTCCTAGATCTCGAAAGCTTCATTCACACCAAACTCAACAAGAACTCGTGAGATAAGTTAGTATAAAACAATGCAAAAACCTTATCATTTTCTACTGTAACAAATTACTAACATTATTATTCAACATTGCATACTAAATGTATCTGCATATTTAATACTCATATCCTAAAATAGAATCATTAAACAAGCAAGCAGATGCAAACAATGCAAACATAACAGCAATCTGCCAAAACAGTATAGTCTGTAAAGAATGCAAGATTCGTCATACTTACCTAACTCCAAAAATTATAATAAAAATACTACGATGTAGAAGATTTATCAGAGCTTAATATGCTAAAAGATTCAACATTATATCACTCTCTGACTTTTCTAGGGAATTTTTGCAACAGCGGTAAACTTTCTGTTTTGAAACAGCAACATGTATACTTGCAAAATAAGCATGGTAAAGGCTATCCTTGACATTTTTATTGAAAATAAAGATGCAAAACATTATTATAAATAACATAAAGAAAATACTAACAAAAAAATGACGCTCCAAGCAAAACACATATCATGTGGTAAATAAAAATATAGCTCCAAGTAGAGTTACCGATGAACGAAGACGAAAGAGGGGATGCCATCCGGGGCATCCCCAAGCTTAGGATCTTGGTTGTCCTTGGATATTACCTTGGGGTGCCTTGGGCATCCCCAATATTAGGCTCTTGCCACTTCTTATTCCATAGTCCATCGAATCTTTACCCAAAACTTGAAAACTTCACAACACAAAACTCAACACAAAACTCGTAAGCTCCGTTAGTGCAAGAAAGAAAAACCACCACATAAGGTACTGTAATGAACTCATTATTTATTTGTATTGGTGTTAAACCTAAAGTATTCCAACTTCTCTATGGTTCATACCCTCCGATACTACTCATAGATTCACCAAAATGAGCAAATAACACATAGAAAATAGAATCTGTCAAAAACAGAACAGTCTGTAGTAATATGTATGAAACGTATACTTCTGAAACTCCAAAAATTCTGCACTAAACTGGTGGACCTGAGGAATTTGTCTATTAATCATCTGCAAAAAGAATCAACCTAAAATCACTCTCCAGTAAAAAAATGGCAGCTAATCTCGTGAGCGCTAAAGTTTATGTTTTTTACAGCAAGATCATATAGACTTCACCCAAGTCTTGCCAAAGGCTCTACTTGGCACTTTATTGAAAAAAAAGCTATAAAACATGATTACTACAGTAGCATAATCATGTGTACACACAAAAACAGTAAGGGTAAATATTGGGTTGTCTCCCAACAAGCGCTTTTCTTTAATGCCTTTCTAGCTAGGCATGATGATGACAATGATGCTCACATAAAAGATAAGAATTGAAACATAAAGAGAGCATCATGAAGAATATGACTAGCATATTTAAGTCTAACCCACTTCCTATGCATAGGTATTTTCTAACCAAACAACTTGTGGGAACAATAATCAACTAGCATAGGAAGGCAAAACAAGCATAACTTCGAAATTCTCAACACATAGAGAGGAAACTTGATATTATTGCAACTCCTACAAGCATATATTCCTCCCTCATAATAATTTGCAGTAGCATCATGAATGAATTCACCAATATAACCAGCACCTAAAGCATTATTTTCATGATCTACAAGCATAGAAAATTTACTACTCTCCACATAAGCAAATTTATTCTCATCAATAGTAGTGGGAGCAAACTCAACAAAATAACTATCATGTGAAGCATAATCCAATTGAAAACTAAAATCATGATGACAAGTTTCATTGTTATCATTATTATTAATAGCATAAAAGTCATCACAATAATCATCATAGATAGCAACTTTATTCTCATAATCAATCGGAACCTCTTTCGAAATAGTGGATTCATCACTAAATAAAGTCATGACCTCTCCAAATCCACTTTCATAATTATCACAATAATATTCAACATCCTCCAAAATAGTGGGATCATTACTTCCTAAAGTTGACACTCTTCCAAACCCACTTTCATTAATATAATCATCATAAATAGGAGGCATGCTTTCATCATAATAAATATTCTCATCAAAACTTGGGGGACTAAACATATCATCTTCATCAAACATAGCATCCCCAAGCTTGTGGCGTTGCATATCATTAGCATCATGGGTATTCAAAGAATTCATACTAACAACATTGCAATCATGCTCATCATTCAAAGATTTAGTGCAAAACATTTTATAGATTTCTTCTTCTAGCACTTGAGCACAATTTTCCTTACCATCATTCTTACGAAAGATATTAAAAAGATGAAGCGTATGAGGCAAACTCAATTCCATTTTTTTGGTAGTTTTATTTTATAAATTAAACTAGTGATAAAACAAGAAACAAAAAGATTCAATTGCAAGAACTAAAGATATACCTTCAAGCACTCACCTCCCCGGCAACGGTGCCAGAAAAGAGCTTGATGTCTACTACACAACCTTATTCTTGTAGGCGTTGTTGGGCCTCCAAGTGGAGAGGTTTGTAGGACAGTAGCAAATTTCCTCAAGTAGATGACCTAAGGTTTATCAATCCGTGGGAGGCGTGGGATGAAGATGGTCTCTCTCAAACAACCCTGCAACTAAAGAGCAAAGAGTCTCTTGTGTCCCCAACACACCCAATACAATGGTAAATTGTATAGGTGCACTAGTTCGGCGAAGAGATGGTGATACAAGTGCAATATGGATGGTAGATAATGGTATTTCTAATCTGAAATAATAAAAACTGCAAGGTAACAAATGGCAAAAGTGAGCGTAAATGGAATTGCAATGGTAGGAAACAAGGCCTAAGGTTCATACTTTCACTAGTGCAAGTTCTCTCAACAATAATAACATAATTGGATCATATAACTATCCCTCAACATGCAACAAAGAGTCACTCCAAAGCCACTAATAGCAAAGAACAAACGAAGAGATTATGGTAGGGTACGAAACCACCTCAAAGTTATCCTTTTTGATCTATCTATTCAAGAGTCCGTAGTAAAATAACATGAAGCTATTCTTTTCGTTCGATCTATCATAGAGTTCATACTAGAATAACACCTTAAGACACAAATCAACCAAAACCCTAATGTCACCTAGATACTCCATTGTCACCTCAAGTATTCGTGGGCATTATTATACGATATGCATCACACAATCTCAGATTCATCTATTCAACCAACACAAAGTACCTCAAAGACTGCCCCAAAGTTTCTACCGGAGAGTCAAGATGAAAACGTGTGCCAACCCCTATGCATAAGTTCACAAGGTCACTGAACCCGCAAGTTTATCACCAAAACATACATCAAGTGAATCACGTGAATATCCCATTGTCACCACAGATAAGCACGACAAGACATACATCAAGTGTTCTCAAATCCTTAAAGACTCAATCCGATAAGATAACTTCAAAGGGAAAACTCAATCCATTACAAGAGAGTAGAGGGGGAGAAACATCATAAGATCCAACTATAATAGCAAAGCTCGCGATACATCAAGATCGTGCCAAATCAAGAACACGAGAGAGAGAGAGAGAGAGAGAGAGAGAGAGATCAAACATATAGCTACTGGTACATAAGCTCAGCCCCGAGGGTGAACTACTCCCTCCTCGTCATGGAGAGCACCGGGATGATGAAGATGGCCACGGTGAGGATCCCCCTCCGACGAGGTCTTGGAACAGGGTCCCGGTTTGTTTTTGGTGGCTAAAGAGGCTTGCAGCGGCGGAACTCCCGATCTATCTTCCCCATCGATGTTTTTAGGGTATATGGGAATATATAGGTGAAAGAAGTCGGTCGGGGACGCTCGAGGGGCCCACAAGACATGGGGGCGCGCCTAGTAGGGGGGCGCCCCCCACCCTCGTGGCTTCCTTGAAGCTTCTCTGACATGAACTCCAAGTCTCCTGGATCATGTTCGTTCCAAAAATCACGCTCCCGAAGGTTTCATTCCGTTTGGACTCCGTTTGATATTCCTTTTCTTTGAAACACTGAAATAGGCCAGAAAACAGCAATATGGGTTGGGCCTCTAGTTAGTAGGTTAGTCCCAAAAGTAATATAAAAGTGTATAATAAAGCCCATAATCATCCAAAACAGATAATATAATAGCATGAATGCTTCATAAATTATAGATACGTTGGAGACGTATCAATCCCCTCGAACAAGAGCGCTTTAAGCGCTGGCTAATTGCCACTGCAAGAAGCCTGAAAAAGAAGCAGCAACAGCTTCAAGCTAATCAGGATCTGCTCAATGACCGATAGACTGATGTCCTAGCAGCCGAGGAATACGGACTCGAGCGCCCAACCAAAATCTACCCAAAGTACAAGCTGCTACCCCAATTCGATGATGAGGCCCTGGAGCCCATACCGCCCAAGCGCAAAGCCGATAACGGACCTAACCGACCACCGCGTGGCCGGGACAGACCGGCAACTCAAGCCGAACACCAGCCTGCACCACCCCACCGTAAAAGCAGAGCAACATCAGCTGTAGGATATACTTATGACTTACGACAAGACCTGGACAGTAGAGCCTGTCAGACCAGATCAATCTATGGATCTAGGGGTCATGCTCCAGCACGGGAAGATGGCCATGCCTGGCGTGACAAGCATAACCTCGCACGGGCCGACCACGGCATCCGGACTCCATCCGAACTGCGTTGTGATGTTGCCCGATAGAGAGATGTCGCACACCCCTTGTGCTTCACCGATGAGGTAATGGAGCACCAGTTCCCAGGAGGGTTTAAACCCGTGAACATTGAATCGTACGATGGCACAACGTATCCCTCGGTATAGATTGAAGACTCTCTTCTCCACATTCACATGGCTCGCGATGATGATTTACATGCCATCAACTACCTCCCCCTATAACTTAAGGGACCAACTCGACATTGGCTAAACAGCCTCCCAGAAAACTCTATTGGAACTTGGGAAGACCTGGAGGATGCCTTTAGAGACAACTTCCAAGGCCCTTATATCCGGCTTCCGAATGCCGATGACCTAGTCCAACACCCCGGAGAGTCGGCTAGAAAATTCTGGACCAGGTTCTTAGTTAAAAATACAAATTGTTGACTGTCCGGATGCCAAAGCTCTAGCAGCCTTTAAGCACAGCATCCGCGATGAATGGCTCGCCCGACACCTCGGCCAAGAAAAGCCGAAGTCCATGGCATCCCTCACAACACTCATGACACGCTTTTGTGCAGGCGAAGATAGTTGGCTAGCCCATAGCGGCAACCGCACCAGCGACCCTGGCACTTCTGAAGCCAGGAACAGTAACGGCAGGCCCCGGCGCAACAAAAACAAGCGTCAGAGCAATACTGAAAATGCCAAAGACACGGCAGTCAACGCCGGATTCAGTGGCTCCAAACCCAGTCAGTGGAAGAGTCCATTCAAAAGAAACAAAGAAGGTTCATCTAGCCTAGACCGAATACTTAACCGACCTTGCCGGATTCATGGCACCCCCGACAAGCCTGCAAACCATACCAACATAAGTTGTTGGATCTTTAAAAAAGGCCAGTAAGTTAAACATCGAGAACACAGGGAAAGGGTCACCCAGCAAGGACGACAATGAGGAACCTCGCACACCGAACACAGGGGGATAGGAGAAATTTCCCCCCGAAGTCAAAACGGTGAACATGATATCGTTGCGCACATCCCCAAGAGGGAGCGCAAGCGTGCATTAAAGGACATCTACGCGATAGACGCCCAAAATTCAACCCATGGTCAGCATGCCCGATCACTTTCGATCGCAGAGACCATCCAACCAAGATCCGTCATGGAGGTTCGGCCGCATTGGTCCTCGATCCAATTATCGATGGATTCCACCTCACGAGAGTCCTCATGGACGGCGGCAGTAGTCTTAATCTGCTCTATCAGGACACAGTCCGCAAAATGGGTATTGATTCGTCAAGAATCAAGCCTACCAAAACTACCTTCAAAGGAGTAATTACTAGTATAGAGGCCCGCTGCACGGGCTCAATCACACTGGAAGTCGTCTTCGGTTCGCCAGACAACTTCCGAAGCAAGGACTTGATCTTCGACATCGTCCCTTTCCGCAGTGGCTATCACGCACTGCTTGGACGAACTATGTTTTCCCGCTTCAATGTAGTCCCGCACTATGCCTATCTAAAACTGAAGATGCCAGGACCACGCGGTGTTATAACAGTCCATGGAAACATGGATAGCTCCCTCCGTACTGAGGAACACACCGCGACTCTCGCAGCAGAAGTCCAGGTCGGCCTTATCAAGCCAAACTCCACTTCGGCAGTCAAGCCTCCGGACTCTGTTAAACGAGTCCGGACTATCCTGCAAAATGACAGTCCGGCTCGTCAGGAGCTTGATTAGCAATTCGGCCTCTGTCTTAGCCCCAATATAGTTGTAGCATATGTACCCCGTGCACATAATTATGCACTAGAGATACCATGGGCAAAGACGGGGGCATATCAAAGATGAAGTCCACACGGCTCGACCCTACCCGGACTTTCTTACCCTTTTTCTCTTTATTTTCGTTTTCTTTTTTAGGTTCTTTAAAACCTACATCACCTTTTGATGGTGTCAAGGGCTCTTTATGACAACCTGGTCACTGATCCTCTAAAAGGATCACTTACCAAGGTGAAGAGAAGCACGGGTGTACGCAGAGTATCTAAAAGGATCCTTAAAGATCGCCTCTTCCCCTTTTTACCTGTATGCGGATTTCTCTTGTATTCGGCATGTAAAATAGCCTTGATGCTTATAGCATTATCTGTTCAAGTACGTTTTGACGTATCAATCAGACTATAATGGAAGCAGTTTTTCGCCCAGGCTACTTGCTACTGGCTTATTCCTTAATCTATACTCCATTCTTTTCTTTAGTCTGATTGTCATGTACACCTCGGCTTGACTTAAATCGCTAGGGGCTTCATTCAGCTGCGTACACTTCTTCACATACAATAAAGTCCGAACACTTTTTATAGTACAGTTCGGCATCCTGAATATAGCATTATATGCATCGGCTCCGAATCATGTCTTTGGTCAATAGTTGGTTTGCCCGGCTCCTGTGCTTGCTATGTTACGTTCCGCTGAATCAGCTAAGGTAGTAAAGGGAGAACTACTGCGATTGTGTTTCCGGCTCATCCGGATAAACAACTCAGTAGAGAAAGCCGAAAACTGTCGTCATGATCTTTGAGAGCTGGTCAGCTATTCGCGACTACTTAAAATATCTTGCCATTTTCTCCGCCTTAGGCGATGAACCGATCTCTACGGGACAAGCGTTTACAGCACCCATATTTGGACTATCAAACAAATAACAGGGCTGCGCCTACAATCCTATAGTCAAACTCCTATGGCTAAGTGAGAGTAATAAAGCCACATAGTCTGATTGCACGATTCTCCGCACTAACACCTCCTTCAAGGACCAGGTCTTTGGGTCAAGTGTGTTTTGTGCTTTCCCGAACACCCCCGTACTATCTACGTGAGAGGTTGAAGCCGACGACTGGCCCACTCTCAGTTTAAATAAACGGCCGCACAGGAGAGGAAATAATTTAAGATGAAACAAGGAACGTATTATACAAACGACTTGCTTTTATTAAATACAAAGTTTGGGCAGCACAGATACATTCATCCAAAAATGATGTCCTTCGAGCATTGGCTCTCTACAATGCGGGCACCTTCCAGGACGTCGTTGAAATATCGCTCTGGCGTACTATGCTCCTTGCCTGCGGGCGGTCCCTCCGTTGCAAGATTGGTGGCATTCATCTTCGCCCACTGCACTTTGACGCGGGCGAAGGCCATCCGAGCACCCTCGATACAAGCGGACCGCTTTATAGCATCAAGTCGTGGGCAGGCATCGACCAGCCGCTTTACAAGCCCAAAATAACCGCTGGGTATGGGTTCGGCTGGCCAAAGATGTATTATAACATCCTTCATGGCCAGTTTGGCCATCCTACGTGGTTCGATTAGCTGCTTCAGCTGATCACTGAGGAGCACTGGATGCTCTGGTGCAAGATATTGCAACCAGAACAGCTTCTCTGTTGAGCTTCCCTCTTCGGCTCGGAAGAAATCTGCAGCATCAGCAATACTTCGGGGAAGATCCGCAAACGCTCCTTGATAACTCCAAACGCGGGTCAGAAAGGTATACTTTTTTCTTACAAATTTGCTCTCCATAGTAAAATCCTTACCCGTCGCGATCTGTTTTGCCTCTTGTATCTCCCGACGGGCGCCTTGGGCTTCAACCTCGACTCCCTTGCACTTTGGAGCACCATAAGCAATTCGGAGTCTTGATCCGACACCTTATGCTCCAAAGATTCACACTTGCTTACAACATCCTTAAGCTCTTGTTGGACTTCCTCCAACCTCGCTTCATGTCTTGGCGGAGGCTTGCTCCTCATCCACCTCCTTCCTCGCCCGCCGGCGTGTTCTTAAGGGCCTCGACCTCAGACGCGTCACTGTGAGCATAATCATCAAGTTCACATAGATAACAATTGAAACTCATATCATTTCAAAGATATGTTTCGTATCACATACCTTGCTTTTCATCCAACTTCCACCTTAGTTCGACACTTGAGGGTATGCGAGTCGCCGCCGCATGGAAGCCTGGTCATTAAAAGAGACATGTGTTAGCACCTGCGAGGATTGATTCGATCCTCTGTTCGGCCTTTCTTCGCAAACACCGAACAGAGTCTCAGGGGCTACTATATGTATACGGGCATTCCCTTTGCAAATAAGCAAAAATATATTATGTTAAATACCTCAAAGCTTGCTAACAGGCTGGTATAGGCTCCATTTCAATCCATTTTTAGCGGACCGAACCTTTTCAGCCACCGTACCCATAAGGGTATGATGTTACTCCACAATGGAAGCACTCTGAAGCGCTTCCACCAGAGTATCCGGCTCCTTCGGATTGATGTAGGATGTCGGTGGAGATGACGCGCCCTCTTCTCTCGAAGGAGGTTGTTCACCTAATTCTGGTGCCTTATGGGTCTCCGGAATGGTGTTCGGCTGGGGGCCGAATTGTGCATGGCCCCCGTCACCAGTCCCCATGGGGGTCGATTTTCCCCTCTCCTTGGCAACGAAAGTTTTACCTTCCGTCGCCACCTTCACAGCCTCCTGCACCTCCCCAATGCTGGGAGAGGTTTTTTGGGATAACACTTCGGTGTTATTCATAGCGGTGGGCGGAGAAGCCAGCGGAGGTGACTCGCTCTCCACCGCGTTCGGCCCCAGCGAATTCCCAGATGACGATGGTCGTTGGGGGAGATCGCGGGCCGGGCTGCAACACGCAAGATAATGTGTTAGAAACCACAAGGCACGAAGTCGAACAAAATGTATTGTGTCTTCGGATACGTATGATCCAGCCAGGGGCTTCGACCTGGGGTGCCACTCAGGTGTGGCGTCGGCATCCGATTCAAAATCATCCGAAAGGGAGATTTCCCCTTCTTGGACACATCCGCTTCGAAGTCCTCGGAAGCCCCCCTTTTCTTCTTTCCCCCCTTGAGGGGAGACTTACTCTCTTCTTCCTCTTCATCTTCGTCATGAGTGGAGAGAGTCTCGGAGTCTTCGGACACAATGTTAAAAGCGCCTTTACGACGAAGGCCACGTCTGGCCTCCTTGGCCTTCTTTTTGGCCTTCTTCTCCGACGCCTTATACGGCGCCAGAACCAGCATCTTCGTCGGTAGCGGGATGGCTGGGTCTTCGGGCAGCGGAGCTGGACATTGGACCCGCTCCACCTTCTTTGTCCAGCCCTATAGGAGTAATGGAAAGTTCAATATACTCCTTGGATATACAAAGTAAAGTTATCATAAAACTTACGGGGTTGCTTGGACGAGCTTGATGAGGTCGCGATCTTCGGTCGTGTTCGGCCACGACTTTTGGGACTTGAAAAGTAGCTTCCATATGTCTTCGTGGGTCGTGCCGAAGAACTTCTGCAAGGTCCGAGGACTCGCCGGGTCGAACTCCCACATATATTGAGTCTGGTGTTGACAGGGAGAATCCGGCGAAAAAGCATCACCTGGATCACGCTGGCCAGACTGGTGTTCTTGTCTATTATGCCACCCTTGATGTGGTTCTGTAGTGTGTCACCTCGTGGGACAACTCCCAATCAAGGCCCTTCTCGAGCCAGGATGTAAGCCGCACGGGAGGACAGGACTTGAAATCGGGAGCGGCGGCCCATGTGGCGTCACGGGGCTCAGTGATGTAGAACCACCCTTGCTGCCATCCCTTGACAGTTTCCACGTAGGTCCCCTGGGGCCAGTTGAGATTGGGAAGTTTGCTCACCATGGCGCCGCCGCACTCCACGTGTTGACCTTCGACCACTTTCGGCTTCACATTGAAGACCTTGAGCCATAGGCCGAAGTGGGGAGGGTGCGGAGAAATGCCTCGCACGCGACGATAAACGCCGAGATATGGAGGAAGGAACTTGGGGCCAGATCATGGAAATCTAGCCCATAGTAATACATCAGACCGCGGACGAAAGGATGAAGGAGAAATCCTAGTCCGCGAAGGAAATGAGGGATGAACACTGCCCTCTCATTAGGCTCCAGGGTGGGTACGATCTTCTTTTTGGCAGGAAGGTGATGGGCTATGTCCGCAGCCATGTACCCAGCTTCCCGGAGCTCCTTAATGTTCTCCTCTGTGACAGAGGAAGCCATCCACTTGCCTTGCGCTCTAGATCCGGACATGGTTGGGGTGTTTGGTGGCAATGGAAAGGATTGGAACCTGGGCGCTGGAGCTCGAATGGCAGAAGGGCTGAGAAGGAAGAAGGTGTGGGGTGAAAAGACGGATCCTTATCTCCTTATAAAGGCAGTGGACATCAAGCACCCCCTCATATGCCTTAAAATCTAGCCTACTCCCAAGGGGACGTGCGAATGACACAGTTGGATTACCCAAACCCCTATTGATGAAAATCCCATGATAAGGGGACACGACCTCTGCTTTGACAAGGCATATCAATAACCATACCTCGAAACGGGGTCTATAAAACGGTTCAGAATATTAACCGGTCCAGGACATAATGCCTCGCCCGAAAAATGGCCTATGGACGGCGGCAGCAGCCTGAACCTGCTTTACCAGGATACAGTGCGCAAAATGGGCATAGACCCCTCAAGGATTAAACCAACAAAGACGACCTTCAAAGGCGTCATTCCAGGTGTAGAGGCCAACTGTACAGGCTCCGTTACACTTGAAGTGGTCTTCGGATGCCCGGATAACTTCCGAAGCGAAGAGTTAATCTTCGACATAGTCCCGTTCCGCAGCGGCTATCATGCACTGCTTGGACGAACCGCATTTGCCAAGTTCAATGCGGTGCCGCACTACGCATATCTCAAGCTCAAGATGTCAGGCCCTCGAGGAGTAATCACGGTCAATGGAAACACCGAACGCTCTCTCCGAACGGAGGAGCATACAGCGGAAGCGCAAAGCAGCCTCTAAAGGCAATTCTCGAGTCCGGCCATTCAACGTCCGGACACCGTCAAGCGCGCCCGGAGTAACCTACAGCAAGACCGCCTGACACGATCCAAGCAAGCGTAGCAATGCGGCCCCAACCCCATCCCTCGTGAAATCGCGAAGCCAGTACTACACGTACATAACTACGCTCTGGAGATACCATGGGCATAAGGGGAGGGGCACGACCACGGCACGCCCAGAGTACGGCTCAATCGCACCAGGGGCTCCCGATTGTGTCGTTCTTTTTTTCTTCTTCTTTTTTTTCTCTCTTACTTTCAGGACTCCGTTTTCCAGAAGCCCTGTCCGGCACTAGAATTGTCGAACTCACGATGCAACAGCTAGGGAAGCAGAAAGCTACGTCGAGTGTCGAGGTGGTCTCTACTACGAGCATTATACCTATTTTACATACCACCCCGCAGCTTACCCCTGGAGGGGGACATGTTAAATAGTCCCATCCCTTGCTTACCGCACTATTTGTATCGTTCGCTTCCATTGCAGTACCTTTTGAATAAACAATACATAGCTTCGCTTATTATTGCATTCCCTTTTTCCATATATGTTCATCTATGACATGTTGCACCAGACACTTTGGTACGGCCAATACACCAGGGGCTTGAGTACCCCGCAGAATGGTGTGATAAGTCCGAACACTTTCACAAGTGCGGCACCCCGAACTTATAGCATTATATGCATCGGCTCCGAATCATGTCTTGGGTCAATAGTTGGGTTTGCCCGGCTCCCATGTTTTGGTACCTTACGTTCCGTTATATCGGCTAAGGTAGCACTGGGAGAACCACTGCGATTGTGCCCGGTTGAGCTGGGTTGAGCACCTCAGTGGAGAAAGCTAAAACTGACCGTCATGATAAGGCGAGAGCGGTTGCTGTTCGAGAGGTTTTTCGGTCCCTAAAGACCTATGCCGCTTAGAGCGAGGAGCCGGCTCTGTCTGGCCAAGGCGTGCATAGCGCCCCGAACTCGGTTTTCCGAATACTAGGGGCTTCGCCGAAATTTAAAATTACAGAATTCTATGGCTAAGTGAGAGTGTTCAAGCACTATAAGTCCGGTTGCCTGGTTCGTTGCGTTGAGCGCCTCCCTCGTAGGACCCAAGAATGGGAACAAGAGGGCTCAAGTTTATCCCGAACACCCCAGCACTCGTGGCATGGGGGCTGAAGCCAACGACTTGCCATCTCTCGATTTGATAAACAGCCGCATGAAGGTAATATTTTAAATTCACAAGCGTTGCTTAGCGCATATGAACAAGTTTTCAGCGTACAGGATAACAAATGCGAGTCTATTCAAAAATTACATCTTTGGAACATTCACCCGCTATCAGCCGGGCACCCTCCAAGACGCCCTCATAATACATTTCGGGCTTGCGATGCTCCTTGCCCACTGGTGGTCCATCCTTCACAAGCTTCTCGCCATCCAGCTTGCCCCAGTGCACCTTAGCACGGGCAAGGGCCCTACGGGCACCTTCGATGCAGACAGAGCGCTTGATTACTTGATCCACGGACAGCGCCCACCAGCCGCGACTAGCCCAGTAGCTCCTGTGCATGGCCTCATTTGGCCACACCGAGCTATAAGGCCCTTCATGGCCTGTTCGCCACCTTGTGGAGCTCGACCAATTGCTTGATTGGTCGCTCAAGGGCACCTGGATGTTCGACCTCGGCATAATGAGACCAAAACACCTTCTCCGTCGAGCTCCCTTCTTCGGCCCGGTAGAAAGCGGCGGCATCGGATACACTGCGGGGCAGATCTGCGAAGGCTCCTGGAGAGCTCCGGATTCGGGTAAGTAACAGATAATTGACTTTTACATTCTTGCTTTGCATAAAGAATGCCTTACCCGCCGCTATCTTCTTCATCACCTCGATTTCCTGGAGGGCTTTTTGGGCTTCGGCCTTAGTGTCTTTGGCACTCTCAAGAGCCGAGGCAAGCTCTGACTCTCGGGTCTTCGAGTCCCGCTCCAAACCCTCGTGTTTTTTCACGAGAGCCTGGAGCTCTTGCCGTACCTCCGCCAGCTGCGCCTCCCCCTTCTCTCGCTCGGTGCGCTCCGCAGCCGCTTTGTTTTCGGCCGCGGTCACCGCTTCCTTTAGGGTCGCCACCTCGTTCGTGGCCCCTACAATACCCATATTATTCCTGTCTTTCTTGCAACCAACTCCTTTCTATAAGGTATTATTTTAATAAGGTATTTTTTACCTTGTTTGTCCTTGAGCTGCTTCTTGGCTTGGCCGAGCTCGTTCTCGGACCGCTCGAGGTTCTCCTTTAATACATTGACCTCCGCAGTCAGTGCGGCAGAGGTCAGCAGGGCAGCCTGCATCCCCATATTGACATAATTATGTTAGACTCCTGCGTATATCTTTTTAGATCCTTAGTCCGGCTTTTCTTTCCGAACACCGAACTAAGCATCAGGGGCTACTGTCTATGCGGTAATCTTCTTGCATATATTGAAAACTTATCTCAAAGCCTGTTAGAAGGCTGTTGCAGGCTTCAGTCAGCCCGCTCTTGGCGGATGAACTTCTGGATCACCGCACTCATAAGATGCGGTGCTCCTCCGCGATGGAGGCATTGTTAAGCGCCCGATGGCTGTCCGGTGCCTCGGTTGGGCGAAGGACACGGCGTCTTACCCTTCTTACGAGGGGCCGCTTGCGGACTTGAACCGCTAAAGGTTCGGTATGGAGTCCGGGCAAGGGTCAGGCTTAGAGCCCCTGGGGGCCTTGCTCCCCTCGCGCTTGCAGTCCGGGAGGCTGCCTTGTGGCGCCTCTTGCGCCACCTCCTCTTGACCAGGGCCCCACCTCGGCGTCGTCGGCGGCACGAGGCGAGGAGGTGGCCGGAAGAGAAGTGCTCTCCACTTCGGACGAATTCAGGGACCCGCTTGATGAAGCGGCAAGCTCGCCCTTGGGCGGGCTGCATGATTGTTCGGCATTACAGAACACTATGCAATAAATAAGAAAAAAAACCATGGGTATCCGGACACTTACGATCTCGCCAGGGGCTTGGCCCTCGAGGGCCACTCCTCCTCGCCGTCGTTGGCATTGGTGGAGAAGTCCGGAGGAAGGGTTCTTCCCTTCTTGGACCCTCCGGCCTCCCCAGTCAGGGCGGCCTTCCTTTTCTTTCTTCCCCCGCTGGGGGAGAGGCTTCTTTTTCCTCCTCCTCGGGAGAGGATTCGGCTTCAGAATCTGACACCACTTGGTGCAGGGAGCTCCTTCGAGTTCCCGTGGCCTCCTTCTTGGCCTTCTTCTCCGACACCACGTGAGGTGCCGGAACCAGCAGCCCCGTCAAACGGGCGTCCGTTGGGTCTTCTGGCAAAGGAGCCGGACAGTTAATCTGTCCGGATGTCTTCAGCCAGTCCTGTCAAAGGTTCGGGAGTTTTAGATCCCGCGTAGAGTCAAACTATGAACAAAAAGTCTCATGAAGGGCAAAATAATTTACCTCGGTGGCTTGACGCTGCGAGCGGAATCCACGATCTTCGGTAGCGGATGCGGGAGCTTCGGCGCCCTTGGACAGCACCTTCCAGGCATCTTTGTACGTAGTGTCGAAGAGCCGGCTCAAGGTCTGGTGCTGTGCCGGATCGAACTCCCACAAGTTGAAGGCCCGTTCTGGCATGGGAGAATCCGCGGATGAGCATAACCTGGACTACGTTGACAAGCTTTAGGTTCTTGTCCACCAGGTTCCGGACACAGGTTTGGAGTCCGGCCAGCTCTTCCGAATCACCCCACGTCAGGCCCGTCTCTTTCCATGATGTGAGCCGCGTTGGGGAGCCAGATCTGAATTGGGGCGCCGCCCATTTGGAGTCGCGCGGCTCGGTGATGTAGAACCACCCTGATTGCCACCCCTTTATGGTCTCCACGAAGGAGCCCTCAAGCCATGTGACGTTGGGCATCCTGCCCGCCATGGCACCTCCGCACTCTGCTTGTCGGCCGCCCACTATCTTCGGCTTGACGCTGAAGGTCTTCAACCATAAGCCAAAGTGGGGCTGGATGCAGAGAAAGGCCTCGCACACGACGATAAACGTCGAGATATTGAGGATGAAGTTTGGGGCCAGATCCTGGAAATCCAGGCCGTAGTAGAACATGAGCCCCCGGACAAATGGGTGAAGTGGAAAACCTAGTCCGCGGAGGAAGTGGGTGAGGAACACCACCCTCTCATGGGGCCTGGGGTGGGATGAGCTGCCCTTGGTGGGGAGCAGCGGTGTCGCCGGACAAGTATCCGGCCTCCCGTAATCTTGTGATGTGCCCCTCCGTGACGGAGGAGACCATCCACTTGCCTCCCGCTCCGGACATGGCTGGAGAAGGTTGAGGAGAGATGTGCGGACTCGGGCGTTGGAGCTTGAGTGCGCGGAAATGGATGAGCAAATGAGGAAGAAGGCGTAGGTGAAAAGGTGGATCCTTATCCCCTTATATGGACGGACGCAACTAAGCGCCCCCACCGGCCTGGTAAAACTCTCTTATCTTCCAAGCGCCATAATCAATGGCGCGGTTGGGTTACCCACGTCCGTATTGACGAGAATCCCGGAATAAGGGGACACGATCTCTGCTTTGGCAAGACGTGCCAAGGAAACCGCCTCGCTAAATGCGCCGAGGCGGTACAAGAAAACGATTGAACGAAGACTTGGCCGTGGCGTGATGGCACGCCATGAGTACGCCAAGCAGATTGATTTTGTGTAGATATTATCTCTCTACGGTGTTGTGTGGAAATTATTTTGCAGAGCCGGACACTGTCCTTGTGTTCAAAATCTTCTATGAAGTATTCGGAGGAGGAACCCGCCTTGCAATGCCGAAGACAATATGCGCGCCGGACTCGTCGTCATTGAAGCCTGGTTCAGGGGCTACCGAGGAGTCCCGGATTAGGGGTGCCGGATAGCCAAACTATCCTGGTGGCGGACTCTGGACTATGAAGATACAAGATTGAAGACTTCGTCCCGTGTCCGTATGGGACTTTCCTTGGCGTGGAAGGCAAGCTTGGCAATACGGATATGTAGATCTCCTGCCGATGTAACCGACTCTGTGTAACCCTAACCCTATCTGGTGTCTATATAAACTGGAGGGTTTTAGTCCGTAGGACGAACAACAATCATACGATAGGCTAGCTTCTAAGGTTTAGCCTCTCTGATCTCGTGGTAGATCTACTCTTGTACTACCCACATCATCAATATTAATCAAGCAGGAGTAGGGTTTTATCTCCATCGAGAGGGCCCGAACCTGGGTAAAAACATCGTGTCCCTTGTCTCCTGTTACCATCCGCCTAGACGCACAGTTCGGGACCCCCTACCCGAGATTCGCCGGTTTTGACACCGACAACGGGGATCGTCAATCGTGGGAATCGATCTAGGACCCCAAAACTACGAGTAAGTGTATGAAAGGGACCAGAATAGGACAAATTGCAAGTGTTGACGACGGACACATAAACGCACCCCGAGGTTCGTCAATCGAGGAAATCACTCCGGGGCCCCAGAACAGTGAGTAGTAGTCCAAGAAACGGTCCAGAACCGGCCCAAACTACGAGTCCTGACGACCAACACATAAGCACATCTTGGGGTTCAACAACCATGGAAATCGCTTTGGGACCCCAAAACGGTGAGTAATAGTCCATGAAAGAGCACAAAATCGGACAGACCAAAGATTATTGATGAACAAGACATAAACGCACCCCGACGTTCTTCAATCATGGAAACTGCTCAGGGACCCCAAAACAGAGAGTAATAGTACGTAAAACAGACCAAGATCGACCAAAATTGCGAGTGTTGACGACGGACACGTAAGCACACCTTGTGGTTCAACAACCATGGAAATCGCTTTGTGGACCCAAAACGGTGAGTAATAGTCCATGAAAGAGCCCAGAATCTGACAAACATAGGACTATTAATGAACGAGACATAAACGTACCCTGGGGTGTTTCAATCATGGAAATCGCTCGGGGACCCCAAATTAGTGAGTAATAGTCCATGAAACGGGCCAGAATCGGCCAAAACTATGAGTATTGATGACCGACACGTAAACACACCATGGGGAACGTCAATCGTTGAAATCGATCTAGGACCCCAAAACGGTGAGTAAGTGCATGAAACGGACTAGAATCGGCCAAAATTGCAAGTGTTGACGACGGACACGTAAACGCACCCCGGGGTTCGTCAATCGTGGAAATCACTCCGGGACCCCAAAACGTGTGAGTAGTACTCCAAGAAACGGGCCAGAACCAGCCCAAATGTGAGTCCTGACGACAAACACGTAAGCACACCTTCGGGTTCAACAACCATGGAAATCGCTTTGGGACCCCCAAACGGTGAGTAATAGTCCATGAAAGAGCCCAGAATCAGACAAACCAAGGATTATTGATGAGCGATATATAAACGCACCCTGAGGTTCGTCAATCATGGAAATCGCTCAGGGACCCCAAAACCAAGAGTAGTAGTGCATAAAACGGACCAGGACCGGCCAATATTGCGATTGTTGACGACGGACACGTAAGCACCCCTTGGAGTTCAACAACCATGGAAATCGCTTTGGGACCCCAAAACGGTGAGTAATAGTCCTTGAAAGAGCCCAGAATATGACAAACCTAGGACTATTAATGAAATAGTCATAAACGTACCCTGGGGTTTGTCAATCATGGAAATCGCTCGGGGACCCCAAATCAGTGAGTAATAGTCCATGAAACGGGCCACGGGGATCGTCAATCGTGGAAATCGATCTGGGACGCCAAAACGTAGAGTAAGTGCATGAAACGGACCAAAGTCGGCCAAAATTGCAAGTGTTGATGACGGACACGTAAACGCACACTGGGATTTGTCAATCATGGAAATCACTCCGGGAGCCCAAAACAGTGAGTAGTAGTCCAAGAAACGGGCCAGAACCGGCCCAAACTGAGAGTCCTGAAGACCAACACGTATGCACACCATGGGGTTCAACAACCATTGAAATCGCTTTGGGACCCCAAAATAGTGAGTAATAGTCCATGATAGATTCCAGAATCGGACAAACCTAGGATTATTGATGAACAAGACATAACGCCCCGGGTTCGTCAATCATGGAAATCGCTTAGGGACCACAAATCTGTGAGTAATAGTCCACGAAACGGGCCAGAATCGGCCAAAACTGTGAGTGTTGATGACCGACACGTAAACGCACCCCGGGGATCGTCAATTGTGGAAATCGATCTAGGACCCCAAAACTATCAGTAAGTGCATGAAACGGACCAGAATCGGCCAATATTGCAAGTGTTGATGACGGACACGTAAACGCGCCCTGGGATTCGTCAATCGTGGAAATCACTCCAGGACCCCAAAACAGTGAGTAGTAGTCCATGAAAGAGCCCAGAATCGGACAAACCAAGGATTATTGATGAACGAGACATAAATGCACCCCGGAGTTCGTCAATCATGGAAATCGCTTAGGGACCCCAAATTTGTGAGTAATAGTCCACGAAATGGGCTAGAATCGGCGAAAACTGTGAGTGTTGATGACCGACACGTAAACGCACCCCGAGGATCGTCAATCATGGAAATCGATCTGGCACCCCAAAAGTATGAGTAAGTGCACGAAACGGACCTAAATCGGCCAAAATTGCGAGTGTTGATGACGGACACGTAAATGCACCCTGGGGTTTCAATCATGGAAATCACTGCGGGGACCCAAAATAGTGAGTAGTAGTCCAAGAAACGGGCCTGAACTGGCCCAAACTTCGAGTCCTGACGACCAACATGTAAGCACACCTTGGGGTTCAACAACCATGGAAATTGCCTTGGGACCCCAAATGGTGAGTAATAGTCCATGAAAGAGCCCAGAATCGGAAAAACCTAGGATTATTGATGAACGATACATAAATGCACCTAGGGTTTGTCAATCATTGAAATCACTCTGGGACACCATAGCAGTGAGTAATATTCCAAGAAATGGGCCAGAACCGGCCCAAACTGCGAGTCATGACGACCAACACGTAAGCACACATTGGGGTTCAAAACCCATGGAACTCGCTTTGGGACCCCAAAACGGTGAGTTATAGTCCATGAAAGGATCGGACAAACCTAGGATGATTGATGAACAAGACATAAACGTACCCCAGGGTTCGTCAATCATGGAAATCACTCAAGGACCACAAATCAGTGAGTAATAGTCCATGAAACAGGCCAGAATCAGCTAAAACTTTGAGTGTTGATGACAGGCACGAAAATGCATTCCGGGGATCGTCAATCGTGGAAATCGATCTAGGACCCCAAAACAGTGAGTAACTGCATCAAACGGACCAGAATCGACCAAAATTGTGAGTGTTGAAGACGGACATGTAAACGCACCCCGGTGTTCATCAATCATGGAAATCACATCGGGACTTGAGGGAGCCCTGGATTACGGGGTCCTCGGAGGGCCGGCCTATGTGCTATGGGCCGGACTAATGGGCCGTGGAGATGTGAGATCGAAAACCTTCCCACGTGTCAGGATGGGACTCTCCTTTGCGTGGATGGCAAGCTTGGCATTCGGATCATGCACCTTCCTTTCTTTGTAAACCGACTCTGTACAACCCTAGGCCCCTCCAGTGTCTATATAAGCCGGAGGGTTTAGTCCATAGAGGAGAATCATAATCATATAGGCTAGCCTTCTAGGGTTTAGCCATTACAATCTCGTGGTAGGTCAACTCTTGTAACCCCTATACTCATCAAAGTCAATCAAGAAGGAAGTAGGGTATTACCCCCATCAAGAGGGCCCGAACCTAGGTAAAACATCGTGTCCCTGCCTCCTGTTACATTTGATCCTTAGATGCACAGTTTGGGACCCCCTACCCGAGATCTGCCAGTTTTGACACCGACATTGGTCCCTTCATTGAGAGTTCCATTGTGTCGTCACTAGAAGGCTCGATGGCTCCATCGATCATCCATAACAATACCGCCTTGAGGGAGACTTTCTCCCGGCCAGATCTTCGTATTCGGCGGCTTCGCACTGCGGGCCAATTCGATTTGCCAGTTGGAGCAGATCAACAGCACCGCCCCCGGTCACCAGATTAGTTTTGCAAACCTGAACTATGGCGATATCCGAGGAGACTTGATCTTCCAAGGGTCCATGGCTCCAACCACCGGTCTGGCCTTAGATCCGAGCGCATCACCAGGTCCAAGACGGGAGTCTAGAGCCCACCATACTCTCTATGGCTATAGAGCCGACATCGGAGGACCGAAGGGGATCGCCTCACCGGTATGTCCGAGTTGCACAGGCTCCCTTCACCATTACGGAACCAGACTCGCCCCGGACACTAGCTCCGAACTCTCGAGGTATGTGTTGTGTGAGTTCGCCGAGAACTTCTGCCCGCCCAACTAATGGACCTCACTTCCCCATCTGAACCTCGCTCTTAGACGAGGCCCTGGACCTGATGCGATCTCTCGCTATTACAGAAGGATCGCTGCCAAACTACGCCCAGCCCATCCCAGGGGCTGAGAGCAGGGAATTTTAGGTCCCACCCACCATCCACTTCATAGCCACTGAAGAGGACTTAACCGACATGCTCGACTATGACTCCGATGACATCAACGGTATGGACGATGATGTCGGAGACAAGAAGACAGAACCCGTCACCACCGGATGCTGGACGGTTACTTTACATATGATATGTACATGGTGGACACACCGAAAGAGGATGACGGCGATGGTGGGAAAGATCCAGAGGAGGACAAGCCTTCCGAGGCACCACCAAAGCGTCGGCATCATGGCACCGCCAAAGTCACATCGCGAAAAAGACAGAATACCGCACCGAGACAATAATACTCCGGAGAACGCCAATTCCAAGAAGCCCATATCAAATAAACATCCGAACAGGAATTTTGGATGAAGGAAATTCAACCCCAACGATCCTATTCAGGGACGAGGGCTCGGAGGACAGAATTACCTACCGACCTCCAAGAGGACGAGAGCCTCGACAACGAAGGATTTATCATGCCAGAGGATCCCACGATGTCTACTACACAACCTTCTTCTTGTGACGTTGTTGGGCCTCCAAGTGCAGAGGTTTGTAGGACAGTAGCAAATTTCCCTCAAGTGGATGACCTAAGGTTTATCAATCCGTGGGAGGCATAGGATGAAGATGGTCTCTCTCAAACAACCCTGCAACCAAATAGCAAAGAGTCTCTTGTGTCCCCAACACACCCAATACAATGGTAAATTGTATAGGTGCACTAGTTCGGTGAAGAAATGGTGATACAAGTGCAATATGGATGGTAGATAAAGGTATTTGTAATCTGAAATTATAAAAACAGCAAGGTAAACAAATGGAAAAAGTGAGCGTAAACGGTATTGCAATGGTAGGAAACAAGGCCTAAGGTTCATACTTTCACTAGTGCATGTTCTCTCAACAATAATAACATAATTGGATCATATAACTATCCCTCAACATGCAACAAAGAGTCACTCCAAAGCCACTAATAGCGAAGAACAAACGAAGAGATTATGGTAGGGTACGAAACCACCTCAAAGTTATCCTTTTTGATCTATCTATTCAAGAGTCGTAGTAAAATAACATGAAGCTATTCTTTCCGCTCGATCTATCATAGAGTTCATACTAGAATAGCACCTTAAGACACAAATCAACCAAAACCCTAATGTCACCTAGATACTCCATTGTCACCTCAAGTATCCGTGGGCATGATTATACAATATGCATCACACAATCTCAGATTCATCTATTCAACCAACACAAAGTACTTCAAAGAGTGCCCCAAGTTTCTACCGGAGAGTCAAGATTTAAAACGTGTGCCAACCCCTATGCATAAGTTCACAAGGTCACTGAACCCGCAAGTTGATCACCAAAACATACATCAAGTGAATCACGTGAATATCCCATTGTCACCACAGATAAGCACGGCAAGACATACATCAAGTGTTCTCAAATCCTTAAACACTCAATCCGATAAGATAACTTCAAAGGGAAAACTCAATCCATTACAAGAGAGTAGAGGGGGAGAAACATCATAAGATCCAACTTTAATAGCAAAGCTCGCGATACATCAAGATCGTGCCAAATCAAGAACACGAGAGAGAGAGATCAAACACATAGCTACTGGTACATACCCTCAGCCCCGAGGGTGAACTACTCCTCCTCGTCATGGAGAGCGCGGGATGATGAAGATGGCCACCGGTGAGGATCCCCCTCCCAAGCAGGTGCCGAACAGGGTCCCAATTTTTTGGTGGCTACAGAGGCTTGCGGCGGTGGAACTCCCGATCTATCTTCCCCATCGATGTTTTTAGGGTATATGGGAATATATAGGTGAAAGAAGTCGGTCGGGGGACGCTCGAGGGTCCCACGAGATAGAGGGGCGCGCCCGATAGGGGGCACCTCGTGGCTTCCTCGAAGCTTCTCGACTTGAACTCCAAGTCTCTGGATCATGTTCGCTCCAAAATCACGCCCGAAGGTTTCATTCCGTTTGGACTCGTTTGATATTATTTTCTTCAAACACTGAAATAGGCCAAAAACAGCAATATGGACTGGGCCTCGTTAGTAGGTTAGTCCCAAAAGTAATATAAAAGTGTATAATAAAGCCCATAATCATCCAAAATAGATAATATAATAGCATGAATGCGTCATAAATTATAGATACGTTGGAGACGATCAGCATCCCCAAGCTTAATTCATGCTCGTCCTCGAGTAGGTAAATGATAAAAGAAAGAATTTATGAAGTGTGAATGCTAGCAGGTGCATAGGTTTGATCAATGATAATTTCAATCACCTTTTCTAGCATGATTATATGTCATAACAGTAGTTCATCTCATAAAACTTCTCACAATCAAGTAACAAGCTATTCACATGTTAAAGCATAGACCATAAACTTTATTGAGAACTAGCAAACTTCATTCTCAGTCATCAAACAATTACAATTCATCTTATTTTCAGGAAGGGTCTATGTCAGAGCTTTAATTTAGCAAACTCCACATACTCAACTATCATATAGTCTTCTACAATTGCTAACACTCACGCAATACTTATGGTTATGGAGTTTTAATCGATATTTGAGAAAGATAGGGGCTTATAATTTCGCCTCCCCACGATTCATCTTTGGGTGATGTCAACAATAATAGTTCATGCTAACTTACATCCAATTGGATATATATATAAGGATCTTTCCTTCACGAGGTGCTTGCCAAAGGATAAAATGAAAAAGGGAAAGGTGAAGATCACCTTGACTCTTTCATAAAGTAAAAGACATAAAGTAAAAGATAGGCCCTTCGCAGAGGGAAGCAGAGGTTGTCATGCGCTTTTATGGTTGGATGCACAAAATCTTAATGCAAAAGAACGTCACTTTATATTGCCACTTGTATATGGACCTTTATTATGCAGTCCGTCGCTTTTATTGCTTCCATAACAAGATCATATAAATCTTATTTTCTTCACACTAATAAGTCATACATATTTAAAGAGAAATTTTTATTGCATGCACCGATAACAACTTACTTGAAGGATCTTACTCAATCCATAGGTAGGTATGGTGGACTCTCATGGCAAAAACTGGGTTTAAGGATATTTGGAAGCACAAGTAGTATCTCTACTTGGTGCAAGGAATTTTGGCTAGCATGAGGGGGAAAGGCAAGCTCAACATGTTTGAATGATCCATGACAATATACTTTAACTGAGATGTGAGAAAACATAACCCACGTTGTCTTCCTTGTCCAACATCAACTCTTTAGCATGTCATACTTAATGAGTGCTCACAATTATAAAAGATGTCTAAGATAGTATATTTATATGTGAAATCTCTCTTCCTTCAATATTCTTTCATGAATTGTTCAAATTACCAATACAATGCTTACTAACCTTCAATAAATTTACAACCTCTGCTTCTTATATGTGAAGTCATTACTCCCCATGGCATAAGCATATGAAGCATATATAATTTCAGATTTATGACATTCAACTCATTCAACCATTTACTCATAGGATATAGGTGAAGCACGAGAGTAAATGACAAACTACTCTAAAAAGATATAAGTGAAGATCAATGAGCAGTTAAATAATTATGTAACTATGTGAAGACTCTCTCTCATTTAAGAATTTCGGATCTTGGTATTTTATTCAAACAGCAAGCAAAGAAAAATAAAATGACATTGCAAGGATAGCACGACTCATGTGAAGAAGTAAAAACTTAGGTTCAACCGATACTAACCGATAATTGTTGAAGAAGAAAGGTGGGATGCCTACCGGGGCATCCCCAAGCTTGGATGCTTGAGACTTCTTGAATATTATCTTGGGGTGCCTTGGCATCCCCAAGCTTGAGCTTTGTGTCTCCTTAATTCCTTTTATATCTCGGTTTCCTAGATCTCAAAGCTTCATTCACACCAAACTCAACAAGAACTCGTGAGATAAGTTAGTATAAAACAATGCAAAAACCTTATCATTTTCTACTGTAACAAATTACTAACATTATTATTCAACATTGCATACTAAATGTATCTGCATATTTAATACTCATATCCTAAAATAGAATCATTAAACAAGCAAGCAGATGCAAACAATGCAAACATAACAGCAATCTGCCAAAACAGTATAGTCTGTAAAGAATGCAAGATTCGTCATACTTACCTAACTCCAAAAATTATAATAAAAATACTACGATGTAGAAGATTTATCAGAGCTTAATATGCTAAAAGATTCAACATTATATCACTCTCTGACTTTTCTAGGGAATTTTTGCAACAGCGGTAAACTTTCTGTTTTGAAACAGCAACATGTATACTTGCAAAATAAGCATGGTAAAGGCTATCCTTGACATTTTTATTGAAAATAAAGATGCAAAACATTATTATAAATAACATAAAGAAAATACTAACAAAAAAATGACGCTCCAAGCAAAACACATATCATGTGGTAAATAAAAATATAGCTCCAAGTAGAGTTACCGATGAACGAAGATTTAAAGAGGGATGCCATCCGGGGCATCCCCAAGCTTAGGATCTTGGTTGTCCTTGATATTACCTTGGGGTGCCTTGGGCATCCCCAATATTAGGCTCTTGCCACTTCTTATTCCATAGTCCATCGAATCTTTACCCAAAACTTGAAAACTTCACAACACAAAACTCAACACAAAACTCGTAAGTCCGTTAGTGCAAGAAAGAAAAACCACCACATAAGGTACTGTAATGAACTCATTATTTATTTGTATTGGTGTTAAACCTAAAGTATTCCAACTTCTCTATGGTTCATACCCTCCGATACTACTCATAGATTCACCAAAATGAGCAAATAACACATAGAAAATAGAATCTGTCAAAAACAGAACAGTCTGTAGTAATATGTATGAAACGATACTTCTGAAACTCCAAAATTCTGCACTAAACTGGTGGACCTGAGGAATTTGTCTATTAATCATCTGCAAAAGAATCAACCTAAAATCACTCTCCAGTAAAAAATGGCAGCTAATCTCGTGAGCGCTAAAGTTTATGTTTTTACAGCAAGATCATATAGACTTCACCCAAGTCTTGCCAAAGGCTCTACTTGGCACTTTATTGAAAAAAAGCTATAAAACATGATTACTACAGTAGCATAATCATGTACACACAAAAACAGTAAGGGTAAATATTGGGTTGTCTCCCAACAAGCGCTTTTCTTTAATGCCTTTCTAGCTAGGCATGATGATGACAATGATGCTCACATAAAAGATAAGAATTGAAACATAAAGAGAGCATCATGAAGAATATGACTAGCATATTTAAGTCTAACCCACTTCCTATGCATAGGTATTTTCTAACCAAACAACTTGTGGGAACAATAATCAACTAGCATAGGAAGGCAAAACAAGCATAACTTCGAAATTCTCAACACATAGAGAGGAAACTTGATATTATTGCAACTCCTACAAGCATATATTCCTCCCTCATAATAATTTGCAGTAGCATCATGAATGAATTCACCAATATAACCAGCACCTAAAGCATTATTTTCATGATCTACAAGCATAGAAAATTTACTACTCTCCACATAAGCAAATTTATTCTCATCAATAGTAGTGGGAGCAAACTCAACAAAATAACTATCATGTGAAGCATAATCCAATTGAAAACTAAAATCATGATGACAAGTTTCATTGTTATCATTATTATTAATAGCATAAAAGTCATCACAATAATCATCATAGATAGCAACTTTATTCTCATAATCAATCGGAACCTCTTTCGAAATAGTGGATTCATCACTAAATAAAGTCATGACCTCTCCAAATCCACTTTCATAATTATCACAATAATATTCAACATCCTCCAAAATAGTGGGATCATTACTTCCTAAAGTTGACACTCTTCCAAACCCACTTTCATTAATATAATCATCATAAATAGGAGGCATTCTTTCATCATAATAAATATTCTCATCAAAACTTGGGGGACTAAACATATCATCTTCATCAAACATAGCATCCCCAAGCTTGTGGCGTTGCATATCATTAGCATCATGGGTATTCAAAGAATTCATACTAACAACATTGCAATCATGCTCATCATTCAAAGATTTAGTGCAAAACATTTTATAGATTTCTTCTTCTAGCACTTGAGCACAATTTTCCTTACCATCATTCTTACGAAAGATATTAAAAAGATGAAGCGTATGAGGCAAACTCAATTCCATTTTTTTGGTAGTTTTATTTTATAAATTAAACTAGTGATAAAACAAGAAACAAAAAGATTCAATTGCAAGAACTAAAGATATACCTTCAAGCACTCACCTCCCCGGCAACGGTGCCAGAAAAGAGCTTGATGTCTACTACACAACCTTATTCTTGTAGACGTTGTTGGGCCTCCAAGTGGAGAGGTTTGTAGGACAGTAGCAAATTTCCCTCAAGTAGATGACCTAAGGTTTATCAATCCGTGGGAGGCGTAGGATGAAGATGGTCTCTCTCAAACAACCCTGCAACCAAAGAGCAAAGAGTCTCTTGTGTCCCCAACACACCCAATACAATGGTAAATTGTATAGGTGCACTAGTTCGGCGAAGAGATGGTGATACAAGTGCAATATGGATGGTAGATAATGGTATTTCTAATCTGAAATAATAAAAACTGCAAGGTAACAAATGGCAAAAGTGAGCGTAAATGGAATTGCAATGGTAGGAAACAAGGCCTAAGGTTCATACTTTCACTAGTGCAAGTTCTCTCAACAATAATAACATAATTGGATCATATAACTATCCCTCAACATGCAACAAAGAGTCACTCCAAAGCCACTAATAGCAAAGAACAAACGAAGAGATTATGGTAGGGTACGAAACCACCTCAAAGTTATCCTTTTTGATCTATCTATTCAAGAGTGCGTAGTAAAATAACATGAAGCTATTCTTTCGCTCGATCTATCATAGAGTTCATACTAGAATAACACCTTAAGACACAAATCAACCAAAACCCTAATGTCACCTAGATACTCCATTGTCACCTCAAGTATTCGTGGGCATTATTATACGATATGCATCACACAATCTCAGATTCATCTATTCAACCAACACAAAGTACCTCAAAGACTGCCCCAAAGTTTCTACCGAGAGTCAAGATGAAAACGTGCCAACCCCTATGCATAAGTTCACAAGGTCACTGAACCCGCAAGTTTATCACCAAAACATACATCAAGTGAATCACGTGAATATCCCATTGTCACCACAGATAAGCACGACAAGACATACATCAAGTGTTCTCAAATCCTTAAAGACTCAATCCGATAAGATAACTTCAAAGGGAAAACTCAATCCATTACAAGAGAGTAGAGGGGGAGAAACATCATAAGATCCAACTATAATAGCAAAGCTCGCGATACATCAAGATCGTGCCAAATCAAGAACACAGAGAGAGAGAGAGAGAGAGAGAGAGAGATCAAACATATAGCTACTGGTACATAAGCTCAGCCCCGAGGGTGAACTACTCCCTCCTCGTCATGGAGAGCACCGGGATGATGAAGATGGCCACCGGTGAGGGATCCCCCCCTCCGACAGGGTGCCGGAACAGGGTCCCGGTTTGTTTTTGGTGGCTAAAGAGGCTTGCAGCGGCGGAACTCCCGATCTATCTTCCCCATCGATGTTTTTAGGGTATATGGGAATATATAGGTGAAAGAAGTCGGTCGGGGACGCTCGAGGGGCCCACAAGACATGGGGGCGCGCCTAGTAGGGGGGCGCCCCCCACCCTCGTGGCTTCCTTGAAGCTTCTCTGACATGAACTCCAAGTCTCCTGGATCATGTTCGTTCCAAAAATCACGCTCCCGAAGGTTTCATTCCGTTTGGACTCCGTTTGATATTCCTTTTCTTTGAAACACTGAAATAGGCCAGAAAACAGCAATATGGGTTGGGCCTCTAGTTAGTAGGTTAGTCCCAAAAGTAATATAAAAGTGTATAATAAAGCCCATAATCATCCAAAACAGATAATATAATAGCATGAATGCTTCATAAATTATAGATACGTTGGAGACGTATCAATCCCCTCGAACAAGAGCGCTTTAAGCGCTGGCTAATTGCCACTGCAAGAAGCCTGAAAAAGAAGCAGCAACAGCTTCAAGCTAATCAGGATCTGCTCAATGACCGATAGACTGATGTCCTAGCAGCCGAGGAATACGGACTCGAGCGCCCAACCAAAATCTACCCAAAGTACAAGCTGCTACCCCAATTCGATGATGAGGCCCTGGAGCCCATACCGCCCAAGCGCAAAGCCGATAACGGACCTAACCGACCACCGCGTGGCCGGGACAGACCGGCAACTCAAGCCGAACACCAGCCTGCACCACCCCACCGTAAAAGCAGAGCAACATCAGCTGTAGGATATACTTATGACTTACGACAAGACCTGGACAGTAGAGCCTGTCAGACCAGATCAATCTATGGATCTAGGGGTCATGCTCCAGCACGGGAAGATGGCCATGCCTGGCGTGACAAGCATAACCTCGCACGGGCCGATTGACGGCATCCGGACTCCATCCGAACTGCGTTGTGATGTTGCCCGATAGAGAGATGTCGCACACCCCTTGTGCTTCACCGATGAGGTAATGGAGCACCAGTTCCCAGGAGGGTTTAAACCCGTGAACATTGAATCGTACGATGGCACAACGTATCCCTCGGTATAGATTGAAGACTCTCTTCTCCACATTCACATGGCTCGCGATGATGATTTACATGCCATCAACTACCTCCCCCTATAACTTAAGGGACCAACTCGACATTGGCTAAACAGCCTCCCAGAAAACTCTATTGGAACTTGGGAAGACCTGGAGGATGCCTTTAGAGACAACTTCCAAGGCCCTTATATCCGGCTTCCGAATGCCGATGACCTAGTCCAACACCCCGGAGAGTCGGCTAGAAAATTCTGGACCAGGTTCTTAGTTAAAAATACAAATTGTTGACTGTCCGGATGCCAAAGCTCTAGCAGCCTTTAAGCACAGCATCCGCGATGAATGGCTCGCCCGACACCTCGCCAAGAAAAGCCAAGTCCATGGCATCCTCACAACACTCATGACACGCTTTTGTGCGGCGAAGATAGTTGGCTAGCCCATAGCGGCAATCACCAATGACCTCGCACTTCGAAGCCGAGAACAAGAACGGCAGGCCCCGGCGCAACAAAAACAAGCGTCAGAGCAATACTGAAAATGCCAAAGACACGGCAGTCAACGCCGGATTCAGTGGCTCCAAACCCAGTCAGTGGAAGAGTCCATTCAAAAGAAACAAAGAAGGTTCATCTAGCCTAGACCGAATACATAACCGACCTTGCCGGATTCATGGCACCCCCGACAAGCCTGCAAACCATACCAACATAAGTTGTTGGATCTTTAAAAAAGGCCAGTAAGTTAAACATCGAGAACACAGGGAAAGGGTCACCCAGCAAGGACGACAATGAGGAACCTCGCACACCGAACACAGGGGGATAGGAGAAATTTCCCCCCGAAGTCAAAACGGTGAACATGATATACGTTGCGCACATCCCCAAGAGGGAGCGCAAACGTGCATTAAGGGACATCTACGCGATAGACGCCCCAAAATTCAACCCATGGTCAGCATGCCCGATCACTTTCGATCGCAGAGACCATCCAACCAGTATCCGTCATGGAGGTTCGGCCGCATTGGTCCTCGATCCAATTATCGATGGATTCCACCTCACGAGAGTCCTCATGGACGGCGGCAGTAGTCTTAATCTGCTCTATCAGGACACAGTCCGCAAAATGGGTATTGATTCGTCAAGAATCAAGCCTACCAAAACTACCTTCAAAGGAGTAATTACTAGTATAGAGGCCCGCTGCACGGGCTCAATCACACTGGAAGTCGTCTTCGGTTCGCCAGACAACTTCCGAAGCAAGGACTTGATCTTCGACATCGTCCCTTTCCGCAGTGGCTATCACGCACTGCTTGGACGAACTATGTTTTCCCGCTTCAATGTAGTCCCGCACTATGCCTATCTAAAACTGAAGATGCCAGGACCACGCGGTGTTATAACAGTCCATGGAAACATGGATAGCTCCCTCCGTACTGAGGAACACACCGCGACTCTCGCAGCAGAAGTCCAGGTCGGCCTTATCAAGCCAAACTCCACTTCGGCAGTCAAGCCTCCGGACTCTGTTAAACGAGTCCGGACTATCCTGCAAAATGACAGTCCGGCTCGTCAGGAGCTTGATTAGCAATTCGGCCTCTGTCTTAGCCCCAATATAGTTGTAGCATATGTACCCCGTGCACATAATTATGCACTAGAGATACCATGGGCAAAGACGGGGGCATATCAAAGATGAAGTCCACACGGCTCGACCCTACCCGGACTTTCTTACCCTTTTTCTCTTTATTTTCGTTTTTCTTTTTTTAGGTTCTTTAAAACCTACATCACCTTTTGATGGTGTCAAGGGCTCTTTATGACAACCTGGTCACTGATCCTCTAAAAGGATCACTTACCAAGGTGAAGAGAAGCACGGGTGTACGCAGAGTATCTAAAAGGATCCTTAAAGATCGCCTCTTCCCCTTTTTACCTGTATGCGGATTTCTCTTGTATTCGGCATGTAAAATAGCCTTGATGCTTATAGCATTATCTGTTCAAGTACGTTTTGACGTATCAATCAGACTATAATGGAAGCAGTTTTTCGCCCAGGCTACTTGCTACTGGCTTATTCCTTAATCTATACTCCATTCTTTTCTTTAGTCTGATTGTCATGTACACCTCGGCTTGACTTAAATCGCTAGGGGCTTCATTCAGCTGCGTACACTTCTTCACATACAATAAAGTCCGAACACTTTTTATAGTACAGTTCGGCATCCTGAATATAGCATTATATGCATCGGCTCCGAATCATGTCTTTGGTCAATAGTTGGTTTGCCCGGCTCCTGTGCTTGCTATGTTACGTTCCGCTGAATCAGCTAAGGTAGTAAAGGGAGAACTACTGCGATTGTGTTTCCGGCTCATCCGGATAAACAACTCAGTAGAGAAAGCCGAAAACTGTCTGTCATGATGCTGAGAGCTGGTCAGCTATTCGGCGACTACTTAAAAATATCTTGCCATTTTCTCCGCCTTAGGCGATGAACCAGTCTCTACCGGGACAGGCGTTTACAGCACCCATATTTGGACTATCAAACAAATAACAGGGGCTGCGCCTACAATCCTATAGTCAAACTCCTATGGCTAAGTGAGAGTAATAAAGCCACATAGTCTGATTGCCTGATTCTCCGCACTAACACCTCCTTCAAGGACCAGGTCACTGGGTCAAGTGTGTTTTTGTGCTTTCCCGAACACCCCCGTACTATCTACGTGAGAGGTTGAAGCCGACGACTGGCCCACTCTCAGTTTAAATAAACGGCCGCACAGGAGAGGAAATAATTTAAGATGAAACAAGGAACGTATTATACAAACGACTTGCTTTTATTAAATACAAAGTTTGGGCAGCACAGATACATTCATCCAAAAATGATGTCCTTCGAGCATTGGCTCTCTACAATGCGGGCACCTTCCAGGACGTCGTTGAAATATCGCTCTGGCGTACTATGCTCCTTGCCCGCGGGCGGTCCCTCCGTTGCAAGATTGGTGGCATTCATCTTCGCCCACTGCACTTTGACGCGGGCGAAGGCCATCCGAGCACCCTCGATACAAGCGGACCGCTTTATAGCATCAAGTCGTGGGCAGGCATCGACCAGCCGCTTTACAAGCCCAAAATAACCGCTGGGTATGGGTTCGGCTGGCCAAAGATGTATTATAACATCCTTCATGGCCAGTTTGGCCATCCTACGTGGTTCGATTAGCTGCTTCAGCTGATCACTGAGGAGCACTGGATGCTCTGGTGCAAGATATTGCAACCAGAACAGCTTCTCTGTTGAGCTTCCCTCTTCGGCTCGGAAGAAATCTGCAGCATCAGCAATACTTCAGGGAAGATCCGCAAACGCTCCTTGATAACTCCAAACGCGGGTCAGAAAGGTATACTTTTTTCTTACAAATTTGCTCTCCATAGTAAAATCCTTACCCGTCGCGATCTGTTTTGCCTCTTGTATCTCCTGACGGGCGCCTTGGGCTTCAACCCTGGACTCCCTTGCACTTTGGAGCACCATAAGCAATTCGGAGTCTTGATCCGACACCTTATGCTCCAAAGATTCACACTTGCTTACAACATCCTTAAGCTCTTGTTGGACTTCCTCCAACCTCGCTTCATGTCTTCGGCGGGAGGCTTGCTCCTCATCCACCTCCTTCCTCGCCTCGGCCAGCGTGTTCTTAAGGGCCTCGACCTCAGACGCGTCACCTGTGAGCATAATCATCAAGTTCACATAGATAACAATTCGAAACTCATATCATTTCAAAGATATGTTTCGGTATCACATACCTTGCTTTTCATCCAACTTCCACCTTAGTTCTGACACTTCGGGGGTATGCGAGGTCGCCGCTCGCATGGAAGCCTGGTCATTAAAAGAGACATGTGTTAGCACCTGCGAGGATTGATTCGATCCTCTGTTCGGCCTTTCTTCGCAAACACCGAACAGAGTCTCAGGGGCTACTATATGTATACGGGCATTCCCTTTGCAAATAAGCAAAAATATATTATGTTAAATACCTCAAAGCTTGCTAACAGGCTGGTATAGGCTCCATTTCAATCCATTTTTAGCGGACCGAACCTTTTCAGCCACCGTACCCATAAGGGTATGATGTTACTCCACAATGGAAGCACTCTGAAGCGCTTCCACCAGAGTATCCGGCTCCTTCGGATTGATGTAGGATGTCGGTGGAGATGACGCGCCCTCTTCTCTCGAAGGAGGTTGTTCACCTAATTCTGGTGCCTTATGGGTCTCCGGAATGGTGTTCGGCTGGGGGCCGAATTGTGCATGGCCCCCGTCACCAGTCCCCATGGGGGTCGATTTTCCCCTCTCCTTGGCAACGAAAGTTTTACCTTCCGTCGCCACCTTCACAGCCTCCTGCACCTCCCCAATGCTGGGAGAGGTTTTTTGGGATAACACTTCGGTGTTATTCATAGCGGTGGGCGGAGAAGCCAGCGGAGGTGACTCGCTCTCCACGCGCTCGCCCCAGCGAATTCCCGGATGACGATGGTCGTTGGGGAGATCGCGGGCGGGCTGCAACACGCAAGATAATGTGTTAGAAACCACAAGGCACGAAGTCGAACAAAATGTATTGTGTCTTGGACACGTATGATCCAGCCAGGGCTTCGACTGGGTGCCACTCAGGTGTGGCGTCGGCATCCGATTCAAAATCATCCGAAGGAGATTTCCTTCTTGGACACATCCGCTTCGAAGTCCTCGGAAGCCCCCCTTTTCTTCTTTCCCCCCTTGAGGGGAGACTTACTCTCTTCTTCCTCTTCATCTTCGTCATGAGTGGAGAGAGTCTCGGAGTCTTCGGACACAATGTTAAAAGCGCCTTTACGACGAAGGCCACGTCTGGCCTCCTTGGCCTTCTTTTTGGCCTTCTTCTCCGACGCCTTATACGGCGCCAGAACCAGCATCTTCGTCGGTAGCGGGATGGCTGGGTCTTCGGGCAGCGGAGCTGGACATTGGACCCGCTCCACCTTCTTTGTCCAGCCCTATAGGAGTAATGGAAAGTTCAATATACTCCTTGGATATACAAAGTAAAGTTATCATAAAACTTACGGGGGTTGCCGGACGAGCGCAGTCGAGGTCGCGATCTTCGGTCGTGTTCGGCCACGACTTTTGGGACTTGAAAAGTAGCTTCCATATGTCTTCGTGGGTCGTGCCGAAGAACTTCTGCAAGGTCCGAGGACTCGCCGGGTCGAACTCCCACATATATTGAGTCCTGGTGTTGACAGGAGAATCCGAAAAAGCATCACCGGATCACGCCGCCGACCGGTGTTCTTGTCTATTATGCCACCCTTGATGTGGTTCTGTAGTGTGTCACCGTGGGACAACTCCCAATCAAGGCCCTTCTCGAGCCAGGATGTAAGCCGCACGGGAGGACAGGACTTGAATCGGGAGCGGCGGCCCATGTGGCGCCACGGGCTCATGATGTAGAACCACCCTTGCTGCCATCCCTTGACAGCTTCCACGAGGTCCCCGGGGCCGCTTGAGATTGGGAAGTTTGCTCACCATGGCGCCGCCAAGACTCCACGTGTTGACCTTTGACCACTTTCGCTTCACATTGAAGACCTTGAGCCATAGGTCAAGTGGGAGGGTGCGGAGAAATGCTCCACGCCATGACGATAAACGCCGAGATATGGAGGAAGGAACTTGGGGCCAGATCATGGAAATCTAGCCCATAGTAATACATCGGACCATGGACGAAAGGATGAAGGAGAAATCCTAGTCCGCTGAAGGAAATGAGGGATGAACACTGCCTCTCATTAGGCTCCGTGGTGGGTACGATCTTCTTTTTGGCGGGGAAGGTGATGGGCTATGTCCGCAGCCATGTACCCAGCTTCCTGAGCTCCTTAATGTTCTCCTCTGTGATGAGGAAGCCATCCACTTGCCTTGCGCTCTAGATCCGGACATGGTTGGGGTGTTTGGTGGCAATGGAAAGGATTGGAACCTGGGCGCTGGAGCTCGAATGGCAGAAGGGCTGAGAAGGAAGAAGGTGTGGGGTGAAAAGACGGATCCTTATCTCCTTATAAAGGCAGTGGACATCAAGCACCCCCTCATATGCCTTAAAATCTAGCCTACTCCCAAGGGGACGTGCGAATGACACAGTTGGATTACCCAAACCCCTATTGATGAAAATCCCATGATAAGGGGACACGACCTCTGCTTTGACAAGGCATATCAATAACCATACCTCGAAACGGGGTCTATAAAACGGTTCAGAATATTAACCGGTCCAGGACATAATGCCTCGCCCGAAAAATCGCCTATGGACGCTGCTTACCTAGTTTTGAATATTTTTTCCCATTACAGCTCAAGGTTGTGATTATTGAACAGAGCCGGATACAGCTATTATGTGCGGAGAACTGCATTGAAGTATTCAGAGAAGGAACCCTCCTTGCAATGCCGAAGACAATCTGCGCGCCGGATAAATCTTCATTGAAGCCTGGTTCAGGGGCTACTAAGGGATTCCTGGATTACAGGTCCTCGGTGAGCCGGCCTATGTGCTATGGGCCGGACTAATGGGTTGTGGAGATGTGAGATCGAAGACCTTCCCCCGTGTCCGGATGGGAATCTCCTTTGCGTGGATGGCAAGATTGGCGCTCGGATCATGCACCTTCCTTTCTCTGTAATTCGACTCTGTACAATCCTAGGCCCCTCCGGTGTCTATATAAGCCGGAGGGTTTAGTCCATAGAGGAGAATCATGATCATATAGGCTAGACTTCTGGGGTTTAGCCATTACGATCTCGTGGTAGATCAACTCTTCTAACCCCTATACTCATCAAAGTCAATCAAGCAGGAAGTAGGGTATTACCTCCATCAAGAGGGCCCGAACCTGGGTAAAACATCGTGTCCCTGCCTCCTATTACCTACGATCCTTAGACGCACAGTTCGGGACCCCCTACATGAGATATGCCGGTTTTGACACCGGGGGGACCCAAAAACAGTGAGTAATAGTCCACGAAACGGGCCAGAACCGGCCCAAACTGCGAGTCCTAACGACCAACATGTAAGCACACCTTGGCGTTCAACAACCATGGAGATCACTTTGGGAGCCCAAAATGGTGAGTAATAGTCCATGGAAGAGCCTAGAATCGGACAAACAAAGGATTATTGATGAAATACATAAATGCACCCCGGGGTTTGTTAATAATGGAAATCACTCAGGGACCCCAAATCAGTGAATAATAGTCCACGAAACAAGCCAGAATCGGCCAAAACTGTGAGTTTTGATGACTAACACGTAAAAGCACCCCGAGGATCGTCAATCGTGGAAATCGCTCTAGGACCTCAAAACAGTGACTAATAGTGCATGAAATGGACCAGAATCAGCAAAAATTGCGAGTGTTGATGATGGACACGTAAACGCACCCCGGGGTTCGTCATCGTGGTAATCACTCTGGGACCCCAAAACAATGAGTAATAGTCCAAGAAATGGGCCAGAACAGGCCCAAACTATGAGTCCTGACGTCCAACACGTAAGCACACCTTGGGGTTCAACAACCATGGAAATCGCTTTGGGACCCCAAAACGGTGAGTAATAGTCCATGAAAGAGCCCAGAATCGGACAAACCAAGGATTATTGAAGAACAAGACATAAACGCACCCCGAGGTTCGTAAATCATGGAAATCGCCTAGGGACCCTGAAACAGAAAGTAATAGTGCATAAAACGGACCAGGACCGGCCAAAATTGCGAGTGTTGACGACGAAAACGTAAGCACATCTTGGGGTTCTACAACCATGGAAATCGCTTTGGGACCCCAAAGCGGTGAGTAATAGTCCATGAGAGAGCCCAAAATCTGACAAACCTAGGACTATTAATGAACGAGACATAAACGTACCCTGGGTTTGTCAATCATGGAAATCGCTCGGGGACCCCAAATCAGTGAGCAATAGTCCATGAAACGGCCCAGAATCGGCCAAAACTAGGAGTGTTGATGACCGACACGTAAACGCACCACAGGGATCGTCAATCGTGGAAATCGATTTGGGACCCCAAAAGGGTGAGTAAGTGCATCAAACGGACAAGAATTGGCCAAAATTGCGAGTGTTGACGACAGACACGTAAACGCACCCTGGGGTTCGTCAATCGTGGAAATCACTCCGGGACCCCAAAACAGTGACTAGTAGTCCAAGAAATGGGCCAGAACCGGCCCAAACTGCAAGTCCTGGCGACCAACATGTAAGCACATCTTGGGGTTCAACAACCATGGAAATCGCTTTGGGACGCCAAAGCGGTGAGTAATAGTTCATGAAAGAGCCCAAAATCGGACAAACCTAGGATTATTGATGAACGATACATAAATGCACCCTGGGGTTCGTCAATCATGGAAATCACTCCGGGACCCCAAAACAGTGAGTAATAGTCCAAGAAACGGGCCAGAACTGGTACAAACTACGAGTCCTGACAACCAACACATAAGCACATCTTGGGGTTCAAAAACCATGGAAATCGCTTTGGGACCCCAAAACGGTGAGTAATAGTGCATGAAAGAGCCCAACATCGTACAAACCTAGGATTATTGATGAACGAGACAAAACGTACCCCAGGGTTCGTCAATCATGGAAATCACTCAGGGACCCCAAATCAGTGAGTAATAGTCCACGAAACAGGCCAGAATCGGCCAAAAATGTGAGTGTTGATGACCGGCACGTAAACGCGGCCCGGGGATCGCCAATCGTGGAAATCGATCTAGGACCCTAAAACAGTGAGTAACTGCATCAAACGGACCAGAATCGGCCAAAATTGCGAGTGTTGACGACGGACACGTAAACGCACCCCGGAGTTTGTCACTCGAGAAAATCACATCGGGACCCCGAAGCAGTGAGTAATAGTCCACGAAACAGGCCAAAACCGGCCCAAACTGCGAGTCCTGATGACCAACACGTAAGCACACCTTGGCGTTCAACAACAACATGACATGATGAAGGTAAAAGTTAAGCACAAATCAATATTTAGACAGAACCTAAATATTTATAATGGTCAATAGCAGACAAACATATGCATCAACTATATAATAATTCCAAATGAACAAACATTACAAACTGTACTAGTTAAGCAATCAAACATCATTCAACAACATGAGTTGAAATGATCTAGGTCTCTCCCTAAAACAATATTAAAATGGAATAGGATCAACTCCATTATATCAAACCAATTCATTTTTCAAACAATTAACAAGAAACTATACAACAGATGGAACAAATGGATGCACACCATAAAAGAAGACACATATGAGTGATCATGATAAGATACTAAACTAGAATATTTTTTTGAACGAAAAGGTAGAGATAGTCTACCTTATGCATTCAAAATGGGCTAAACCCGAAAGGCCAGTTACATGAAGGTGGTGTAATCGTGCACTGAGAGTGCAGCAGGCCACGACCAAGACAGTTGAGAAAAGGTCACATAAAGCGGAGGAGGGGTTGAGGGAATCAGTGCTAGGGAGTTTCAAGAAAGTCAGCCCAACCTAAAATTGTGTAGCGATCATCCGCCACTCTGGCATGCGAGCTCCAGAGTCTAAGAAGACAGAAACCTCATGGAGTGCACGTGCGGCATGCCAGCTATCCTTGTTGAAGACCCGATCATTCCGTGCCCTCCATACTCCAACAGCGCCCGCCGCGAGCGAAACATTCCAAAGCTTCCCATAAGAATCAGTTGATGCGTGGCAACATAAGAAATCCTTCGGTGAAGATGTCGTAGTGGCAGGTGTAAGAAGTCCCGCCTTGCCCCACACTTTGTCCGCGAGCTTACAACGCAGGACGATATGATCAATGATTTCCACTGCTGGGCAGACATCACAACCATTTTGTGGCGCAATGGTCGTCCAATGCTTGTTCATCATGTTATCCTTGGTGTTTAGTCTGCCTTTGAGGGCGATCCATAGAAACACTCTGTGCTTATGGGGTATGATAGGATCCCAAATGTTTGGGGCCAGCTGGCACTCCACACCTCTCAAGGCAAGTAGATCAGAGAAGTATTTGGTCGAAAGTTTTCCATTCGTCGTCGTAAGTGTTCTAGTATCCCCCCTAGAAGGGTCAGGTTGCACGGAATGCAGGAAGCCAAGCAAGGTTCCAAGCTCTATTGAGGCGGTGTTGGATAAGTTTAGGTGCATATGAAGTGTCCATTGTCCTTCTCTGAATTGCGAAGCAACCGTGCAGACGTGCAGTGCTTGGAGGAGGCAAAGGAGGATAGCACAGGAAAAGCAAACCGTAGCCTGCCGCATTGAAGCCAGTGGTCAAACCAGAAGGAGATCCGGGTGTCGTCACCCAGCTTACATTGTGTTGAGTGAAGAACAAGGTGCAGCGATGATTTCAAACATTTCCACATGGTGGTATCTCTGCTATGCCGGAGAACTGAGATCTCTTTCTGACGGTACTGTGTGACGAACCAAGTAAAGTATGGGACTTTGTTGTGTTGTAGAATGTTAGACATGAGCTTGCATATCATTGCCATGTTATGTGCCCTGCGGTCTCTAATTCCCAAGCCTCCGTTCATCTTGGGCGTAATCACCGTGTCCCGTGCAACCAAGCAATGTCCCCCTTTTGCTGAGTTTTTACCTTACCACAGAAAGCCTCTTAAGATTTGTTCCAGCTTCGATCTCTATCGACTGCTTGGGCCATAGGAAACATGCCATGTAGTAATTGGGGATGGATGCTAGTACTGAGTTTATCAAAGTAACTCGCCCCCCCCCCCCTGATACGTCTCCAACGTATCTATAATTTTTGATTGTTCCATGCTATTATATTACCTGTTTTGGATGTTTATGGGCTTTATTTTATACATTATTATCATTTTTGGGACTAACCTACTAACCGGAGGCCCAACCCGTATTGCTGTTTTTTTTTTGCCTATTTCACTATTTCGAAGAAAAGGAATATCAAACGGAGTCCAAACGGAATGAAACCTTCGGGAGCGTGATTTTTGGAACGAACGTGATCCAGAGGACTTGGAGTGCAAGTCAAGAAGCAGCCGAGGCTCCCACGAGATAGGAGGGCACCCCCCCCCTGTAGGGCGCGCCCCCCTGTCTCGTGGTCCCCTCGGGCGTCCACCGACGTACTTCTTCCTCCTATATAAGCCTACGTACCCCGAAAACATCCAGGAGCCACCTGAAGAAATATTTCCACCACTGTAACCTTCTGTATCCGCGAGATCCCATCTTGGAGCCGTCGCCGGCGTTCTGCCGGAGGGGGAATCCACCACGGAGGGCTTGTACATCAACATCCTTGCCCCTCCAATGAGTTGTGAGTAGTTTAACGCAGACCTACGGGTCCATAGTTGTTAGCTAGATGGCTTCTTCTCTCTTTTTGGATCTCAATACAATGTTCTTCCCCTCTCTTGTGAATAACTATTCGATGTAATATCTTTTTGCGGTGTGTTTGTCAAGATCCGATGAATTGTGGGTTTATGATCAGATTTATCTATGGATAATAATTGAATCTTCTCTGAATTCTTTTATATGATTGAGTTATCTTTGCAAGTCTCTTTGAATTATCGGTTTGGTTTGGCCTACTAGATTGATATTTCTTGCCATGGGAGAAGTGCTTAGCTTTGGGTTCAATCTTGCGGTGTTCTTACCAAAGGATGTGAAAGGGTTGCAAGACACGTATTGTATTGTTGCCATCGAGGATAAAAAGATGGGGTTTATATCATATTGCTTGAGTTTATCCCTCTACATCATGTCATCTTGCTTAATGCGTTACTCTGTTCTTATGAACTTAATACTCTAGATGCATGCTGGATAGCGGTCGATGTGTGGAGTAATAGTAGTAGATGCAGGCAGGAGTCGGTCTACTTGTTGCGGCCGTGATGCCTATATACATGATCATGCCTAGATAACGTCATAATTATTCGCTTTTCTATCAATCGCTTGACAGTAATTTGTTCACCCACCGTAAAACTTATGCTCTCGAGAGAAGCCTCTAGTGAAACCTATGGCCCCAGGGTCTATCTCTTATCATATTTGCTTCCAATCTACTTTTATTTTCATCTTTATTTTCTGCATCTATATTATAAAATACCAAAAATATATTTATCTTATCATATTATCTCTATCAGATCTCACTTTCGCAAGTGGCCGTGAAGGGATTGACAACCCCTTTATCGCATTGGTTGCGAGTTCTTTGTTTGTTTGTGTAGGTTCGTGGGACTTGTTGAGAAGCCTCCTACTGGATTGATACCTTGGTTCTCAAAAACTGAGGGAAATACTTATGCTACTGTGCTGCATCACCCTCTCCTCTTCGAGGAAAACCAACGCAAGCTCAAGACGTAGCAAGAAGGATTTCTGGCGCCGTTGCCGGGGAGGTCATCGCTCAAGTCAAGACATACCAAGTACCCGTCACAAACTCATCTCCCTCGCATTTACATTATTTGCCATTTGCCTCTCGTTTTCCTCTCCCCCACTTCACCCTTGCCGTTTTATTCGCCCTCTCTTTCCCAATCTCCTCTCTTTTGCTTGTCTTTTTGTTTGCTCGTGTCTCCATATGCATTCTATGTGCTTGCATCTTTGCTTGCTAAAAATCTATTGATATGGATCCACTTAAAGTGTTCTACTTGGATCATCTTCGATCCTTATGCGCTCGTGCTGAAACCCCAACTAGCCTAGTTGATGGGAAATCTTTAGATGAGCATACTCATTTTTTGTGTCATCGTTTGTCTGAAAAAGGGAAGGTCTTATCGTATCATATAAATAGTTTGCTATGCTATGCTTGGAATCTTTGTGAAATTTGTGATTTTACTTGTTGCTCTAAGAACCCTAAAAAACACCTTCCCTACCTATGTAAGTTCAATGATAATGAAATCTTATCTTCTTATGCAAAGGGTGTTTATAGTTACTATGATATCGAACAAATTGAACAATTTGTCATTTTTAAGGGTGCTCATGAAGTTGCTTCTTTGATCGAAAAGTATGATTTTACTCTCAACAAGTCTGAAAATTCTGTCATACTTAAATATTGCAATGAAAACTTTGCTCATAATGTCTATGTCCAAGAATTTATTGAAAGAATGACCGTTGCTTTGGAAGAAAATAATGATATGCATGAATCTATAGATAATGATTCCGATGATTTGGTTGAAATATCCCTTGACGAACACGATGCTTGCTATTCTTGTGGCCATGATGCCAATAGTTATGAAGACGAATTTGCTATAGTTCCTTATGTTAAACATGAGATCGTTGCTATTGCACCCATACTTGGTAGTTCCTTCGATAAAAAGCATGATTGCAATGATTTTACTATAAATTCTCTTGATGTCAATTATGCTAATAATATGCAAAACCCTAAGCTTGGGGATGCTTGTTTTGCTATGTCTACTATCTATTGCAATGATCATGATTGGGGTGATTCTTTTTATGATCTTGAAAATTTATTTAAGCCCCATGATGAATATGAGATTGATAATAGTATTTGCAATAATATTGAAAGTGGGTTTGGAAGAGTGTCAACTTTAGATCCCACATATTTGGAGTATGTTCAATCTTATGATATTTTTGATAAAAGTGGGTTTGGAGAGGTCATGACTTTAGTTAATGATAATCCCACTATTTTGGAAGAGTGTCAACTTTGCATGCATGTGGATCATGTTGAAAATATTTTATGTGATAGCTATTTTGTTGAATTTGCTTATGATCCCACATGTAATTATTATGAAAGAGGAAAATATGGTTGTAGAAATTTTTATCTTACTAAATTACCTCTCGTCATGTTGAGATTGCTATCGTCTCTTTCTTCTTCCTTGCATATGCTAGTTTTTGCTTGCCTTGCAAATTTGTTTGATTATAATATGCCTATGCATAGGAAGTATGTTAGACTTAGATGTGTTTGTCACATGTTTTATGATGCTCTCTTTATGCTTAAATTCTTGTCTTTCATGTGAGCATTATTAAAATCTCAATGCCTAGCTAGAGGCGTTAAACGATAGCGCTAGTTGGGAGGCAACCCAATTTTCTTTTTGTTCTTTGTTTTTGTTCCTGTTTAGTGTTAATTTTTGTTTATACTTTCTGTTTAGATGTGTTTTCTTGTTTTATTTAGTGTTTGTGTCAAGAAGAACCTATGGGATAACCTATCATATGAGTTGATTTGATTGTGCTGAAAAACAGAAACTTTGCGCTCACGAAAAACAATTCAATAAATCACAGGAACGAGCTTTTGCATTGATTCTTTTTTCTGCTGTTCAATAAACAAATTGTTTAGGATGTCTTATTTTGGTAGGATTTTTAGAGTTCCATAAATTTGCGTTAGTTACATATTGCTACAGACTGTTCTGTTTTTGACAGATTCTGTTTTTCGTGTGTTGTTTGCTTATTTTGATGCATCTATGGCTAGTAAAATAGTTTATGAACCATAGAGAACTTGGAATAAAGTAGGTTTAAAACCAATATAAATAAATAATGAGCTCATTACAGTACCTTATGTGGTGGTTTTGTTTTCTTTCACTAACGGAGCTTATAAGATTTCCTGTTGAGTTTTGTGTTGTGAAGTTTTCAAGTTTTGGGTAAAGCTTTTATGGACTATGGAATAAAGAGTGGAAAGAGCCTAAGCTTGGGGATTCCCAAGGAACCCCAAGATATTCAAGGATAGCCAAAAGTCTAAGCTTGGGGATTCCCCCGGACGGCATCCCCTCTTTCGTCTTTGTTCATTGGTAACTTTACTTGGAGCTATATTTTTTATTTACCACATGATATGTGTTTTGCTTGGAGCGTCGTGTATTATATTGGTCTTTGCTTGTTAGTTTACCACAATCATCCTTGCTGTAACACACCTTTTGGGAGAAGCCTATTTGCTTAGGATTTGATAGAATACTCTATGTGCTTCACTTATATCTTTTGAGCTTGATAGTTTTTGCTCTAGTGCTTCACTTATATCTTTTAGAGCACGGTGGTGGATTAATTTTGAAGAAATTGCTAGTCTCGCATGCTTCACTTATATTATTTTGAGAGTCTCTTAGAACAGCGTGGTATTTTCTATGGTTATAAATTGGTCCTAGAATGATGAGCATCCAAGTTGGGTATAATAAAAACTATCATAGGAAGTGAATTGGATGCTATGATCAACTTGATACTTGATGATTGTTTTGAGATAGGGAGGTAGTGATATTAAAGTCATGATAGTTGGGTGATTATGAATTTAAAGAATGCTTGTGTTGAATTTAGTAAGTCCCGTAGCATGCACATATGCTTAAAGTTGTGTAACAAATTTGAAACATGAAGTGTACCTGGCTTGTGCATCCTTATGAGTGGCGGTCGGGGACGAGCGATGGTCTTTTCCTACCAATCTATCCCCCTAGGAGCATGCGCGTAGTACTTGATTTTTGATGACTTCTAAATTTTTGCAATAAGTATATGAGTTCTTTTGACTAATGTTGAGTCCATGGATTATACGCACTTTTACCTTTCCATCATTGCTAGCCTCTTCGGTACTGTGCATTGCCCTTTCTCACCTTGAGAGTTGGTGCAAACTTCGCCGGTGCATCCAAACCCCGTGATATGATACGCTCTATCACACATAAACCTCCTTATATCTTCCTCAAAACAGCCACCATACCTACCTATTTATGGCATTTCCATACCCATTCCGAGATATATTGCCATGCAACTTTCCATCGTTTCGTTCATCATTATCATGACATACATTACTTTTGTCATATTGCTATTGCATGATCATGTAGTTGACATCGTATTTGTGGCAAAGCCACCATGCATTATTTTCATCCATGTCACTCTTGATTCATTGCACCATCCCGGTACACCGCTGGAGGCATTCATATAGAGTCATATCTTGTTCTAGTTTCGAGCTGTAATTCATGTGTTGTAATCAATAAAAGTGTGATGATCATCATTATTAGAGCATTGCCCAAAAAGAAAAAAAGAAAGGCCAAAAAGAAAAAGAAAAAAGAAAGGCCAAAAGAAAAAAAAAAGAAAAAAAAGAAAAAAAAGAGGAAAATAAATAAATAAAAAGGAAATGCTACTATCTCTTTTTCCACACTTGTGCTTCAAAGTAGCACATTGTTCTTTATTGAGTCTCATATATTGTGCTTCAAAGTAGCACCATGTTCTTCATGTAGAAAGTTTCATAGGTTGTCACTTTCATATACTAGTGGGAATTTTTCATTATAGAACTTGGCTTGTATATTCCTACGATGGGCTTCCTCAAATGCCCTAGGTCTTCATGAGCAAGCAAGTTGGATGCACACCCACTAGTTTTTTTTTTGTTGAGCTTTCATTCATTTATAGCTCTAGTGCATCCATTGCATGGCAATCCCTACTCCTCATGTTGACATCAATTGATAGGCATTCCCATAGCCCGTTGATTATCCTCGTCAATGTGAGACTTTCTCCTTTTTTTGTCTTCTTCACACAATCCCCAATCATTATTCTATTCCACCCATAGTGCTATACCCATGGCTCACGCTCATGTATTGCGTGAAGGTTGAAAAAGTTTGAGATTATTTAAGTACGAAACAATTGCTTGGCTTGTCATCGGGGGTATAGAAGTTGGGAACATATTTGTGTGACGAAAATGAAGCATAGCCTAACTATATGATTTTGTAGGGATGAACTTTGTTTTGCCATGTTATTTGGAGAAGACATGATTGCTTTGATTAGTATGCTTGAAGTGTTACTATTTCTTTTATCAATATGAACTTTTATCTTGAATCATTTGGATCTGAAACTTCATGCCACAATAAAGAAAATTACATTGAGAATTATGCTAGGTAGCATCCCACATCAAAAATTTCTTTTTGATCATTTACCTACTCGAGGACGAGTAGGAATTAAGCTTGGGGATGCTTGATACGTCTCCAACGTATCTATAATTTTTTATTGTTCCATGCTATTATATTACCTGTTTTGGATGTTTATGGGCTTTATTTTATACATTATTATCATTTTTGGGACTAACCTACTAACCGGAGGCCCAGCCCGTATTGCTGTTTTTTTGCCTATTTCAGTATTTCGAAGAAAAGGAATATCAAACGGAGTCCAAACGGAATGAAACCTTCGGGAGCGTGATTTTTGGAACGAACGTGATCCAGAGGACTTGGAGTGCAAGTGAAGAAGCAGCCGAGGCTCCCACGAGATAGGAGGGCGTGCCCCCCTGTAGGGCGCGCCCCCCTGTCTCGTGGGCCCCTCGGGCATCCACCGACGCACTTCTTCCTCCTATATAAGCTTCACGCACCGAAAACATCCAGAGCCACCAAGAAATATTTCCACCATCAGAACCTTCAGATCCATGAGATCCCATCTTGGAGCCGTCGCCGGTGTTCTGTCGGAGGGGGAATCCACCACGGAGGGCTTCTACATCAACATCCTTGCCCCTCCAATGAGTTGTGAGCAGTTTACCACAGACCTACGGGCCCATAGTTATTAGCTAGATGGCTTCTTCTCTCTTTTTGGATCTCAATACAATGTTCTTCCCCTCTCTTATGAAGAACTATTCGATGTAATTTCTTTTTGCGGTGTGTTTGTCAAGATCCGATGAATTGTGGGTTTATGATCAGATTTATCTATGGATAATAATTGAATCTTCTCTGAATTCTTTTATATGATTGAGTTATCTTTGCAAGTCTCTTCGAATTATCGGTTTGGTTTGGCCTACTAGATTGATCTTTCTTGCCATGGGAGAAGTGCTTAGCTTTGGGTTCAATCTTGCGGTGTTCTTACCCAAAGGATGTAAAGGGTTGCAAGACACGTATTGTATAGTTGCCATCGAGGATAAAAAGATGGGGTTTATATCATATTGCTTGAGTTTATCCCTCTACATCATGTCATCTTGCTTAATGCGTTACTTTGTTCTTATGAACTTAATACTCTAGATGCATGCTGGATAGCGGTCGATGTGTGGAGTAATAGTAGTAGATGCAGGCACGAGTCGGTCTACTTGTTGCGGACGTGATGCCTATATACATGATCATGCCTAGATAACGTCATAATTATTCGCTTTTCTATCAATTGCTTGACAGTAATTTGTTCACCCACCGTAAAACTTATGCTCTCGAGAGAAGCCTCTAGTGAAACCTATGGCCCCCGGGTCTATCTCTTATCATATTTGCTTCCAATCTACTTTTATTTGCATCTTTATTTTCTGCATCTGTATTATAAAATACCAAAAATATATTTATCTTATCATATTATCTCTATCAGATCTCACTTTCGCAAGTGGCCGTGAAGGGATTGACAACCCCTTTATCGCGTTGGTTGCGAGTTCTTTGTTTGTTTGTGTAGGTTCGTGGGACTTGTTGAGAAGCCTCCTACTGGATTGATACCTTGGTTCTCAAAAACTGAGGGAAATACTTACGCTAGTGTGCTGCATCACCCTCTCCTCTTCGAGGAAAACCAACGCAAGCTCAAGACGTAGCACCCCCCAGGAAGGTTGCAAGCCAACCTGACAGTCGTTTATCCACCTTGTGTATGACTGGGATCAGAAGCCCATGTAAGATTTTGTGAATAGATAGCGGGAGTCCGAGGTAGGTGCATGGAAAGGATGATATCGGGCACTACAGCAGCTTGGAAATCTCACGGCTGGTATCATGATCTACACAAATAGGTACTAGAGTGCTCTTTGAAAAAATTATTTGCAGTCCTGTGAAGCTCGAGAAGTCTTGCAAAATCTGCTTGATAATCCATGCTTGTTCAATATCCCCTGAACAGAATTAGTGTGTCATCCGCATACTGGAGAATCAGAAAGAAAGCATCTGCTCCCAGTGGGTGTTTTAATCTTCCTGCACTGTGTTCCAAACGACAGAGCTGCTGTAGAACATCTGCTACCAAGATGAATAGGTAGGGCAAGAGGGTGTCTCCCTGTATTAGACCACTTTTAGACTTGATGGTGCGTCACAGTTTACCATTGATCAAGATTCTAGAAGTACTGGACGTCAGTATGGCCGAGATCCATCAAACCCAGCGGTCACTAGAACCCCTGACATAGAGAAATTTTAGGAGTGCTTCCCAACTGACACTATCAAAAGCCTTGTTGAAATCCAGTTTTAGAGCCACCATCGTCTTGTGCCGTAGTTTTGCCTGTTGTACAAGTTCAGCCACAAGTGCAAAATTTTCAGCTATACACCTTCCCGGCAGGAAACCAGATTGTAGCTGATGCACAAGCTCCGGTATCATTCTCTGTAAACGGGAAGCAAGGACCTCGGAGACCAGCTTTAGCAGGCTGTGCACCAAGGAGATGGGTCTGAAGTCTTTAATATCCAAAGGATTGTCCTTCTTGGGTATCAACACTGTATTTGCTAAATTCACTCCGTGTAGCTCTAACACTTGATCCTAGACATCCTGGAAGAGGAGCAGCAGATCGTCCTTGATAATAGGCATGAAGGCTTTGTAAAATTCTGTTAACAAATGAAACAAACAAAATTTTCTCACCCTGATTTTTGAAAAACTTTTTCTTAAACATTCTGAGAATCAGGATGTTACAGCAGCCTAGGTTTTTTTCAAATCGATCTTCGATGCATTTCCATTCTTTATTAGTTAATTTCCGATGATGAATTGGAATACCCAGATAGCTGAATGGTAGGGATCCCACTTCACAACCGAATAATTGTCGATAAGTGTCTTGTTCCTCTTTGGCCCTACCAAAGCAAAACAATTCACTCTTGTGAAAATTAATCTTAAGTCTTGACAATTGTTCAAAGAAGCACAGTACTAGTTTCATATTCCTAGCTTTTGCAAGATCATCTCCATGAATATAATAGTGTCATCGGCATATTGTAGGATAGAAACTCCCCCATCCACCAAATGGGGAACAAGACCACCTACTAGGCCTTTCTCCTTGGCCCAACCTATAAGCACGGTCAACATGTCTGTCACAATGTTGAATAGGATAGGACACATCGGGTCTCCTTGTCTTAGGCCCTTATGCGTCTGGAAATAATGACCGATGTCATCATTCACCTTAATCCTGACACTATCTATTTGGTCAAAGTAATCTACCTGATTCCTCCATGCCCCATCAAAATCCTTCATGCACATGGCCTATTGTAGGTATAGCCACTTGACCTTATCATATGCCTTCTCAAAATCCACCCTGATGATCACCCCATATATTTCCTTTGAATGGATTTCATGTAAAGTTTCATGTAAGACAACAAACCCTTCTAGGATATGTCTTCCAGGCATGAAAGTAGTCTGACTCGGTTGTACCACCGAATGGGCAATCCGTGTCAATCTATTTGTGGCTACTTTCATGAGTATTTTGAAACTCACATTCAAAAGACATATTGGCCTAAATTGCTCTATTTGAATTGCTTCCTTTTTCTTTGGCAACAACGTTATATTACCAAAGTTAAGATAGAATAGTTGTAGATGGCCATTAAAAAAGTCATTAAACATAGGCATAAGGTCATCCTTCACAATATGCCAACATTTCTTATAGAATTCCGCCATAAACCCATCTGGTCCCGGTGCTTAATTTGGCTTCATCTGAGAAAGCGCATCAAAAACCTCTTTCTCTATAAAAGGTGCAGATAAAATCTCATTTTCATCTGACCGAAGCTGAGGTATGTCCCGACTACAAGCTCATCCAGGGACACCGCATTGTCTCCCGGAGGCCCAAAGAGTTGCTTGTAATAATTGGAAATATATAACTTTAGATTCTCATGTCCCACCACCATTCCTTCATCCTGCTCGAGCTGTATGATTTTCTTTTTCCTATGTTTGCCATTTGCAATCACATGAAAAAATTGAGTATTATCATCCCTTTGGACAACTTTAAGAACCTTAGCACGCAAGGCCCATTTCATTACTTCTTCTCTAAGAAGAGCGCGTAGTTTCAGCTCGGCTTCGGACTTTGCGACATGCTCTGTCGCATCAAGCAGGTTTTTTTCCGCTCTCAAGTCCAATGCTTCAATCAAATGGATAAGCCTTTATTTTTCTTGTTTATATATCCCGCTTTCGTTTCTGGCCCAACCCCTCAAAAATTGTCGCAGATGTCTAATTTTTTTTGCCAGCGTTCAATGCTGGATTGACCAGTAACAGGCTTAGCCCATTCTCTTGCGACAATCTCTAAGAAATTCTCGTTTTTAACCAGCTTAGTTCAAAAGAAATAATTTTACTGCCCATATGTGTTGCTTCGCCCGAGTCCACCAACAAGGGTGTATGGTCTGAGATTGCCCTCTGCATCACGTGCACCGATACAAGTGGGTATTTATGTTCCCATTCAACACTTGCAAGCACTTTGTCCAACTTCTCACATGTTGGATTAGGTAGCGTGTTTGCCCAAGTGAACTGTCTACCCGTTAGTTCAATCTCTCTTAGATTAAGACTCTCATGATCGCATTGAACATAAAGGACCACTGTCCTACAAAAGGCCGAGCATTTGAGATATTGTTAATGAGTTAAATGAGATGGAGACTATGGCCAACAAGCATGGATGGATCTGTTGTGGTCACTGATGACATAGTTTCTTACTGTGTACTATATCATATATTTTCTCTTCCCATCAGATCAATTATAAAACTGAACTAGAACTATATATATCTGGTGCAACCTATTTGGAAGTGTTATAGTGGTTTTCTGACATCTAGGTGGGTTCTTGGTTCCTCGATGCATCTAAAAAGGAGAAAACAAGAGTTGTCGGCAATCCACCCCCTCCAGCTCTGGTTCCACTTTGAGATGAACAAGCTTTGTTTCGGTTTTCAGAAGCCCCTTCGTTCATGAAAATATTCTATAAACTTCCCAACCAGTTTTTTATGTGTTTTAGTTTTCTGGTTTATACTGGTTTTCACTTGGTTTTTGTCCCGTTTTTTCTTTTAGTTTTTTTGTTTTATGAAATTGGTGGACTTTTTCAAATTTACCTTTTCCAAACTTTGTGAATTTTTTCCCTAATTACGACTTTTAAATTATTTATTGTGAACTTTTTTTAAATTCGTGAACTTTATACAAATAATTTAACTTTTCCAAGTCTTGAACTTTCTCAAAATTTGCGAGCTTCTTTCGGATTTGTGAGCTTTGTCCAAAATTTACGAACTTTTTTCAAATATTCAAATTTTAAAAACAAACTTTCATGAACTTTATGGAATTGTGAATTTTGAGCACATGAATTTTTATCAAATTCATGAACTTTTTCAAATTTCACTAACTTTTTGAGATCAAAGATTTAGGCCGTGGCCCGTCTAGATATTGTGCAAGCGCTAGTTTTTTCGGGAGCGAGCCGGACGAACCCTCTCGCGTCGAGACGCTACAGCATTGGGCGAGCCAACTAGCGCTTATTTTCGGGAAAAACAAAGGCTAAAGAATCTGTGCGCGCAAGGGATCTCCTCGTTGCGAGGCAATGCTGCTAGCCACTGCACAGGCATTGAGCTCTTGTCTGATATGTAGGGCGCGACATACTTGAACAAAACAAAAGCCGTTCTTCATACTGCTATATTATTTTTCCTGTTTTCTTTATTTATTTATTTTTACTGCACCACTCCCGTCATCGGGATTTTCTCTTTCTGCCGGTTATTTGAGTAGGCAGTTTGATTTTTCTGTTTTTCTTTTTCCCCTTTTTTTTCTTTTCTTTCTTCATATTCTTCCGTGTTATTCGCGTTTTCATCCTTTTTTTCGTTTTTATATTCTTTTTATTTTTTCTTCTCCGCATTTTGTTTTTTTTTCATTCTTTTCTTGTTTGTTTCTTCGATTTTCAGTGCTTTTTGTTTTCTTTTCTTTTTTCGTACATGTCAAAATCATTTTTTGTAACAAGTGATCAACACTTTTCGTATACATGTTCAACATTGTCGGAACGCTATTTCAACAATTTTCAAATACTTGTTGAACATTTTAATAGATAGTCATCATTTTTCTAAATACTAGTTCAAAAATTTAATACTTATTCAACATATTCAAATACTTATTCAATACTTTTCATGTACTAGTTCAAATAAAATAGCTATTCAACATTTTCCAATTATTTGTTCAACATTTTAAACATTTTCAAATACTTGTTTGACATTTTCAAATTCTTGTTCAACATTTTAAAATATATTTTTAACCTTTTTCATATACATGTGCAACATTTTGTAATACCTATTCAACATTTTTAAAATACTTTTTCAACATTTTTAAATACTTATTCAACATTTTCAAACACTTGTTCAACATTTTTACATTCTTCTTCAACATTTTTAATAGTTATTTGAAAAAATCCAAATGTTCTTTTGAAGAGTGTTTTTATAATGTGTGTGTGTATGTCTATATACATATATATATATATATATATATATATATATATATATATATATATATATATATATATATATATATATATATATATATATATACATATTTTAAAGTATAAATAAAGGTAGAAAATAACAAAAAATGAGAACAGAAAACAGAAGAAAAAACAGGCCGATACTCCCGCGCCACTGGGCCGGCCCGTCTAGGGCGGGCCCCGACGCAAGCGTCCCCCTCTCTCGCTGTGCCGTTCGGGAGTGCCTGAAGCGCTGTATAGGCGCTTCCTCTTTGTACTACACCAACAACTCCGCGGGAGCTATGTATATCCAAATATATCTTGTCTGTAGCGCCATGCTATTGGGTCCGCCCAATATTCTAGATAGATGCGAGTAATATTTTCATGTGATTTTGTTTATCTGTTTTTTCAGTGTTTCAAGCGGTTTTCTTTTGTTTTCGCTTATCGACTTTTCTTTTATTGCTATGAATTTCTTTGTTTCTGTCTTCAATTGTCTTTGGATTTTTCTTTCTTCTCATCGTATGCCTTATATTTCAATGAACATTATTTTTTTGACACATTAAGAAAACAATTATACATGTTTAACATTTTCTTAAATAATTGATCAATATTTTTAAAATATATTATGATGTCTGTCTTTTAAAACATTGTACATTTTTATATACATCTGGAAAATATTTTTATATACATTATTTTTTCAAATACATGATTAATATATTTTTTCAAACACATGCTCTGAACTTATTTAGAATGTGTGTTAAAAAATTCAAACACAGGTTGAAACAATTTTTTAATGGTACAAACTTTTTTTGAACTACATGACCATTCTTTACAATGTAATTAAAAATTAATGAACATATTTTTGAAATACATGAACATTTTTTAAATAACATTATTTTGAATTATACGAAACATTTTTAGTTATGTGAACGTGTTGATCTGGTTATTATGGATCATGAATTTAGTGCTACACCATACGTTGATCTGGTTTACTAAGTTACCAAAGATTGGTTCGATGAAACCAGAAGGATGGAAACCGGCAAAAAATTGTGGAGAGTTGGAGGAGGGGCGAAGAGGTGGTGGGAAAAAAGTTTGCTTTTATGTACTGTTATTTTTGTGTATGTGCAATGCATGTTAATAATAGATAAAATATTGATTGTATTGCACATTAACATTATGTAAAATATAAATTACATATTAATATTAGGTAGGACATAATTGCTTGGTTAATATTGACATCAACATTAGGCATGATATTAGTTAGTGAGGGGTGCTAAACATATTTAACACTAAACATCTGAGCGATGTAAGCCGTTGGATAGATACGTTCAAAACGAATAAGTATGTTATAGTAGGGAGTAGGTAAGTATAGGTTGAGGGAGTCCTGGACTAGGGGGTTCTCGGGTGGCCGACTTGTCTCACATTGGCCGGACTGTTGGGCCGCACTGTGTCCGGTCCGAAGACCTTTCTGCCTTGGTGTGTGCTCCAAGTCAAGATGGAAGACCCGATGTTCCCCTCTATCTAAACGATTATATGTAAACCCTAGTGTCGGTGTTAAAACCGGCGGATCTCGGGTAGGGGGGCCCAATCTGTGCGTCTTAGGCTGATGGTAACAGGAAGCAAGGGACACAATGTTTACCCAGGTTCGGGCCCTCTTGATGGAGGTAAAACCCTACTTCCTGCTTGATTAATATTGAAGATATGAGTAGTACAAGAATAGATCTACCACGAGATCGTAGAGGCTAAACCCTAGAAGCTAGCCTGTGATGGTATGATTGTAATTGTGAACGGCCTCCTAAGGACCATTGAGGGAGTCCTGGATTAGGGGGTGTCCGGATAGCCGAATTATCACCGTTGACCGGACTCCTGGACTATGAAGATACAAGATCGAAGACTTCGTCCCGTGTCCGGATGGGACTTTCCTTGGCGTGGAAGGCAAGCTTGGCGATACGGATATGTAGATCTCCTACCATTGTAACCGACTCTGTGTAACCCTAACCCTATCCGGTGTCTATATAAACTGGAGGGTTTTAGTCCAGAGGACTAACAACAATCATACCATAGGCTAGATTCTAGGGTTTAGCCTCTACGATCTCGTGGTACATCCACTCTTGTACTACCCATATCATCAATATTAATCAAGCAGAGTAGGGTTTTACCTCCATCGAGAGGGCCCGAACTCAGGTAAAAACATTGTGTCCCTTGTCTCCGTTACCATCCGCCTAGACGCATAGTTCGGGACCCCCTACCCGAGATCCGCCGGTTTTGACAACAACATTGGTGCTTTCATTGAGAGTTCCTCGTGTCGTCATCCTTAGGCCCGATGGCTCCTTCGATCATCAACAACGACGCGGTCCAGGTGAGACTTTTCTCCTCGGACAGATCTTCAGATTCGGCGGCTTTGCTGCGGGCCAATTCACTTGGCCATCCGAGCAGATCGAAGCTACGCCCGCCATCAGTCAGATTTGGAAGTTTGAACTACACGGCCGACATCCGCGGAGACTTGATTTTCGACGGATTCGAGCCACGCCAAGCGCCGCAGACTTGTCTCGATGGGCATGATCTAGCTCGCCGCGAGCGAAGGCCCTCGAGGCAGCGCCAGCGTCCGCTCCGACCCTTAGCTCGAGCCGACTCCGCCGATCGAGGACGAGTGGTTGGACACCGCCTCGGGGCTGCGATCTCTACGGCGATTGAGCGAACTCCATTCTGTCGCTGCGAAGACCGTGACTCCAAGGTGTCGGACTCCTCTCCGAACTCCGAACCCTCGCGCCCGCCAATCGAATCCGATTGGGCACCGGTTATGGAGTTCATCGCCGCGGACATCTTTCAAGACTCGCCTTCGGCGACATCCTCGAATTCACTAAAGTCTCTCTCTTTATCGAGAGCCCTGGCGGACTACGGTCGGGAAGGTTGGGATGCGGACGATGAAGAAATTCAACGCCCACCCACCACCCACTTTGTAGCCTTGTTGATGATTAAACCGACATGCTCGACTTGACTCAAGACATCGACGGTATGGACGATTTATTGGAGACGACCAAGAACCAGCGCCTACAGGGCACTGGAAGGCCACCTTGTCATACGACATATACATGGTGGACATCCCAAAAGATGGGAACGGCGATGGAACAACGGAGGATGACCCCTCCAAGAAGCAGCCCAAGCGTCGGCGTCAAAAGCGCCGCTCTAAATCCCGCCACAGCAAAAACGGTGATTCCGCACGGGAGATAATAACACCCTGCATAAAGGTCAAGACAACCCCTCTAGCAGGATTCAGCACGGGAGGAGGAGAAGCCAGCCCTCATGATAGAGCGGCAGCATGGGAAGGTGGAGGACGATAATTATATGCCTCCCTCCGAAGATGAGGCAAGCCTCGACGACATTTAATTTGTCGTGCACGAGGACCCGCCGAACAGAGCGTTTCAAACGCAGGCTTATGGCCACGGCAAGCAGCCTCAAGAAAAGCAAGCAGCAGCTTAGAGTGACCAAGACTTGCTAGGCGACAGATGGATGAAGTCCTTGCAGCCAAGAGTACGAACTCGAACGCCCTCCAAGAGATACCCAAACGCAGGCTGCTACCCCAATTAGAGGAAGCAAGACCCAAACCTACATCACCGCGCAAGATGATGCGGCCGACCGGCCACCCGTGGTCATGACAGAGAGGCCTCTAGACCCTCCATTCAAGTCATTGTTGGAAATATGCCCTAGAGGCAATAATAAAAGAATTATTATTATATTTCCTTGTTCATGATAATTGTCTTTTATTCATGCTATAATTGTATTATCCGGAAATCATAATACATGTGTGAATACATAGACCACAATACGTCCCTAGTAAGCCTCTAGTTGACTAGCTCGTTGGTCAACAGATAGTCATGGTTTCCTGACTATGGACATCAGATGTCATTGACAACGGGATCACGTCATTAGGAGAATGACGTGATGGACAAGACCCAATCCTAAGCATAGCACAAGATCGTGTAGTTCGTTTTGCTAGAGCTTTCTCTATGTCATGTATCTATTCCTTAGACCATGAGATCGTGTAACTCCCGGATACCGTAGGAGTGCTTTGGGTGTACCAAACGCCACAACGAATCGGGTGACTATAAAGGTGCATTACGGTATCTCCGAAAGTGTCATTGGGTTGACACGGATCGAGACAGGATTTGTCACTCCGTACACGGGGAGGTATCACTGGGCCCGGTCGGTAGTGCATCATCATAATGAGCTCAAAGTGACCAAGTGTCCGGTCACGGATCATGCATTACGATGCGAGTAAAGTGACTTGCCGGTAACGAGACTGAACGAGGTATTGGGATACCGACGATCGAGTCTCGGGCAAGTAACATACCGTCGACAAAGGGAATAGTATACGGGTTGCTTGAATCCTCGACATCGTGGTTCATCCGATGACATCATCGAGGAGCATGTAGGAGCCAACATGGGTATCCAGATCCCGCTGTTGGTTATTGACCGAGAGCGCCCCGGTCATGTTCAGATGTCTCCCGAACCCGTAGGGTCGACACATAAGGTTCGGTGGCGCTAGGGTTATTAGGAAGACTTGTATGTGATTACCGAATGTTGTTCGAGTCCTGATGAGATCCGGACGTCACGATGAGTTCGGAAGGGTCCGGAGGTAAAGATTTATATATGGGAAGTTGTCAAGCGGACACCGGAAAGTTTCGGGCGTCTCGGTATTGTACTGGGGCCACGGAAGGGTTCCGGAGGTCCACCGGAGGGGCCACCCCTCCGGGGGCCACTTGGGCTGCGTGGGGAGGAGCCAGCCCCGATGGGCTGGGCGCACCCCTCCCTTGGGCCCTTGTGCATAGGGTTGAGGGGAACCCTAGAGGCGCGCCCCTTGCTTGGGGGGCAAGTCCCCCTCCCTTGGCCGCCGCCCCCTCTAGATACATCTAGAGGGCCGCCCCTCTCCCTTCCCCTATAAATAGAGGGGTGAGGGAGGCAGCCGCACCAAGCCAAGGCGCAGCCCTCCCTCCCAACACCTCTCCTCCTCCGTTGTGTGCTCGGGAAGCCTCGCCAGATCTCGCTTCTCCACCATCATCACGCCGTCGTGCTGCCGGTGGAGCGTCTTCCTCAACCTCTCCTTCCTCCTTGCTGGATCAAGACGGAGGAGACGCCACCCGCACTGCACGTGTGTTGAACGCGGAGGTGCTGTCCGTTCAGCACTTGGTCATCGGTGATCTGAATCACGCCGAGTACGACTCCATCATCACCGCTCCCTCGAACGCTTCCGACGCGATCTACAAGTGGTATGTAGATGCAAACTCACTCCCTTGACTCGTTGCTTAGATGAACTCATAGATGGATCTTGGTGAAACCGTAGGAAAAATTTAATTTTCTGCAACGTTCCCCAACAAGTGGCATCATGAGCTAGGTCTATGCGTAGTTCTCTATTGCACGAGTAGAACACCATTTGGTTGTGGGCGAGATCTTGTCAACTTGCTTGCCGCTACTAGTCTTATCTTGCTTCAGCGGTATTGTGGGATGAAGCGCCGGACCAACCTTACACGCGCTTACGTGAGACCGGTTCCACCGACTAACATGCACTAGTTGCATAAGGTGGCTGGCGGGTGTCTGCTCTCCCACTTTAGTTGAAGTGGATTCGATGAAAAGGGTCCTTATGAAGGGTAAATAGAAGTTGACAAAATCACGTTGTGGTTATTCGTAGGTAAGAAAACGTTCTTGCTAGAACCCAATTGCAGCTACGTAAAAGATGCAACAACAATTAGAGGACGTCTAACTTGTTTTTGCAGCAATTGTCATGTGATGTGATATGGCCAAGTTGTGATGAATGATGAATGATATATTGTGATGTATGAGATCATGTTCTTGTAATAGGAATCACGACTTGCATGTCGATGAGTATGACAACCGGCAGGAGCCATAGGAGTTGTCTTTATTTTTGTATGACCTGCGTGTCATTGAAGAACGCCATGTAAACTACTTTACTTTATTACTAAACACATTAGTCATAGAAGTAGAAGTAGTCGTTGGCGTGACAACTTCATGAAGACACGATGATGGAGATCATGATGATGGAGATCATGGTGTCATGCCGGCGACAAGATGATCATGGATCCCCGAAGATGAAGATCAAAGGAGCTATATGATATTGGCCATATCATGTCACTACTTTATATAATTGCATGTGATGTTTATTATGTTTTATGCATCTTGTTTACTTAGAACGACGGTAGTAAATAAGATGATCCCTTACAACAATTCTCCCCTAACTGTGCACCGTTGCTAAAGTTCGTCGTTTCGAAGCACCACGTGATGATCGGGTGTGATAGATCCTTACGTTCACATACAACGGGTGTAAGACAGTTTTACACATGCAAAACACTTAGGGTTAACTTGACGAGCCTAGCATGTACAGACATGGCCTCGGAACACGGAGACCGAAAGGTCGAACACGAGTCGTATAGAAGATACGATCAACATGAGAATGTTCACCGACGATGACTAGTCCGTCTCACGTGATGATCGGACACGGCCTAGTCGACTCGGATCGTGTAACACTTAGATGACTAGAGGGATGTCAAATCTGAGTGGGAGTTCATTCAATAATTTGATTAAGATGAACTCAATTATCATGAACTTAGTCTAAAACTTTTGCAAAATATGTCTTGTAGATCAAATGGCCAACGCTCATGTCAACATGAACTTCAACGCGTTCCTAGAAAACCAAGCTGAAAGATGATGGCAGCAACTATACGGACTGGGTCCGAACCCGAGATCATCCTCATAGCTGCCAAGAAGGCATATGTCCTAGAAGCACCGTTAGGTGACCCACCTGCTCTCCCAAAGACTGCAAGACGATTTGAACGTTTGGCGGACACGCGTCGATGATTACTCCCTCGTTCGGTGCTGCATGCTTTACAGCTTAGAACCGGGCTCCAAAAGCGTTTTGAGCAACACGGAGCATATGAGATGTTCAAGAGCTGAAACTAGTTTTCCAAGCTCACGCCCGGTCGAGATATGAAGTCTCCGACAAGTTCTATAGTTGTGAGATGGAGGAAAACAGCTCTGTCGGTGAGCACATACTCAAAATGTCTCAGGTTGCACTGACCGCTTTGTCCCACTGGAGATTAACCTCCTGACGAGGCGGTCATTGACAGAATCCTTGATCGCTCCCACCAAGCTACAAGAGTTTTGTGATGAACTACAATATGCAGGGGATGGTGAAGACCATTCTGAAGTATTTTCAATGTGAAGTCAGCAGAGGTTGAAATCAAGAAAGAACATCAAGTGTTGATGGTCAATAAGACCACTAAGTTCAAGAAGGGCAAGGGTAAGAAGAACTTCAAGAAGGACGGCAAAGATGTTGCGCGCCCGTAAGCCGATTGCCGGGAAGAAGTCAAAGAATGGACCCAAGCACGAGACTGAGTGCTTTTATTGCAAGGGAAGGGTCCTCGAAGCGGAACTGCCCCAAATACTTAGCGGATAAGAAGGCCGGCAACACCAAAGGTATACTTGATATACATGTAATTGATGTGTACCTTACCAATACTCGTAGTAACTCCCGGTATTTGATACGGTGCCATTGCTCATATTTGTAACTCACAGCAGAGCTGCGGAATAAGCGGAGATGGCGAAGGATGAGGTGACGATCGGCGTCGGGAATGGTTCAGAGTCGATTTGATCGCCGTCGCACGCTACCTCTACATTTACCTACGGGATTAGTTTTGAACCTTAATAATTGTTATTTGGTGCCAAGTTTGAGCATGAACATTTTATACGGATCTCGTTTAATGCGAGATGGCTACTCATTTAAATCCGAGAATAATGGTTGTTCTATTTATATGAGAGATATGTTTTATGGTCATGCTCCAATGGTCAATGGTTTATTCTTAATGAATCTCGGCGTAATGTTACACATATTCATAGCGTGAATACCAAAAGATGTAAAGTTGATAACGATAGTCCCACATACTTGTGGCACTCGCCGCCTTGGTCACATTGGTGTCAAGCGCATGAAGAAGCTCCATGTTGATGGACTTTTGGAGTCTCTAGATTATGAATCATTTGACACATGCGAACCATGCCTCATGGGCAAGATGACCAAGACTCCGTTCTCGGAACAATGGGCGAGCAACCAACTTGTTGGAAATCATACATACCGATGTGTGCGGTCCAATGAGCGTTGAGGCTCATGGAGGATATCGTTTTATTCTCACTCTCACAGATGACTTGAGTAGATATGGGTATGTCTACTTGATGAAACACAAGTCTGAGACCTTTGAAAAGTTCAAGGAGTTTCAGAATGAAGTAGAGAATCAACGTGACCGAAAGATAAAATTCTTACGATCGGATCGTGGAGGAGAATATTTAAGTCACGAATTTGGTACACACTTAAGAAAATGTGGAATCGTTTCACAACTCACGCCGCCTGGAACACCTCAGCGTAATGGTGTGTCCGAGCGTCAGAATCGCACTCTATTGGATATGGTGCGATCCATGATGTCTCTTACCGATTTACCGCTATCATTTTGGGGATACGCTCTAGAGACAGCTACATTCACTTTAAATAGGGCACCGTCTAAATCCATTGAGACGACACCGTATGAATTATGGTTTGGGAAGAAACCTAAGCTGTCGTTTCTAAAAGTTTGGGGATGCGATGCTTATGTCAAGAAACTTCAACCTGAAAAGCTCGAACCCAAGTCGGAAAAATGCGTCTTCATAGGATACCCTAAGGAAACCATTGGGTATACCTTCTACTTAAGATCCGAGGGCAAGATCTTTGTTGCCAAGAACGGATCCTTTCTGGAAAAAGAGTTTCTCTCGAAAGAAGTAAGTGGGAGGAAAGTAGAACTCGATGAAGTACTACCTCTTGAACAGGATAGTAGTGCAGCTCAGGAAAATGTTCCTGTGGTGCCTACACCAATGAAGAGGAAATTAATGATGATGATCAAGGTACTTCGGATCAAGTTGCTCTTGAACTACGAGGTCCACAAGGACACGTTCCGCACTGAGTGGTACGGCAACCCTGTCCCGGAAATCATGTTGTTAGACAACGGTGAACCTTGAACTATGAAGAAGTGATGGCGGCCCAGATTCCAACAAATGGCTAGAAGCCATGAAATCCGAGATAGAATCCATGTTTGAAAACAAAGTATGGACTTTGGTGACTTGCCCGATGATTGGCGCAGCGATAGAAAACAAATGGATCTTTAAGAAGAAGACGGACGCGGATGGTAATATTACCATCTATAAAGCTCGACTTGTCGCTAAGGGTTATCGGCAAGTTCAAGGGATTGACTACGATGAGACTTTCTCTCCGTAGCGAAGCTTAAGTCCGTCGAATCATGTTAGCAATTGCCGCATACTATGATTATGAGATATGGCAGATGGACGTCAAAACGGTATTCCTTAACGGTTATCTTAAGGAAGAGCTGTATATGATGCAGCCGGAAGGTTTTGTCGATCCTAAGAACGCTAACAAAGTATGCAAGCTCCAGCGATCCATTTATGGGCTGGTGCAAGCATCTCGGAGTTGGAACATTCGCTTTGATGAGATGATCAAAGCGTTTGGGTTTATGAGACTTATGGAGAAGCTGCGTTTACAAGAAAGTGAGTGGGAGCTCAGTAGCATTTCTCATATTATATGTAGATGACATACTTTTGATGGGAAATAATATAGAATTCTTGGACAGCATTAAGGCCTACTTGAATAAGTGTTTTTCAATGAAGGACCTTGGAGAAGCTGCTTATATATTAGGCATCAAGATCTATAGAAATAGATCGAGGCGCCTCATAGGTCTTTCACAAAGCACATACCTTGATAAGATTTTGAAGAAGTTCAAAATGGATCAGTCCAAGAAGGGTTCTTGCTGTATTGCAAGGTGAGAGATTGAGCTCGGCTCAATGCCCGACCACGCAAAAGATAAAGAAGAGATGAGTGTCATCCCTATGCTTTAGCCATATGATCTATTATGTATGCCATGCTGTGTACCAGACTGATGTAAACCTTGCCGTAAGTTTGGTAGGAAGATACCAAAGTAATCCCGCAAGGAACACTGGACAGCGGTCAAGAATATCCTAAAGTACCGAAAAGGACAAAGGACATGTTTTCGTTTATGGAGGTGACGAAGAGCTCGTCGTAAAGGGTTACGTCGATGCTAGCTTCGACACAGATCTGGATGACTCTAAGTCACAAACCGGATACGTGTATATGTTGAATGATGGAGCAGTAAGCTGGTGCAGCTGCAAGCAGAGCGCAGCGCATGAAGCAATTTGGGTGAAGGAGTTCATCACCGACCTAGGAGTCATACCCAATGCGTCGGGGCCAATCGACTCTTCTCGTGACAACACTTTGGAGCTATTGCACTTGCCAAGGAGCCCAGGTTTCACAAGAAGACCGAGCACATCAAGCGTCGCTTCAACTCCATCCGTGAAAATGTTCAGGATGGAGACATAGAAATTTGTAAAGTGCATACGGATCTGAATGTCGCAGATCCATTGACTAAACCTCTTCCGCGGGCAAAACATGATCAACACCAGAACTCTATGGGTGTTCGATTCATCACAATGTAAACTAGATTATTGACTCTAGTGCAAGTGGGAGACTGTTGGAAATATGCCCTAGAGGCAATAATAAAAGCATTATTATTATATTTCCTTGTTCATGATAATTGTCTTTTATTCATGCTATAATTGTATTATCCAGAAATCGTAATACATGTGTGAATACATAGACCACAATACGTCCCTAGTAAGCCTCTAGTTGACTAGCTCGTTGGTCAACAGATAGTCATGGTTTTCGACTATGGACATCGATGTCATTGATAACGGGATCACGTCATTAGGAGAATGACGTGATGGACAAGACCCAATCCTAAGCATAGCACAAGATCGTGTAGTTCGTTTTGCTAGAGCTTTCTATGTCAAGTATCTATTCCTTAGACCATGAGATCGTGTAACTCCGGATACCGTAGGAGTGCTTTGGGTGTACCAAACGCCACAACGTAATCGGGTGACTATAAAGGTGCATTACGGTATCTCCAAAAGTGTCATTGGGTTGACACGGATCGAGATAGGGATTTGTCACTCCAGACACGGGAGGTATCACTGGGCCCACTCAATAGTGCATCATCATAATGAGCTCAAAGTGACCAAGTGTCCGTCACGGGATCATGCATTACTGATGCAGTAAAGTGACTTGCCGTAACGAAACTGAGCGAGGTATTGGGATACCGACGATTGAGTCTCGGGCAAGTAACATACCGTCGACAAAGGGAATAGTATACGGGTTGCTTGAATCCTCGACATCGTGGTTCATCCGATGACATCATCGAGGAGCATGTGGGAGCCAACATGGGTATCCAGATCCCGCTGTTGGTTATTGACCGAGAGCGCGTCGGTCATGTTCGCATGTCTCCCGAACCGTAGGGTCTACACTTAAGGTTCGGTGGACGCTAGGGTTATTAGGAAGACTTGTATGTGATTACGAATGTTGTTGAGTCCCGGATGAGATCCGGACGTCACGAGGAGTTCGGAAGGGTCCGGAGGTAAAGATTTATATATGGGAAGTTGTCAAGCGGACACCGGAAAGTTTCGGGCGTACGGTATTGTCTGGGGCCACCGGAAGGGTTCGGAGGTCCACGGGAGGGGCCACCCCTCCGGGGGCCCTGGGCTGCGTGGGGAGGAGCCAGCCCCTGGTGGGCTGGCGCACCCCTCCCTTGGGCCCTTGCGCCTAGGGTTGAGGGGGGAACCCTAGAGGGGCGCCCCTTGCTTGGGGGGCAAGTCCCCCTCCCTTGGCCGCCGCCCCCCCTCTAGATGCATCTAGAGGGGCCGGCCCCCTTCTCCCTTCCCCCTATAAATAGAGGGGTGAGGGGAAGGCAGCTGCACCCAAGCCAAGGCGCAGCCCTCCCCTCCCCAACACCTCTCCTCCTCCGTTGTGTGCTCGGCGAAGCCCTGTCGGAGTACTGCTTCTCCACCATCATCACGTCGTCGTGCTGCCGGTGGAGCTGTCTTCCTCAACCTCTCCTTCCTCCTTGCTGGATCAAGACGGAGGAGACGTCACCCGTACCGTACGTGTGTTGAACGCGGAGGTGCTGTCCGTTCAGCACTTGGTCATCGGTGATTTGAATCACGTCGAGTACGACTCCATCATCACCGCTCCCTCGAACGCTTCCGTACGCGATCTACAAGTGGTATGTAGATGCAAACTCACTCCCTTGACTCGTTGCTTAGATGAACTCATAGATGGATCTTGGTGAAACCGTAGGAAAAATTTTAATTTTCTGCAACGTTCCCCAACAGTCGCACCCCGGCGTCGCTCGAAAAGTACCAAGGCACGGGGAAACGCACCAGACCTGCGAGACATATTGGAGGACAAGGCAAGGCAAACAAGATCGATCTATTGGTCGTGTGGGCGCCCCACGACACGCGACAATAACCGTCACGCCGGATACAACAATTCCGGCCGGGCCGAACACAGTAGACACAGCTCATTTGAGCTGCGTCGTGATATAGCTCAATACAGAGGCGCCGCACACCCACTATGCTTCACAGACGAAGTGATGGATCATCAAATCCCCGAGGGTTTCAAACCCGTAAACATCGAATCATATGATGGCACAACAGATTCTACGGTTTGGATCGAGGACTACTTCCTCCATATCCACGTGGCCCGCGGTGATGATCTACACGCCATCAAATACCTCCCACTCAAGCTTAAAGGACCAGCTCGGCATTGGCTTAACAGCTTGCCAGCAGAATCAATTGGTTGTTGGAAGGACCTGGAAGCCGCATTCCTTGACAACTTCCAGGGCACATATGTGCGACCACCAGACGTCGATGACCTCAGCCACATAATTCAGCAGCCGTAAGAATCGGCGGACAATTACGTACACGGTTCCTAACCAAGAAAAATCAAATCGTTGATTGTCCGGATGCAGAGGCCCTTGCAGCCTTCAAACATAACATCCACGACGAGTGGCTTGCACGGCACCTAGGATAGGAAAAGCGAAATCCATGGCAGCCCTCACAGCGATCATGACCCGCTTTTGCGGGAGAGGACAGTTAGCTAGCTTCGTAGTAACAACTTGACCAAAAACCACGGTAGTTCGGATACCAAGGACAACAATGGCAGGTCGCGTCGCAACAAGCACAAGCGCGCGTAACGGCGATAATCTGAAGATCGGCAGTCAATGCCGGATCGAGGCTCTAAACCGGTCAGCGGAAAAAGCCGTTCAAAAGAAATACTCGGGGCCCATCAATCGGACCGGATACTCGATCGCTTATGCCAAATACATGGCACCCCGAAAAACCAGCCAACCACATCAACAGGATTGTTGGGTCTTCAAACAAGGCAGAGCAAGTTAAATGTCGAACTCAATGACAAGGGGCTGCATAGCGATGACGAGGAGGAGCCCGGCCGCCGAACAATAGAGGACGAAGGTCCCCCCCACAAGTGCGGACGGTGAACATGATATCGCAACCCACATACCCAAAAGGGAGCGAAGCGTGCGCTAAGGGGCGTATATGCGATGGAGCCATCGCCCCAAAGTTCAACCCATGGTCCTCTGTCCGATCACCTTTGATCAAAGGACCACCCCACTAGCATCCGCCACGGCAGATTCGCCGCATTGGTTCTTGACCCAATCATTGATGGATTTCACCTCACTAGAGTCACGATGGGGCGGTAGCAGCCTGAACCTGCTCTATCGGGATACGGTCGCAAAATGGGCATAGACCCTCAAGGATTAAACCCACAAAGACGACCTTTAAAGGCGTCATACCAGGTTTAGAGGCCAATTGTACAGGCTCAGTTACACTCGAAGTGGTCTTCGGATCCCCGGATAACTTCCGAAGCAAGGAGTTAATCTTCGACATAGTCCCGTTCGCGATGGCTATCACGCCTTCGCTTGACGAACCGCATTTGCAAAGTTCAATGCGGTGCCGCACTACGCATACCTCAAGCTCAAGATGCCAGGCCCTCGAGGAGTAATCACGGTCAATGGAAACACGAACGCTCTCCAAGCGGAGGAGCATACGGCGACCCTCGCGGCGGAGGTGCAAAGCAGCCTCTCACAGCAATTCTCGAGTCCGGCTACTAAGCGTCCGGCACCGTCAAGCGCGCCGAGTAATCTACAACAAGACCGCTGGCACGATCCGAGCATCGCAGAGCAATCCGGCCCCAACCCCAGCCCTCGCGAAATTGGGAAGCCGAGTACTACGGCGTACATAACTACGCTCTGGAGATACCATGGGCATAAGGGGAGGGCACGACCACGGCACGCCAGCACGCGGCTCAACCGCACCAAGGGCTCCCGATTGTGTCATTATTTTTCTTTCTTCTTTTCTCTTACTTTCGGGACTCCGTTTTCCAGAAGCCCTGTCCGGCACTAGAATTGCGAATTCACGATGCAACAGCCAGAAAGCGAAAGTTCGTCGAGTGTCGGTGGTCTCTACTACAAGCATTATACCTGTTTTACATACCATCTCGCAGCTTACCCCTGGAGGGGGACATGTTAAATAGTCCCATCCCTTGCTTATCGCACCATTTGTATGGTTCTGCTTTCATTGCAGTACCTTTTTGAATAAACAATACATAGCTTTTGCCTATTATTGCACTCCTTTCTTTATCTACATATATGTTCATTTATGACATGTTGCACCCGTACACTTTGGTACGGCCAATACACCAGGGGCTTAAGTACCCCAAAAATATGGTGTGATAAGTCCGAACACTTTCACAAGTGTGGCACCCCGAACTTATAGCATTATATGCATCGGTTCCGAATCATGTCTTGGGTCAATAGTTGGGTTTGCCCGGCTCCCATGTTTTGGTACCTTACGTTCCGTTATATCGGCTAAGGTAGCGCTGGGAGAACCACTGCGATTGTGCCCCGGTTGAGCTGGGTTGAGCACCTCAGTGGAGAAAGCTAAAACTGACCATCATGATAGGGTGAGAGCCGATCGCTGTTCGAGAGGTTTTTTCGGGTCCCTAAAGACTTATGCCGCTTAGAGCAAGGAGTCAGCATTGTCCAGCCAAAGGCGTGGATAGCGCCCCGAACTCGGTCTTCCGAATACTAGGGGCTTCGCCGAAATTTAAAATTATAGAATTCTATGGCTAAATGAGAGTGTTCAAGCACTATAGTCCGGTTGCCTTGTTCGTTGCGTTGAGCGCCTCCCTCGAAGGACCCAAGAATGGGAACAAGAGCGCTCAAGTTTATCCCGAACACCCCAGCACTCGTGGAATGGGGGCTGAAGCCAACGACTTGCCATCTCTCAAATTTGATAAACGGCCGCACAGAAGGTAATATTTTAAATTCACAAGCGTTACTTAGTGCATATGAACAAGTTTTCAGCATACAGGATAACAAATGCGAGTCTATTCAAAAATTACATCTTTGGAGCATTCACCCGCTATAAGGCGGGCACCCTTCATGACGCCCTCATAATACATTTCAGGCTTGCGATGCTCCTTGCCCTTCGGTGGCACGTCCGTCACAAGCTTCTCCGCATCCAGCTTGCCCAGTGCACTTTAGCACGGGCAAGGCCCGACAGGCACCTTCAATGCAGACGGAGCGCTTGATGACTTCAATCCATGGACAAAGCGTCCACCAGCCGCCGCACTAGCCGAAGTAGCTCGGGCATGGCTTCCAATGGCCACAGCCAATTATGAGGCCCTTCATGGCCTGTTTGGTGACCTTGTGGAGCTCGACCAGCTGCTTCAGCTGGTCGCTCGGCACGGATATCCGCCTCGACATCTCGAGACCAGAACACCTTTTCCGTCGAGCTCCCTCCTTGGCGCGGTAGAGCGCGGCAGCATCGGATTACACTACGGGCAGATCTGCGAATGCTCTGGAGAGCTCCGGATTCGGGTAAGTAATAGGTAATTCACTTTCACATGCTTGCTTTGCATAAAGAATGCCTTACCGCCGCTATCTTCTTTAATGATTCAATTTCTTGGAGGCTTTTTGGGCTTGGCCTTAGCGGCTTTGGCACTCTCAAGAGCCGAGGCAAGCTCGGACTCTCGAGTCTTGAGTCACGCTCCAAACTCGTGTTTTTCCACGAGGCACAGAGCTCTTGCCGCACCTCCGCCACCCGCCTCCTGCTTCTCTCGCTCGGTGCGCTCATGGCCGCTTTGCTTCGACCGCGGACACCGCTTCCTTCGAAGTCGCCACCTCGTTCGTGGCCCCTACAATACCCACGTTAGTCCTGTCATTTTTGCAACCAAATCCTTTCTATAAGGTATTTCTTTAATAAGGTATTACTTACCTTCCTTGTCCTCGAGCTACTTCTTGGCAAGGCCGAGCTCGTTCTCGGACTGCTCGAGGCTCTGCTTCAATGCATTGACCTCCATGATCGGTCTGGCGAGAGGTCAGCAGCACAGCCTGCATTCCCATTTTGACATACTTATGTTAGACTCCTGCGTATATATTTTTAGATCCTCAGTCCGGCTTTTCTTTCCGAACACCGAACTAAGCATTAGGGGCTACTGTCTATGCGGTAATATCTTTTACATATTCTAAACTTACCTCAAAGCCTGTTAGAAGGCTGATACAGCTTGATCAGCCCGCTCTTGGCGGATGAACTTTCCGGATCACCACACTCATAACAGTGCGGTGCTCCTCGTCGATGGAGGCGCCGTTAAGCGCCTCCAGCAAGCTATCCGGTGCCTCCGGATGGACGGAGGCCACCGGCGTCGCAGACTCGCCCTTCTTACGAAGGGGCTGCTTGCCGGACTTCGGAACCACTGAAGGTTCCGGTACAGAGTCCGGCACAGGGCCGGACTTAGAGCCCTTTGGGGTCTCGCCCCCTTCGCGCCCAGAGTCCGGGAGGTCGCCTTGCGGCGCCTCCAAGACCACCTCCTCCTGGTTGGGCCCCTTTTGGGACTCCACCGCGATGTCGTCAGCGACATGAGGAGAGGAGGCGGTCGGAAGTGAAGTGCTATTCACATCCGACGAATCCAGGGAGCCGCTCGACGAAGCGGCGAGATCGTCCTTGGGCGGGCTACATGGTCATATTCAGCGTTAGAAGACACTATGCGACAAATAAAAAGTCATGAACTATTCCGGAGTCCGGACACTTACGATCTCGCCAGGGGCTTGGCCCTTGTTGGCCACTCCTCCTCGTCGTTGTCGGCGTTGGTGGAGAAGTCCGGAGGAAGGGTCCTTCCTTTCTTAGACCCTCCAGCCTTCCCAGTCGGGGCGGCCTTCCTTTTCTTCTCTCCCCCCGCTGGGGGAGAGGCTTCCTTTTCCTCCTCCTCTTCCTCGGGGAGGATTCCGCCTCGAGTCGTCGGACGATGAGTCCGGCAAGACTGGCGCGGGAGCTCCTTGAGTTCCGTGGCCTTCTTCTCCGGCACCACGTGAGGTGCGGAGCCAGCAGCCCCGTCAATCGGGCGTCGCTGGGTCTTCGGCAAAGGGCGGACGGTTAATCTGTCCGGACGTCTTCAACCGATCTGTCAAAGGTTAGGGAGTTTTAGATCCGCATAAAATGAAACTATGAAAAAGAGTCCCATAAAGGGTAAAGTAACACCTCGCTGGCTTGACGCTGCGAGCTGAATCCGTGATCTTGATGGCGGATGTGGGAGCTTCGGCGCCCTTGAACAGCACCTTCCAGGCATCTTCATACGTAGTGTCGAAGAGCCTTTTCAGAGTTTGGTGTTGTGCCGGATCGAACTCCCACAATTTGAAGGCCTGTTGTTGGCATGGGAGAATCCGGCGGATGAGCATCACCTAGATTACGTTGACAAGCTGAGATTCTTGTCCACCAGGTTTGGACTTGGGTTTGGAGTCGGACAACTCGTCCGAATCACCCCATGCCAGCCTGTCTCTTTCCATGATGTGAGCCGTGTGGGAAGCCAGATCGAATTCAGGGCCGCCGCCCATTGAGAGTCGCGGCTCGGTGATGTAGAACCACCCGATTGCCACCCCTTTATGGTCTCCACAAAGAGCCCTCGAGCCATAGGACTTTGGCCATCTTGCCAACCATGGCGCCTCCGCACTCCGGCAGTGGCCGCCCACTACCTTGACTTGACATTAAAGGTCTTCAGCCATAAGCGAAGTGGGGCTGGATCTGAGAGGAAGGCCTCGCACACTGCACGATGAATGCCGAGATGTTGAGGATGAAATTCGGGGCCAGATCGTGGAAGTCCAGGCCGTAGTAGAACATGAGCCCCCGGACAAATGGGTGAAGTGGAAAACCTAGTCCGCGGAGGAAGTGGGTGAGGAACACCACCCTCTCATGGGGCATGGGGGTTGGAATGAGCTGCCCCTCATCGGGGAGCCGGTGCGCGATGTCGTCGGACAAGTATCCGGCCTTCCGCAGCTTTTTGATGTGCCCCTCCGTGACGGAGGAGGCCATCCACTTGCCTCCCGCTCCGGACATAGTTGGAGAAGGTTGAGGTGGGATGTGCAGACTTGGGCTGGAGCTCGAGTGCACGGAAATGGATGAGCAAAGGAGGAAGAAGGCGTAGGTGCAAAGGTGGATCCTTATCCCCTTATATGGACGGACGAAGCTATTCGTCCCCCGCCAGCCTGGTAAAACTCGCTTATCTCCCAAGTGCCGTAATCAATGGCGCGGTTGGGTTATCCACGTCCATATTGATGGGAATCCCAGAATAAGGGGGCACGATCTCCGCTTTGATAAGACGTGCCAAGGAAACCGCCTCGCTAAACGCGCTGAGGTGGAACAGGAAAAACGATTCGTATAAAGGCCTGGCGTGGTGTGATGTCACGCCCCATGAATCGTCAGCAGATCTGTGCAAAGGTTATTCCCTCTATGGTAGTATGTGGAACTTGTTTTGCGAGCGGACACTATCCTTGTGTTCAAAATCTTCTATGAAGTATTCGGAGGAGGAACTTCGCCTTGCAATGCGAAGACAATATCTGCGCCGGACTCGTCGTCATTGAAGCCTGGTTCGAGGGCTCTTGAGGAGTCCTAGATTAGGGGTGTCCGGATAGCGAACTATCACCGTTGGCGGACTCTGGACTATGAAGATACAAGATTGAAGACTTCGTCCGTGTCCGGATGGGACTTTCCTTGGCGTGGAAGGCAAGCTTGGCGTCTGGATATGTAGATCTCCTACCATTGTAACCGACTCTGTGTAACCCTAACCCTATCCGGTGTCTATATAAACCAGAGGGTTTTAGTCCGTGGGACGAACAACAATCATACCATAGGCTAGCTTCTAGGGTTTAGCCTCTACGATCTCGTGGTAGATCCACTCTTGTACTACCCATATCATCAATATTAATCAAGCGGGAGTAGGGTTTTACCTCCATCGAGAGGGCCGAACCAGGTAAAAACATCGTGTCCTTGTCTCTTGTTACCATCCGCCTAGACGCATAGTTCGGGACCCCCTACCCGAGATCCGCCGGTTTTGACACCGACAACCATCCTCTCCGGTTTATATAGACACCGGAGAGGGCTAGGGTTTACATGGAGTCGGTTACAAGGAAGGAAATAGAATATCCGGATCGCCAAGCTTGTCTTCCACGCAAAGGAGAGTCCCATCAGACACGGGACGGAGTCTTGAGTCTTGTATCTTCACGCTCCAATAGTCCGGACGATGTGTATAGTCCGGCTGTCCGGATACCCCCTAATCCATGTTAGGGAACGTTGCAGAAAATAAAAAATTTCTATGCTTTCACCAAGATCAATCTATGAGTTCATCTAGCAACGAGAGAAAGGAGTGCATCTACATACCCTTGTAGATCGAGAGCGGAAGCGTTCAAGAGAACGGGGTTGAGGGAGTCGTACTCGACGTGATCCAAATCACCGATGATCCTAGTGCTGAACGGACAGCACCTCCGCGTTCAACACACGTACGGTTGAGGAAGATGTCTCCTCATTATTGATCCAGCAAGGAGGGAGGAGAGGTTGACGGAGATCCAGCAGCACGACGGTGTGGTGCTGGATGCAGCAGTGATCTCGGCAGAGCTTCGCCGAGCTTCTACAAGAGGGAGAGGTGTAGCAAGGGGGAAGGGAGGCGCCTATGGCATGGGTGCGGCTGCCCTCCCTCCCCCCCCCCTTTATATAGGCCCCCTAGGGGGGGCGCCGGCCCTGGGAGATGAGATCTCCTTGGGGGCGGCCAAGGGGGAGGCTTGCCCTCCAAGGCAAGTGGAGGCGCCCCCCACCCTAGGGTTTCCAACCCTAGGCGCAGGGGGGCCCAAAGGGGGGCGCACCAGCCCACTAGGGGCTGGTTCCCCTCCCCACTTCAGCCCACGGGGCCCTCCGGGATTGGTGGCCCCACCCGGTGGACCCCCGGGACCCTTCCGGTGGTCCCGGTACAATACCGGTGACCCCCGAAACTTTCCCGATGGCCGAAACTGCACTTCCTATATATAATTCTTCACCTCCGGACCATTTAGGAACTCCTCGTGACATCCGGGATCTCATCCGGGACCCCGAACAACTTTCGGGTTACTGCATACTCATATCTCTACAACCCTAGCGTCACCGAACCTTAAGTGTGTAGACCCTACGGGTTCGGGAGACATGCAGACATGACCGAGACGCCTCTCCGGTCAATAACCAACAGCGGGATCTGGATACCCATGTTGGCTCCCACATTCTCCTCGATGATCTCATTGGATGAACCACGATGTCGAGATTCAATCAATCCGTATACAATTCCCTTTGTCAATCGATGCGTTACTTGCCCGAGACTCGATCGTCGGTATCCCAATACCTCGTTTAATCTCGGTACCGGCAAGTCACTTTACTCGTACCGTAATGCATGATGCCGTGACCAGACACTTGGTCACATTGAGCTCATTATGATGATGCATTACCGAGTGGGCCCAAAGATACCTCTCCGTCATACGGAGTGACAAATCCCAATCTCGATTCGTGCCAACCCAACAGACACTTTTGGAGATACCCGTGGTGTACCTTTATAGTCACCCAGTTACGTTGTGACGTTTGGCACACCCAAAGCACTCCTACGGTATCCGGGAGTTCCACAATCTCATGGTCTAAGGAAATGATAGTTGACATTTGAAAAGCTCTAGCTAAACGAACTACACGATCTTTGAGCTATGCTTAGGATTGGGTCTTGTCCATCACATCATTCTCCTAATGATGTGATCCCGTTATCAATGACATCCAATGCCCATAGTCAGGAAACCATGACTATCTGTTGATCAACAAGCTAGTCAACTAGAGGCTTACTAGGGACACGTTGTGGTCTATGTATTCACACGTGTATTACGATTTCCGGATAACACGGTTATAGCATGAATAACAGACAATTATCATGAACAATGAAATATAATAATAACCATTTTATTACTGCCTCTAGGGCATATTTCCAACAGTCTCCCACTTGCACTAGAGTCAATATTCTAGTTACATTGTGATGAATCGAACACCCATAGCGTTCTGGTGTTGATCATGTTTTGCTCTCGGGAGAGGTTTAGTCAACGGATCTGCTACATTCAGATCCGTATGTACTTTACAAATATCTATGTCTCCATCTTGAACATTTTCACGTATGGAGTTGAAGCGACGCTTGATGTGCCTGGTCTTCTTGTGAAACCTGGGCTCCTTGGCAAGTGCAATAGCTCTAATGTTGTCACAGAAGAGTGTGATCGGCCCCGACGCGGGTATGACTCCTAGGTCGGTGATGAACTCCTTCACCCAGATTGCTTCTTGCGCTGCCTCCGAGGCTGCCATGTACTCTGCTTCACATGTAGATCCCGCCACGACGCTTTGCTTGCAATCGCACCAGCCATCGCCCCACCATTCAAAATATACACGTATTCGGTGCGAGACTTAGAGTCATCCAGATCTGTGTTGAAGCTAAGCGTCGGCGTAACCCTTCTGACGAGCTCTTCGTCACCTCCATAAGCGAGAAACATATCCTTAGTCCTTTTCGGTACTTTAGGATGTTCTTGACCGCTATCCGGTGTTCCTTGCGGGATTACTTTGGTACCTTCCTACCAAACTTACGGCAAGGTTTACATCAGGTCTGGTACACAGCATGGCATACATAATAGACCCTATGGCTGAGGCATAGGGATGACACTCATCTCTTCTTTATCTTCTGCCGTGGTGGGCATTGAGTCGAGCTCAATCTCACACCTTGCAATACAGGAAAGAACCCTTTCTTGGACTGATCCATATTGAACTTCTTCAATATCTTATCAAGGTATGTGCTTTGTGAAAGACCTATGAGGCGTCTTGATCTATCCTATAGATCTTGATGCCTAATATGTAAGCAACTTCTCCAAGGTCCTTCATTGAAAAACACTTATTCAAGTAGGCCTTAATGTTGTCCAAAGTTCTATATCATTTCCCATCAAAAGTATGTCATCAACATATAATATGAGAAATGCTCTGAGCTCCCACTCACTTTCTTGTAAACGCAGGCTTCTCCATAAGTCGCATAAACTAAACGCTTTGATCATCTCATCAAAGCGAATGTTCTAACTCGAGATGCTTGCACCAGCCCATAAATGGATCATTGGAGCTTGCATACCTTGTTAGCATTCTCGAGGGTCGACAAAACCTTTCGCTGCATCATATACAGTTCTTCCTTAAGATAGCCGTTAAGGAATGCCATTTTGGCGTCCATTTGCCATATCTCATAATCATAGTATGCGGCAATTGCTAACATGATTCGGAGGGACTTCAGCTTCGCTCACGGAGAGAAAGTCTCATCGTAGTCAATCCCTTGAACTTGTCGATAACCCTTAGCGACAAATCGAGCTTTATATATGGTAACATTACCATCCACGTCCGTCTTCTTCTTAAAGATCCATTTGTTTTCTATTGCTCGCCGATCATCGGGCAAGTCATCAAAGTCCATACTTTGTTTTCATACATGGATCCTATCTCGGATTGCATGGCTTCAAGCCATTTGTTGGAATCTGGGCCGCCATTGCTTCTTCATAGTTCGAAGGTTCACCGTTGTCTAACAACATGATTTCCAAGACAGGGTTGCCGTACCACTCAGTGCGGAGCGTGTCCTTGTGGACCTTGAAGTTGATGAGGAGCTTGATCCAAGTATCTTGATCATCATCATTAACCTCCTATCTTGTCGGTGCAGGCACCACAGGAACATCTTCCTGAGTTGCGCTACTTACCGTTTCAAGAGGTAGTACTTCATCAAGCTCTACTTTCCTCCCACTTAATTCCTTCGAGAGAAACTCTTTCTCCAGAAAGGACCCGTTCTTGGAAACAAAGATCTTGCCTTCGGATCTGAGGTAGAAGGTATACCCAATGGTTTCCTTAGGGTATCCTATGAAGACGCATTTTTCTGACTTGGGTTCGAGCTTTTCAGGTTGGAGTTTCTTGACATAAGCATCGCATCCCCAAACTTTTAGAAACGACAGCTTAGGTTTCTTTCCAAACCATAATTCATACGGTGTCGTCTCAACAGATTTAGGCGGTGCCCTATTTAAAGTGAATGTAGCTATCTCTAGGCGTATCCCCAAAATGATAGCGGTAAATCGGTAAGAGACATCATAGATCGCACCATATCCAATAAAGTGCGATCACGACGTTCGGACACACCGTTCTGTTGAGGTGTTCGGCGGCGTGAGTTGTGAAACGATTCCACATTTCCTTAAGTGCGTACCAAATTCGTGACTTAGATATTCTCCCCACGATCTGATCGTAAGAACTTTATCTTTCGGTCACGTTGATTCTCTACCTCATTCTGAAATTCCTTGAACTTTTCAAAGGTCTCGGACTTGTGTTTCATCAAGTAGACATACCCATATCTACTCAAGTCATCGGTGAGAGTGAGAACATAACGATATCCTCCATGAGCCTCAACGCTCATTGGACCGCACACATCAAGTATGTATGATTTCCAATAAGTTGGTTGCTCGCTCCATTGTTCGGAGAACGGAGTCTTGGTCATTTGCCCATGAGGCATGGTTCGCATGTGTCAAATGATTCATAATCGAGAGACTCTAAAGTCCATCAGCATGGAGCTTCTTCATGCGCTTGACACCAATGTGACCAAGGCGGCGATGCCACAAGTATGTGGGACTATCGTTATCAACTTTACATCTTTTGGTATTCACACTATGAATATGTGTAACATCACGTTCGAGATTCATTAAGAATAAACCATTGACCATCGGGGCATGACCATAAAACATATCTCTCATATAAATAGAACAACCATTATTCTCGGATTTAAATGAGTAGCCATCTCGTATCAAACGAGATCCAGATACAATGTTCATGCTCAAAGCTGGTACTAAATAACAATTATTGAGGTTTAAAACTAATCCCGTAGGTAAATGTAGAGGTAGCGTGCCGACGGCGATTACATCGACCTTGGAACCATTCCCACGCGCGATCGTCACCTCGTCCTTCGCCGATCTCCGCTTATTCCGCAGCTCCTGCTTTGAGTTACAAATATGAGCAACCGCACGGTATCAAATACCCAGGAGCTACTACGAGCCTTGGTAAGGTACACATCAATTACATGTATATCAAATATACCTTTGGTTTTGCGGCCTTCTTGTCCGCTAAGTACTTGGGGCAGTTCCGCTTCGGTGACCACTTCCCTTGCAATAAAAGCACTCGATCTCGGGCTTGGGTCCATTGTTTGACTTCTTCCAAGTGGCGGCTTACGGGCGCGGCGACTCCTTGCCGTCCTTCTTGAAGTTCTTCTTACCCTTGCCTTTCTTGAACTTAGTGGTTTTATTCACCATCAACACTTGATGTTCCTTTTGATCTCTACCTCCGCTGATTTCAGCATTGAATATACCTCGGGAATGGTCTTTTCCATCCCTGCATATTGAAGTTCATCACAAAGCTCTTGTAGCTCGGTGGAAGCGGCGAAGGATTCATCAATGACCGCGTCATCCGGAGATTAACTCCCGGCTGAGTCAAGCGGTTGTGCAACCTGACATCTTGAGTATGTGCTCCGACAGAACTATTTTCCTCCATCTTACAGCTGAAGAACTTGTCGGAGACTTCATATCCTCGACCCGCCATGAGCTTGGAAAACCATTTTCAGCTCTTGAACATCTCATATGCTCCGTGTTTCTCAAAAGCGCTTTTGGAGCCCGGTTCTAAGCTGTAAAGCATGCCGCACTGAACGAGGGAGTAATCATCAGCACGAGACTGCCAAGCGTTCATAACGTCTTGGTTCTCTGGGATTGGTGCTTCACCTAGCGGCGCTTCTAGGACATAATCTTTCTTGGCAGCTATGAGGATGATCCTTAGGTTCCGGACCCAGTCCGTATAGTTGCTGCCATCATCTTTCAGCTTGGTTTTCTCTAGGAACGCGTTGACGTTGAGGGTAACGTGGGCCATTTGATCTACAAGACATATTGTAAAGATTTTAGACTAAGTTCATGATAATTAAGTTCATCTAATCAAATTATTTAATGAACTCCCACTCAAATTAGACATCCCTCTAGTCATCTAAGTGAAACATGATCCGAGTCAACTAGGCCGTGTCCGATCATCACGTGAGACGGACTAGTCGACATCGGTGAACATCTCCATGTTGATCGTATCTTCTATCGACTCATGCTCGACCTTTCGGTCCTCCGTGTTCGAGGCCATGTCTGTACATGCTAGGCTCGTCAAGTCAACCTAAGTGTATTGCGTGTGTAAATCTGGCTTACACCCGTTGTATTGACGTTAGGATCTATCACACCGATCATCACGTGGTGCTTGAAACAACGAACCTTCGCATAGCGGTGCACGATTAGGGGAAAACTTTCTTGAAATTATTATGAGGATCATCTTATTTACTACCGTCGTTCTAAGTAAACAAGATGCAAAAACATGATAAACATCACATGCAATCAAATAGTAGTGACATGATATGGCCAATATCATATAGCTCCTTTGATCTCCATCTTCGGGGCTCCATGATCATTTTTGTCACCGGCTTGACACCATGATCTCCATCATCATGATCTCCATCATCGTGTCTCCATGAAGTTGCTCGCTAACTATTACTTCTACTACTATGGCTAACGGTTTAGCAATAAAGTAAAGTAATTACATGGCGTTGAATCAATGACACGCGGGTCATACAATAATTAAGACAACTCATATAGCTCCTGCCGGTTGTCATACTCATCGACATGCAAGTCGTGATTCCTATTACAAGAACATGATCTCATACATCACATATATATCATTCATCATTCATCACTCATCACAACTTTTGGCCATATCACATCACAATCACATGCTGCAAAAACAAGTTAGACGTCCTCTAATTGTTGTTGCATGTTTTACGTGGCTGCAATAGGGTTCTAGCAAGAACGTTTTCTTACCTACGTAAAAGCCTGGCGTGATTTGTCAACTTATATTTACCCTTCATAAGGACCCTTTGCATCGAATCCGCTCCAACTAAAGTGGGAGAGACAGACACCCGCTAGCCACCTTATGCAACTAGTGCATGTCAGTCGGTGGAACCTGTCTCACGTAAGTGTACGTGTAAGGTCGGTCCGGGCCGCTTCATCCCACAATACCGCTGAAGCAAAATAAGACTAGTAGTGGCAAGAAAGTTGACAACATCTACGCCCACAACAAATTGTGTTCTACTCGTGCAAAGAGAACTACGCATAGACCTAGCTCATGATGCCACTGTTGGGGAACGTTGCAGAAAATAAAAAAATTCTACGCTTTCACCAAGATCAATTTATGAGTTCATCTAGCAACGGGAGAAAGGAGTGCATCTACATACCCTTGTAGATCGAGAGCGGAAGCGTTCAAGAGAACGGGGTTGAGGGAGTCGTACTCGACGTGATCCAAATCACCGATGATCCTAGTGCTGAACGGACAGCACCTCCGCGTTCAACACGTATGGTTGAGGAAGACGTCTCCTCCTTCTTTATCCAGCAAGGAGGGAGGAGAGGTTGACGGAGATCCAGCAGCACGACGGCGTGGTGGTGGATGCAGCAGTGATCTCGGCAGAGCTTCGTCGAGCTTCTACGAGAGGGAGAGGTGTAGCAAGGGGGAAGGGGCGCCTATGGCATGGGTGCGGCTGCCCTCCTCCCCCTTTATATAGGCCCCTAGGGGGCACGGCCCCTAGGAGATGAGATCTCCAGGGGCGGCGCCAAGGGGAGGCTTGCCCCCAAGGCAAGTGGGCGCCCACCCTAGGGTTTCAACCCTAGGCGCAGGGGGCCAAGAGGCGCACCAGCCCACCAGGCAGCTGGTTCCCTCCCACTTCAGCCCACGGGCCCTCCGGGATAGGTGGCCCCACCGGTGGACCCGGGACCCTTCCGGTGGTCCCGGTACAATACCGGTGACCCCTGAAACTTTCCCGATGGCCGAAACTGCACTTCCTATATATAATTCTTCACCTCCGGACCATTCCGGAACTCCTCGTGACGTCCGAGATCTCATCCGGGACCCTGAACAACTTTCGGGTTACTGCATACTCATATCTCTACAACCCTAGCGTCACCGAACATTAAGTGTGTAGACCCTACGGGTTCGGGAGACATGCAGACATGACCGAGACGCCTCTCCGGTCAATAACCAACAGCGGGATCTGGATACCCATGTTGGCTCCCACATGCTCCTCGATGATCTTATCGGATGAACCACGATGTCGAGGATTCAATCAATCCCGTATACAATTCCCTTTGTCAATCGGTACGTTACTTGCCCGAGACTCGATCGTCGGTATCCCAATACCTCGTTTAATCTCGTTACCGGCAAGTCACTTTACTCGTACCGTAATGCATGATCCCGTGACCAGACACTTGGTCACATTGAGCTCATTATGATGATGCATTACCGAGTGGGCCCAGAGATACCTCTCCGTCATACGGAGTGGCAAATCCAGATCTTGATTCGTGCCAACCGCAGACACTTTCGGAGATACCGTAGTGTACCTTTATAGTCACCCGAGCCACGTTGTGACGTTTGGCACACCAAAGCACTCCTACGGTATCCGGGAGTTGCACAATCTCATGGTCTAAGGAAATGATATTTGACATTTGAAAAGCTCTAGCTAAACGAACTACACGATCTTTGAGCTATGCTTAGGATTGGGTCTTGTCCATCACATCATTCTCCTAATGATGTGATCCCGTTATCAATGACATCCAATGCCCATAGTCAGGAAACCATGACTATCTGTTGATCAACGAGCTAGTCAACTAGAGGCTTACTAGGGACACATTGTGGTCTATGTATTCACACGTGTATTACGATTTCCTGATAACACAGTTATAGCATGAATAACAGACAATTATCATGAACAAAGAAATATAATAATAACCATTTTATTATTGCCTCTAGGGCATATTTCCAACAATCCAGGACTCCCTCAGTAGCCCCTGAACCAGGCTTCAATGACGATGAGTCCGGTGCGCAGTCTTGTCTTCGACATTGCAAGGCGGGTTCCTTCTTCCAAATACTCCAAAGTTATTATCGAACACGTGGACCGTGTCCGGATCTTCAAAATGATCTTCACATACCACCGTAGAGAGAATGATATTTCACAAACATAATCTGCCGACAACGTGACATGTTATTACGGTCGAGTCATTGTGCGAACCGTTCTCCCACAACCAGCCGCAGCGCATATCGTGGAGTGGTTTCCTCTGCACGTTTTGCCACAGCAGAGATCGTGTCCCCTTATTATGGGATTCTCATCAATGCGGGTATGGGTAATCCAACTGCACCGCTAATCATGGCGAGTGGGAAACGAGCGGGTTCACCAGGCAAGTGGGGAGGCGCAAAAAGCTTTCACCGTCTCTATAAAGAGATAAGGTCTCTTCCTCTTTACCCACGCCTTCTCCTTCCGCCAGCCCATTCCCCTCTGTTCGAGCCCTAGCGCCCAAGCCTTCTTCCTTTCCATCGAAGAGAGGTTTTCCAAAGATGTCCGGATCCGGAGCAGGAGGCAAATGGATGGCCTCTACCGTCCAGGAGAGGGATATCAAGAGGCTCCGGGAGGCCGGGTACCTGGCCAAGAAGATCGGCGATCGTCTCCCACCGGCGGGACAAGTTGTCCCTACTCCGGAGCCTCACGAGAGAGTCATGTTTCTTCCCCATTTTGTCCGCGGGCTTGGGTTTCCCCTTCACCCATTTGTTCGCGGAGTCATGTATTACTTGTTGGGGAACGTTGCAGAAAATTAAAAATTTTCCTATGGTTTCACCAAGATCCATCTATGAGTTCTACTAAGCAACGAGTCATGGGAGTGAGTTTGCATCTACATACCACTTGTAGATCACGTGCGGAAGCTTTCGAGGGGATGGTGATGATGGAGTCGTACTCGGATCACCGATGACCAAAGCACTGAACGGACAGCACCTCCGCATTCAACACACGTGCAGTGCAGACAGCGTCTCCTCCGTCTTGATCCAGCAAGGAGGAAGGAGAGGTTGAGGAAGAGGGCTCCAACAGCAGCCACGACGGCGTGATGATGAAGGAGTGGCAGTTCTCGGCGGGGGCTTCGCCAAGCGCCGCGAGGAGGAGAGGTGTTGGGGAGGGAGGGCTGCGCCTTCAAGTTGTGTATGCAGCCCTCCCTCACCCCTCTATTTATAGGGGAAGGGAGGAGGGGCGGCCCCTCTAGATGCATCTAGAGGGGGCGGCCAAAGGAGGGGCTTGCCCCCAAGCAAGGCGCCCCTTAGGTTCCCCCTCAACCCTAGGTGCATGGGCCAAGGGAGGGTGCGCCCAGCCACTAGGGGCTGGCTGCCTCCCATGCAGCCCAAGTGGCCCCGGGAGGTGGCCCCTCCCGTGGTCCTCCGGAACCTTTCGGTGGCCCCTCCATAATACCGATATGACCGAAACTTTTCCGGTGTCCGTTTGACAACTTCCATATATAAATCTTTACCTCCGGACCATTCCGGAACTCCTCGTGACGTCCGGGATCTCATCCGGGACTCGAACAACATTCGGTAATCACATACAAGTCCTCCTATTAACCCTAAGCGTCACCGAACCTTAAGTGTGTAGACCCTACGGGTTGGAGACATCTGAGACATGACCGAGGCGCTCTCGGTCAATAACCAATAGCGGGATCTGGATACCCATGTTGGCTCCACATGCTCCTCGATGATGTCATCGGATGAACCACGATGTCGAGGATTCAAGCAACCCGTATACTATTCCCTTTGTCGACGGTATGTTACTTGCCCGAGACTTCGATCGTCGGTATCCCAATACCTCGTTCGGTCTCGTTACCGGCAAGTCACTTTACTCGTCCGTAATGCATGATCCGTGACCGGACACTTGATCACTTTGAGCTCATTATGATGATGCACTACCGAGTGGGCCCGGTGATACCTCTCCGTCATACGGAGTGACAAATCCTGTCTCGATCCGTGTCAACCCAGCAGACACTTTCGGAGATACCTGTAATGCACCTTTATAGTCACCCGATTCGTTGTGACGTTTGGTACACCAAAGCAATCCTACGGTATCCGGAGTTACGATCTCACGGTCTAAGGAAGAGATACTTGACATTGGAAAAGCTCTAGCAAAGCGAACTACGATCTTTGTGCTATGCTTAGGATTGGGTCTTGTCCATCACGTCATTCTCCTAATGGCGTGATCCGTTATCAATGACATCGATGTCCATAGTCGAGGAAACCATGACTATCGTCGACCAACGAGCTAGTCAACTAGAGGCTCACTAGGGGCGTATTGTGGTCTATGTATTCACGTGTATCACGATTTCCGGATAATACTGATTATAGCATGAATAAAGACAATTATCATGAACAAGGAAATATAATAATAATGCTTTTATTATTGCCTCTAGGGCATATTTCCAACAGTCTCCCACTTGCACTAGCTAGAGTCAATAATCTAGTTACATTGTGATGAATCGAACACCCATAGAGTTACGGTGTTGATCATGTTTTGCCCATGGAAGAGGTTTAGTCAGCGGATCTGCGACATTCAGATCCGTATGCACTTTACAAATTTCTATGTCTCCATCTGAACATTTTCACGGATGGAGTTGAGCGACGCTTGATGTGCTGGTCTTCTTGTGAAACCTGGGCTCCTTGGCAAGTGCAATAGCTCGGTGTTGTCTGAGAAGAGTTTGATCGGCCCCGACGCATTGGGTATGACTCCTAGGTCGGTGATGAACTCCTTCACCCAAATTGCTTCATCGCTGCCTCCGAGGCTGCCATGTACTCCGCTTCACATGTAGATCCCGCCACGACGCTCGCTTGCAGCTGCACCAGCCATTGCTCCACCATTCAACATATACACGTATCCGGTTTGTGACTTAGAGTCATCCAGATCGTGTCGAAGCTAAGCGTCGGCGTAACCCTTCTGACGAGCTCTTCGTCACCTCCATAAACGAAACATGTCCTTTGTCCTTTTCGGTACTTTAGGATATTTTTGACCGTGTCCGTGTTCCTTGCGGGATTACTTTGGTACCTTCCTACCAAACTTACGGCAAGGTTTACATCAGGTGGTACACACATGGCATACATAATAGATCCTATGGCTGAAGCATAGGGGATGACACTCATCTCTTCTTTATCTTTTGCCGTGGTCGGGCATTGAGCTGAGCTCAATCTCACACCTTGCAATACAGGCAAGAACCCCTTCTTGGACTGATCCATTTTGAACTTCTTCAAAATCTTATCAAGGTATGTGCTTTGTGAAAGACCTATGAGGCGTCTCGATCTATCTCTATAGATCTTGATGCCTAATATATAAGCAGCTTCTCCAAGGTCCTTCATTGAAAAACACTTGTTCAAGTAGGCCTTAATGATGTCCAAGAATTCTATATCATTTCCCATCAAAAGTATGTCATCTACATATAATATGAGAAATGCTCTGAGCTCCCACTCACTTTCTTGTAAACACAGGCTTCTCCATAAGTGTGCATAAACCCAAGCGCTTTGATCATCTCATCAAAGCGAATGTTCCAACTCGAGATGCTTGCACCAGCCCATAAATGGATCGCTGGAGCTTGCATACTTTGTTAGCATTCTTAGGATCGACAAAACCTTCCGGCTGCATCATATACAGCTCTTCCTTAAGATAACCGTTAAGGAATGCTGTTTTGGCGTCCATCTGCCATATCTCATAATCATAGTATCGGCAATTGCTAACATGATTGGACGGACTTAAGCTTCGCTACACGGAGAGAAAGTCTCATCGTAGTCAATCCCTTGAACTTGTCGATAACCCTTAGCGACAAGTCGAGCTTTATAGATGGTGACATTACCATCGCGTCCGTCTTCTTCTTAAAGATCCATTTGTTTTCTATCGCTCGCCGATCATCGGGCAAGTCGGTCAAAGTCCACACTTTGTTTTCATACATGGATTCTATCTCGGATTTCATGGCTTCTAGCCATTTGTTGGAATCTGGGCCGCCATCGCTTCTTCATAGTTCAAGGTTCACCGTTGTCTAACAACATGATTTCCGGGACAGGGTTGCCGTACCACTGCAGTGCGGGCGTGTCCTAGTGGACCTCTGAGTTCAGTAGCAACTTGATCCAAGTACCTTGATCATCATCATTAATTTCCTCTTCGTTGGTGTAGGCATCACGGAACATTTTCTGAGCTGCACTACTATCCTGTTCAAGAGGTAGTACTTCATCGAGTTCTACTTTCCTCCCACTTACTTCTTTCGAGAGAAACTCTTTTCCGAAAGGATCCGTTCTTGGCAACAAAGATCTTGCCCTCGGATCTTAAGTAGAAGGTATACCCAATGGTTTCTTTAGGGTATCCTATGAAGGCGCATTTTCCGACTTGGGTTCGAGCTTTTCAGGTTGAAGTTTCTTGACATAAGCATCGCATCCCCAAACTTTTAGAAAGCGATACTTAGGTTTCTTCCCAAACCATAATTCATACGGTGTCGTCTCAGCGGACTTAGGCGGTGCCCTATTTAAAGTGAATGTAGCTGTCTCTAGGCGTATCCCCAAAATGATAGCGGTAAATCGGTAAGAGACATCATAGACCGCACCATATCCAATAGAGTGCGATTACGATGTTCGGACACACCGTTCTGTTGAGGTGTTCGGTGGCGTTAGTTGTGAAACGATTCCACATTTTCTTAAGTGTGTACCAAATTCGTGACTTAAATATTCTCCTCCACGATCGATCGTAAGAATTTTATCTTTCGGTCACGTTGATTCTCTACTTCATTCTGAAATTCCTTGAACTTTTCAAAGGTCTCGGACTTGTGTTTCATCAAGTAGACATACCCATATCTACTCAAGTCATCGTGAGAGTGAGAACATAACGATATCCTCCATGAGCCTCAACGCTCATTGGACCGCACACATCGGTATGTATGATTTCCAACAAGTTGGTTGCTCGCTCCATTGTTCGGAGAAGCGGAGTCTTGGTCATCTTGCCCTATGAGGCATGGTTCGCATGTGTCAAATGATTCATAATCTAAAGACTCCAAAAGTCCATCAGCATGGAGCTTCTTCATGCGCTTGACACCAATGTGACCAAAGGCGGCGATGCCACAAGTATGTGGGACTATCGTTATCAACTTTACATCTTTTGGTATTCACGCTATGAACATGTGTAATACTACGCTCGAGATTCATTAAGAATAAACCATTGACCATCGAGCATGACCATAAAACATATCTCTCATATAAATAGAACAACCATTATTCTCGGTTTAAATGAGTAGCCATCTCGTATTAAGCGAGATCCGGATACAATATTCATGCTCAAACTTGGCACCAAATAACAATTATTAAGGTTCATAACTAATCCGTAGGTAAATGAAGAGGTAGCGTGCGGTGGCGATCACATCGACTCTGGAACCATTCCCGCAGCGCATCGTCACCTCGTCCTTTGCCGGTCTCCGCTTATTCGCAGCTCTGCTGTGAGTTACAAATATGAGCAGCGGCACGGTATCAAATACCGGGGAGTTACTACGAGTCTTGGTAAGGTACACATCAATTACATGTATATCAAATATACCTTTGGTGTTGCGGCCTTCTTGTCCGCTAAGTATTTGGGGCAGTTCCGCTTCGATGACCCTCCTCTTGCAATAAAAGCACTCAGTCTCGGGTTTGGGTCCATTCTTTGACTTCTTCCGGCAACTTGCTTGCGGGCGCGACAACCTCCTTGCCGTCCTTCTTGAAGTTCTTCTTGCCCTTGCCCTTCTTGAACTTAGTGGTCTTATTGACCATCAACACTTGATGTTCTTTCTTGATTTCAACCTCTGCTGACTTCACATAGAGAATACTTCAGAATGGTCTTTACCATCCCTGCATATTGTAGTTCATCACAAAGCTCTTGTAGCTTGGTGGGAGCGATGGAGGATTCTATCAATGACCGCCTCATCGGGGAGGTTAATATTTAGCTGGGTCATACGGTTGTGCAACCGGACATCTTGAGAATGTGCTCACCGAGCAGAACTATTTTCCTCCATCTTACAACTATAGAACTTGTCGGAGATGTCATATCTCTCGACCCGGCGTGAGCTTGGAAAACAAGTTTCAGCTCCTCGAACATCTCATATGCTCCGTGATGCTCAAAAGCGCTTTTGGAGCCCGGTTCTAAGCTGTAAAGCATGCCGCCCGAGCGAGGGAGTAATCATCAAGACGAGACTGCCAAGCATTCATAATGTCTTGGTTCTTCGACGGGGCGTCACCTAGCGGTCCTTCTAGGACATATTGTTTCTGGCAGCTATGAGGATGATCCTCAAGTTCGGACCCGATCCGTATAGTTGCTGCCGTCATCTTTCAGCTTGGTTTTCTCTAGGAACAGCGTTGAAGTTCAAGTTGACATGGCGTTGGCCATTTGATCTACAAGACATATCATTCAAAAGTTTTAGACTAAGTTCATGATAATTAAGTTCATCTAATCAAATTATTTAAATGAACTCCCACTCAGATTAGACATCCCTCTAGTCATCTAAGTGTTACGATCCGAGTCGACTAGGCCGTGTCCGATCATCACGTGAGACGGACTAGTCATCGTCGGTGAACATTCTCATGTTGATCGTATCTTCCATCGACTCGTGTTCGACCTTTCGGTCTCCGTGTTCGAGGCCATGTGCGTACATGCTAGGCTCGTCAAGTTAACCCTAAGTGTTTTGCGTGTGTAAATCTGTCTTACACCGTTGTATGTGAAAGTAGGAATCCATCACACCCGATCATCACGTGGTGCTTAG
>CM038676.1:0-199119 GCA_021605205.1 Aegilops longissima | reverse complement strand
ATCCCAATACCTCGCTCGGTCTCGTTACGCAAGTCACTTTACTCGTGCAGAATGCATGATCCCGTGACCGGACACTTGATCACTTTGAGCTCATTATGATGATGCACTACCGAGTGGGCCCAGTGATACCTCTCCGCCATACGGAGTGACAAATCCTGCCTCGATCCGTGTCAACCCAATGACACTTTCGGAGATACCGTAATGCACCTTTATAGTCACCCGATTACGCCAGTGACGCTTTGGTACACCCAAAGCAATCCTACGGTATCCGGGAGTTACGATCTCACGGTCTAAGGAAGAGATACTTGACATTGGAAAAGCTCTAGCAAAACGAACTACACGATCTTTGTGCTATGCTTAGGATTGGGTCTTGTCCATCACGTCATTCTCCTAATGACGTGATCCCGTTGTCAATGACATCGATGTCCATAGTCGAAAACCATGACTATCTCGTCGACCAACGAGCTAGTCAACTAGAGGCTCACTAGGGACGATTGTGGTCTATGTATTCACACGTATCACGATTTCCGGATAATACAGTTATAGCATGAATAAAAGACAATTATCATGAACAAGGAAATATAATAATAATGCTTTTATTATTGCCTCTAGGGCATATTTCCAACAGTCTCCCACTTGCACTAGAGAGTCAATAATCTAGTTACATTGTGATGAATCGAACACCCATAGAGTTCGGTGTTGATCATGTTTTGCCCATGGAAGAGGTTTAGTCAGCGGATCTGCGACATTCAGATCCGTATGCACTTTACAATTTCTATGTCTCCATCCTTGAACATTTTCACGGATGGAGTTGAAGCGACGCTTGATGTGCTCGGTCTTCTTGTGAAACCTGGGCCCTTGGCAAGTGCAATAGCTCCAAAGTTGTCCACGAGAAGAGTTTGATCGGCCCCGACGCATTGGGTATGACTCCTAGGTCGGTGATGAACTCCTTCACCCAAATTGCTTCATGCGCTGCCTCCGAGGCTGCCATGTACTCCGCTTCACATGTAGATCCCGCCACGACGCTCGCTTGCAGCTGCACCAGCTTCTCGCTCCACCATTCAACATATACACGATCCGGTTTGTGACTTAGAGTCATCAGATCTGTGTCGAAGCTAAGCGCCGACGTAACCCTTCTGACGAGCTCTTCGTCACCTCCATAAACGAAACATGTCCTTTGTCCTTTTCGGTACTTTAGGATATTCTTGACCGTGTCCAAAGTGTTCCTTGCGGGATTACTTTGGTACCTTCCTACCAAACTTACGGCAAGGTTTACATCAGGTCCGGTACACAGCATGGCATACATAATAGATCCTATGGCTGAAGCATAGGGATGACACTCATCTCTTCTTTATCTTTTGCCGTGGTCGGGCATTGAGCTGAGCTCAATCTCACACCTTGCAATCAGAGCAAGAACCCTTCTTGGACTGATCCATTTTGAACTTCTTCAAAATCTTATCAAGGTATGTGCTTTGTGAAAGACCTATGAGGCGCCTCGATCTATCTCTATAGATCTTGATGCCTAATATATAAGCAGCTTCTCCAAGGTCCTTCATTGAAAAACACTTATTCAAGTAGGCCTTAATGATGTCCAAGAATTCTATATCATTTCCCATCAAAAGTATGTCATCTACATATAATATGAGAAATGCTCTGAGCTCCCACTCACTTTCTTGTAAACACAGGCTTCTCCATAAGTGTGCATAAACCCAAACGCTTTGATCATCTCATCAAAGCGAATGTTCCAACTCCGAGATGCTTGCACCAGCCCATAAATGGATCGCTGGAGCTTGCATACTTTGTTAGCATTCTTAGGATCGACAAAACCTTCCGCTGCATCATATACAGCTCTTCCTTAAGATAACCGTTAAGGAATGCTGTTTTGACGTCCATCGCCATATCTCATAATCATAGTATGCGCAATTGCTAACATGATTCGGACGGACTTAAGCTTCGCTACGGAGAGAAAGTCTCATCGTAGTCAATCCCTTGAACTTGCCGATAACCCTTAGCGACAAGTCGAGCTTTATAGATGGTGACATTACCATCCGCGTCCGTCTTCTTCTTAAAGATCCATTTGTTTTCTATCGCTCGCCGATCATCGGGCAAGTCACCAAAGTCCACACTTTGTTTTCATACATGGATTCTATCTCGGATTTCATGGCTTCTAGCCATTTGTTGGAATCTGGGCCGCCATCGCTTCTTCATAGTTCAAGGTTCACCGTTGTCTAACAACATGATTTCCGTGACAGGGTTGCCGTACCACTCAGTGCGGAACGTGTCCTTGTGGACCTCTGAAGTTCAAGAGCAACTTGATCCGAAGTACCTTGATCATCATCATTAATTTCCTCTTCGCTTGGTGTAGGCATCACAGAACATTTTCCCGAGCTGCACTACTATCCTGCTCAAGAGGTAGTACTTCATCGAGTTCTACTTTCCTCCCACTTACTTCTTTCGAGAGAAACTCTTTTTCCAGAAAGGATCCGTTCTTGGCAACAAAGATCTTGCCTCGGATCTTAAGTAGAAGGTATACCCAATGGTTTCTTTAGGGTATCCTATGAAGACGCATTTTCCGACTTGGGTTCGAGCTTTTCAGGTTGAAGTTTCTTGACATAAGCATCGCATCCCCAAACTTTTAGAAACGATACTTAGGTTTCTTCCCAAACCATAATTCATACGGTGTCGTCTCAACGGACTTAGACGGTGCCCTATTTAAAGTGAATGTAGCTGTCTCTAGAGCGTATCCCCAAAATGATAGCGGTAAATCAGTAAGAGACATCATAGACCGCACCATATCCAATAGAGTGCGATTCGATGTTCGGACACACCGTTACCGAGGTGTTCCAGTGGCGTTAGTTGTGAAACGATTCCACATTTTCTTAAGTGTGTACCAAATTGTGACTTAAATATTCTCCTCCACGATCCGATCGTAAGAATTTTATCTTTCGGTCACGTTGATTCTCTACTTCATTCTGAAATTCCTTGAACTTTTCAAAGGTCTCAGACTTGTGTTTCATCAAGTAGACATACCCATATCTACTCAAGTCATCTGTGAGAGTGAGAACATAACGATATCCTCCATGAGCCTCAACGCCATTGGACCGCACACATCGGTATGTATGATTTCCAACAAGTTGGTTGCTCGCCCATTGTTCCGAGAACGGAGTCTTGGTCATCTTGCCCATGAGGCATGGTTCGCATGTGTCAAATGATTCATAATCTAAAGACTCCAAAAGTCCATCAGCATGGAGCTTCTTCATGCGCTTGACACCAATGTGACCAAGGCGGCAATGCCACAAGTATGTGGGACTATCGTTATCAACTTTACATCTTTTGGTATTCACGCTATGAACATGTGTAATACTACGCCGAGATTCATTAAGAATAAACCATTGACCATCGAGCATGACCATAAAACATATCTCTCATATAAATAGAACAACCATTATTCTCGGATTTAAATGAGTAGCCATCTCAGATTAAACGAGATCCAGATACAATATTCATGCTCAAACTTGGCACCAAATAACAATTATTAAGGTTCATAACTAATCCCGTAGGTAAATGAAGAGGTAGCGTGCGGCGGCGATCACATCGACTCTGAACCATTCCCGACGCGCATCGTCACCTCGTCCTTTGCCGCCTCCGCTTATTCCGCAGCTCCTGCTGTGAGTTACAAATATGAGCAACGGCACGGTATCAAATACCCAGGAGTTACTACGAGTCTTGGTAAGGTACACATCAATTACATGTATATCAAATATACCTTTGGTGTTGCCGCCTTCTTGTCCGCTAAGTATTTGGGGCAGTTCCGCTTCGAAGGACCCTCCCTTGCAATAAAAGCACTCAGCCTCGGTTTGGGTCCATTCTTTGACTTCTTCCGGCAACTTGCTTACCGGCGACAACCTCCTTGCCGTCCTTCTTGAAGTTCTTCTTGCCCTTGCCCTTCTTGAACTTAGTGGTCTTATTGACCATCAACACTTGATGTTCTTTCTTGATTTCAACCTCTGCTGACTTCAGATAGAGAATACTTCAGAATGGTCTTTACCATCCCTCGCATATTGTAGTTCATCACAAAGCTCTTGTAGCTTGGTGGGAGCGATCGAGGATTCTATCAATGACCGCCTCATCGTGGAGGTTAATATTCAGTCAATCATACGGTTGTGCAACCTGCACATCTTGAGAATGTGCTCACCGATGTAACTATTTTCCTCCATCTTACAACTATAGAACTTGTCGGAGATGTCATATCTCTCGACCAGGCGTGAGCTTGGAAAACAAGTTTCAGCTCCTCGAACATCTCATATGCTCCGTGATGCTCAAAACGCTTTTGGAGCCCCGGTTCTAAGTCAGTAAAGCATGCCGCACCGAACGAGGGAGTAATCATCAAGACGAGACTGCCAAGCATTCATAATGTCTTGGTTCTCTCGACGGAGCGCCACCTAGCGGTCCTTCTAGGACATATTGTTTCTGGCAGCTATGAGGATGATCCTCAAGTTCCGACCCAGTCCGTATAGTTCTTGCCGTCATCTTTCAGCTTGGTTTTCTCTAGAACGCGTTGAAGTTCAAGTTGACATGAGCGTTGGCCATTTGATCTACAAGACATATCATTCAAAAGTTTTAGACTAAGTTCATGATAATTAAGTTCATCTAATCAAATTATTTAAATGAACTCCCACCAGATTAGACATCCCTCTAGTCATCTAAGTGTTACGATCCGAGTCGACTAGGCCGTGTCCGATCATCACGTGAGACGGACTAGTCATCGTCGGTGAACATTCTCATGTTGATCGTATCTTCCATACGACTCGTGTTCGACCTTTCGGTCTCCGTGTTCCGAGGCCATGTCTGTACATGCTAGGCTCGTCAAGTTAACCCTAAGTGTTTTGCGTGTGTAAATCTGTCTTACACCCGCTGTATGTGAAAGTAGGAATCCATCACACCCGATCATCACGTGGTGCTTAGAAGCGACGAACTTTAGCAACGGTGCACAGTTAGGGAGAACACTTCTTGAAATTGTTGTAAGGATCATCTTATTTACTACCGTCGTTCTAAGTAAACAAGATGTATAAACATAATAAACATCACATGCAATTATATAGTAGTGACATGATATGGCCAATATCATAAAGCTCCATTGATCTCCATCTTCGGGCTCCATGATCATCTTGTCACCGCATGACACCATGATCTCCATCATCATGATCTCCATCATCGTGCCTCCATGAAGTTGTCACGCCAACGACTACTTCTACTTCTATGGCTAACGCGTTTAGCAATAAAGTAAAGTAATTTACATGGCGTTCTTCAATGACACGCAGGTCATACAAAATAAAGACAACTCCTATGGCTCCTGCCGTTGTCATACTCATCGACATGCAAGTCGTGATTCCTATTACAAGAACATGATCTCATACATCACAATATGTCATTCATCATTCATCACAACTTGGCCATATCACATCACATGACAATTGCTGCAAAACAAGTTAGACGTCCTCTAATTGTTGTTGCATCTTTTACGTGGCTGCAATTGGGTTCTAGCAAGAACGTTTTCTTACCTCGAATAACCACAACGTGATCTTGTCAACTTCTATTTACCCTTCATAAGGACCCTTTTCATCGAATCCGCTCCAACTAAAGTGGGAGAGACAGACACCCGCTAGCCACCTTATGCAACTAGTGCATGTTAGTCGGTGGAACCGGTCTCACGTAAGCGTCGTGTAAGGTTGGTCCGGCCGCTTCATCCCACAATACCGCAGAAGCAAGATAAGACTAGTAGCGGCAAGTAAGTTGACAAGATCCACGCCCACAACTAAATTGTGTTCTACTCGTGCAATAGAGAACTACGATAGACCTAGCTCATGATGCCACCGTTGGGGAACGTTGCGAAAATTAAATTTTTCCTACGGTTTCACCAAGATCCATCTATGAGTTCTACTAAGCAACGAGTCATGGGAGTGAGTTTGCATCTACATACCACTTGTAGATCACGTGCGGAAGCTTTCGAGGGATGGTGATGATGGAGTCGCACTCGGATCACCGATGACCAAAGCGCTGAACGGACAGCACCTCCGCGTTCAACACACGTGACGGCACGGGCAACGCCTCCTCCGCCTTGATCCAGCAAGGAGGAAGGAGAGGTTGAGGAAGAGGCTCCAACAGCAGCACGACGGCGTGATGATGAAGGAGTGACAGTTCTCGGCAGGGCTTCGCCAAGCGCACGCGGAGGAGGAGAGGTGTTGGGAGGGAGGGCTGCGCCTTCAAGTTGTGTATGCAGCCTCCCTCACCCCTCTATTTATAGGGAAGGGAGGAGGGGCGGCCCCTCTAGATGCATCTAGAGGGGGCGGCCGTTAAGGGAGGGCTTGCCCCCAAGCAAGGGGCGCCCTTAGGGTTCCCCTCAACCCTAGGCGCATGGGCCAAGGGAGGGGTGCGCCCAGCCCACTAGGGGCTGGCTGCCTCCCATGCAGCCCAAGTGGCCCCCGGAGGGGTGGCCCCTCCCGTGGTCCTCCGAACCTTCCGGTGGCCCTCCATAATACCGATATGACCGAAACTTTTCCGGTGTCCGCTTGACAACTTCCCATATATAAATCTTTACCTCCGGACCATTCCGAAACTCCTCGTGACGTCCGGGATCTCATCCGGGACTCGAACAACATTCGGTAATCACATACAAGTCTTCCTATTAACCCTAGTGTCACCGAACCTTATGTGTAGACCCTACGGGTTCGGAGACATCTGGAGACATGACCGAGGCGCCTCAGGTCAATAACCAACAGCGGATCTGGATACCCATGTTGGCTCCCACATGCTCCTCGATGATGTCATCGGATGAACCACGATGTCGAGGATTCAAGCAACCCGTATACTATTCCCTTTGTCGACGGTATGTTACTTGCCCGAGACTCGATCGTCGGTATCCCAATACCTCGTTCAGTCTCAAGTAAGCAAGTCACTTTACTCAGCATCGTAATGCATGATCCGTGACCAGACACTTGATCACTTTGAGCTCATTATGATGATGCACTACCGAGTGGGCCCAGTGATACCTCTCCGTCATACGGAGTGACAAATCCTGTCTCGATCCGTGTCAACCCAATGACACTTTCGGAGATACCTGTAATGCACCTTTATAGTCACCCGATTCGTTGTGACGCTTGGTACACCCAAAGCACTCCTACGGTATCCGGAGTTACATGATCTCACGGTCTAAGGAAGAGATACTTGACATTGGAAAAGCTCTAGCAAAACGAACTACGATCTTTGTGCTATGCTTAGGATTGGGTCTTGTCCATCACGTCATTCTCCTAATGACGTGATCCCGTTGTCAATGACATCGATGTCCATAGTCGAAACCATGACTATCTCGTCACCAACGAGCTAGTCAACTAGAGGCTCACTAGGGACGTATTGTGGTCTATGTATTCACACGTGTATCATGATTTCCGGATGATACAGTTATAGCATGAATAAAAGATAATTATCATGAACAAGGAAATATAATAATAATGCTTTTATTATTGCCTCTAGGGCATATTTCCAACATTACTATGGGATTGATTTTCATGATCTTTCCCCCAATTCTTTTCTCAATATCTCGACGTTCATCAGCGTGTGCGAGGCTTTTCTCCGGATTTCACCTCACTTTGGCCTGTGGCTGAAGATTTTCAATGTGAAGCACAAGGTGGTGAGTGGCGAGCACGCAGAGTGCGGCGGTGCCATGGTGAGCAAGATGCCCAAGGTTGTTTGGCCGACGGGTGCCTTCAACGACTCCGTCAAGGAGTGGCGGCAGCGGTGGTTCTATATTACCAAACCGCGCGGCAAAAAGTGGGCTGCAGCTCCCGAGTTCAGATCCTGAGCCCCCCTACGGCTCACGTCCTGGCCCAAGAAGGGCCCGAACTAGTCCTTGTCCGATGAGCTGTCACCGCTGCTCCGCACGCCGCCCAGTGTGGTCGACAAGGACGCTGCTCGTCGACGTAGTCCAGGTGATGTTAGTTCGCCTGGTTCTCCGTTGCCAGCGTCGAGCCTGTAATCTGTGGGAGTACGACCCAACCGAGCACCAAACCCTTCGGGAGCTTTATGATTCCTCCCACAAGGATATCTGGAAGGTGTTCTTTAAGTCCGGCAAATCATGGCCGGGCTCCGCCAAGGACCATGGGTATCAATTATCCCATTCTGCGAGCCCGGTAAGTTATAGCTACGCTTTGTTTATCCGTGCTTCAGTTGGCATGTCCTGAGGGAGACATTTTTATCATGCCTTATCATGACTCCAGGGATGGATGAAAAAGGTGGAGCGGATACAATGTCCGGCCCCGCTGCCGGAGGAACCGGCCGGACCTCTTCTCGACGAAGATGTTGGTCCCAGCGCCTTACAAAGGCGCCAAAGAAAGAGGCCTCCAAGAAGGTCAAAAGACCGGGCGGCCTCCGTCGCCGCGAGGCTTCGGACTCAAAATCCGAAGACTCCGGCGACGATCCTTCGTCCGAAGACGAAGAGGAGGAAGCAGAGGAGGACGAGCCTCACTCTGGAGGTAGGAAGAAGAGGTCGGCTTCCCCGTTCCTGGAGGCCGGATCGCCCAAGAGGGGGAGAGGTTCCCTCCCAGAGGCATCCACCATGGCTACCGATAACAGCCCGGAGTGGGATCCCAGGGCTCAGCCATTGGGAAAGTCGTAAGTATCCGACATCCGAACACGCATATGCGTCCAGGGTCATCTCGGGTACAGTAGTTTTAACTGTCGCCATATGTTATACAGCCCGGAGAGGTCTCACGCCGGACAGTCCTCATCGGAGGATTCGCTGAGCTCAGACGCTTTGGCGAGCAAGACGCCTCCAGAGGCCCCTTCCCCAAAGTCCTGGCGCAACACCGAGGTGTCGTCTCAACGAGGCCCGGACCAGGGGAGGCATGTTCCTAGGGCCGGACACGCGGGGGCGGCGGCCTCCCAGCATGTCGACGGTGGGGGCGATCTCGGGTTCGGACCACAGCCAGACAAGGTCCTGGAGACCTCTAAGGTTCTAGGATCGGGCGAGCAGCCATCCTTGACGGTGGGAGGCTTGCCTACTCCGCCGGCAACCTCCGTCCAAGCAGAGCTGCCTGGCGGTCTATCAACAGCGTTAAAGAGCGCGTCTATCGTCGATGAACATCGGACCCTCATGGGTGCGGTGATTGAAAAGATTCAGTCCGCCGAGAGCGGGCTGAATGAGTCCTGCCTTGGCCTTATAAAGGCCTTTAAGGTATGTTTTCTAAGAAACTTTTGAGGAAATCGTCATAGTATGAGTAGTAGCCCCTGATACACTGTCTGGCAAAAGAGAGAAAGAGCCGGACAGGGGATCAAACCCTCTGCTTCTGCAGGAGCCTTTGTGAATGATGTCTAACCCTTTATGTGAAAATAGGCGTCTGCAGAGAAGACGGCCGTTCATAGTGCGTATGTCCGGATCAAGGCAGCCTGGTGGGCGAAGAAGAACTTGGTCGTGTAAAGAAGCAATTGGAGGACAAGCAAGGTATGTTGAAACATTGTCTTGAATTCGGCATGAATGAGTAATTGTGCCTAGTGAAAAGTATTTGTATTGTATGCTCTAGGAGCGAGTGCCGAGTATGAGGCACTGAAGAAGGATGTGGCTGATGCCTACGAGAAGGCTGCCGCCGAACAGGCGCTTCATGAGAAACACGAGGCCAGGGTCATCACAGCTAAGCGAGAGCTCCAAGAAGCTGTGAAGAAAAGCGAGGGCTTGGAGCAGAGTTTAGTAGGAAAAGAATCTGAACTCGCCCAAGTGCTCCAGGCCGTGGAAGATGCTCGGGAAGAGGCCCGAGGTGCTGTGCGGGACATCCAGGAGGCCCGGAAGGTTGCGGCTGGTAAGGCCTGTTGTATTCATGGCCATTTGTGCATGATAATAGGGAGAACTCTAAGCGATGAGCTGAATTCTTGTTTTTCCAGGGGCATTTGCGGATCTGCCTTGCAGTATATCAGATGCCGCCCAATTCTACCGGACCAAGGAGAAGAAGTCTGCGGGGAGGGATTTCTGGTCGCAGTATTTGGCGCCAAACTATCCGGTGCCCTTTATTGATCAGCTGAAGCAGCTGGTCGAACTGCACCAGGCGGCCGAGCTAGCCATGAAGGACTTGGTTATCCGGCTGTGGCCCGCGGAGCCATTCCCGAGCAGTTACTTCGGACTCGTGAAGAGGATTGTGGGCGCCTGTCCTCGGCTTGATGCTATTAAGCGATCAGTCTGTATAGAGGGTGCGCACATGGCGTTTGCCCGTGCGAAAGTGCATTGGGGGAAGCTCGATGGGGAGAAGCTGATGACTGAGGGGCCGCCAGAGGGTAAGGAGCACCACAAGCCCGAGTTGTACTATGAAGGTGTACTGAAGGGAGTCCGCCTTGTGGCGGATAAGTGTACCAAAGACATTATGTTTCCCTGAGGGCACTCATGTCGTTCTTTGTAATATGGGATAATGGCACCTTTATTATTTATTGCCTGTTTTGTTTGAACATTTTGTTCTTCCTGTGCGGCTATTTAGTGTATGTAAATCCTGAGAGTTGGCCAGTCGTCGGCTTCTGCCCCCACGAAAGAAATACGGGGGTGTTCGGGACATACCTGAACACGCTTTATCCCATGGCTGGGTCCTTTTAAGGAGGTGTTCCTCACCACGAAATAGGCAATCGGACTATAGGGCTTTACCACTCTCACTTAGCCATAGGAATTCGAGTATGGTCGGCGCAGCCCCTAGTGTTCGGAAGACCGCACTAGGGGCTCTATTGGCCTGATCGGAAGACCGATCCTCGCACTCTGCATTTATAATGGCGTTATCTTGGAATAAATCTTTAAGATTTTACAACCTCTCGAACAGCCGACCAGCTCTCATTTGTATCATGACATCGGTTTTCGCTTTCTCTCTTGAGGTGCTCGTCCAGCAGAACCGGGACACAATCGCAGTAGTTCTCCCAGCGCTACCTTAGCCGATGGGGCGGAACGTAAGGTACCAAAACATGGGATCCGGGCAAACCCTACCAATGACCCAAGACATGATTTGGAGCTGATGCATATAATGCTATAAGTTCGGGGTGCCGAGCAACCGAAAAGGTGGTCGGACTTTATTGCCGTGCTGTGAAGCCCCTAGCATAATTGGGCATAACACAAGGCGTGTGTGCTTTTTTTGACAAAAAGGCGTCGTTGAGAAGCGACAGCCGGTAAGTGTTATTTAAATCTACGCATTATAGTAGGATGATATGTCTATGCATATGAGTACGATTTATGAAAAGAGGTATTTCTGGTGGAACCTGTCATGGCCGGACTGGAGGGGGCTGTGAATGGATCTGAAGTGAATCCGGACTGCCTTCGTTGGGGGGGGGTTCACTTACGTGTTCCTGTCCTTGTGTGTCCGGGCTGATTCCACGTCGCCAAGCCTGTTCTGTGTCAAAGTTAGTTTGTAAAAGCAAATACTTGAGGGCAGCCAGATGTCCTCTTGTGGTTGGTCCGAGGGTTCCTGGTCGGAACCTGATTAGCCCAGCCATTATACCGTGAAGTAGTGCGGACTCCTCCGTTGGTGTCCGGATAGTTGGCTGTCATATCAAAAAAATTGATAGGCAGACACAACTTGTTACTCCGGTCAGCGGTATGATTTCTGCTCTAAAGGCGGGGTTCGGCCTTGCCCATAGGTGTGGTTGTATCACACGGGGTTGGCCTACGTGGAATCTAGTCAACGTGGTTCGCCCCGTTAACATATGGTAAAATTACCGTATGAGGGGAAGGTGCCAAAGAATTATTCTTTGGCGTGGCATTTTTTGGTGATCCGAAGACAACAGTTAGAATGGTGGGCCAATAAAACTTTGGCTTTTGCACCTGGCATCCTTTAAAAGATGTTATTTGTGGCTTCATATCCGCGGGGGCTCTCTGTGAGATGGAGCCCCCAGGCTACTAGGTCTAAAGTTACCGCAATTAAATTGTTGTGGTTGATATTGTCCGAACGGTTGATGTGATCGGGGGAGATCGGCCATATTTTTATGATCTGGAGGATCTTTTGACTTTGCCGTTGTTGGACTTCTCCCCTCCCTGTTTCCAGTACACGGCCGGCCGCTTTGTTTTGAGGATCCGGCATTCTCTATTGGTGTGCTTGGTCGTCCTTTTAGGAGTACCATGAATGTCACATGGTTGATCGAGTATGTTGCTCAGGCCGGATAGGCTTGAGTTGTTCTTTGTCCACTGACCGGACTGGGAGTTGCTAGATTTGGCATCAACTTCCCTGACTTGACGTTTATGACAATTGCGCCGAGGCTTGAGGGTGCCTCTTCGTGCATCCTTCGTATTGTCTTGGACCGTTGCGGTGAATGGACGTCGGGGTATGCGCCTTGGGTTCTCCTGGTTAGGTTGGGGTAGCGAATTATGTCGCGCGTGCCCTTTGTCGGGGCGGTCGAGTTTGTAGTTCTCGGTGGCCAGGACCTTGGTCCATCTGTCCACGAGCAAATCTTGGTCAGCTTTAAGCTGTTGTTGCTTCCTTTTCAGGCTCCTCGCAGTGGCAATAAGCCAGTGCTTGAAGCGCTCCTGCTCCACGGGGTTCTCAGGCACGCCGAAGTCATCGTTGCCAAGGCTAATCTCGTATTTGGAGGGGGGGCATGTAATTTTCCTCCTCTGGATACCCGTCCGTCGCCTGCTCATCTAGGCTGTCCTGCCCATCTTCCCCTTTCGGCCTGCTCGAAGGCGGGCTGATCGGGGTTGTATTCATCTTCGACACCGTCCGGATTGTTTTCGTCTCTGGTGCCAGTATTGCTTTGGCGGGTGAGGAGTCTGGACTAGGGGTGTCCGGATAGCGAACTATCATCACGGCGGACTCCAAGACTATGAAGATACAAGATTGAAGACTTCGTCCCGTGTCCGGATGGGACTTTCCTTGGCGTGGAAGGCAAGCTTGGCGATCGGATATGTAGATCTCCTACCATTGTAACCGACTCTTTGTAACCCTAACCTATCCGGTGTCTATATAAACCAGAGGGTTTTAGTCCATAGGGGCGAACAACAATCATACCATAGGCTAGCTTCTAGGTTTAGCCTCCTTGATCTCGTGGTAGATCTACTCTTGTACTACCCATATCATCAATATTAATCAAGCAGGGTAGGGTATTACCTCCATCGAGAGGGCCCAACACTGGTAAAACATCGTGTCCCTTGTCTCCTGTTACCATCCGCCTAGGCGCACAGTTCGGGACCCCCTACCGAGATCCGCGGTTTTGACACCGACATTGGTGCTTTCATTGAGAGTTCCTATGTGTGTCACCGATAGGGCCGATGGCTCCTTCGATCATCAACAACGACGCGTCGGTGAGATTTTTCTCCCGAGACAGATCTTCGTATTGGCGGCTTTGCAATGCGGGCCAATTAAGCAGGCCATCCGGAGCAGATCGAAACCTCGCCCGCCATCGTGTCAGATTTGGAAGTTTGAACTATCGGCCGATGTCGCGGAGACTTGATCTTGGCGGATTCGAGCCGCAGCCAAGCGTGCCGCATTGTCTCGATGGGCATGATCTGGCTCTACAGCCGACGATTGCCTGGAGGCGCACCAACATCCGCTCCGACCCTTAATCCGGGCGGATTCCCGATCGAGGACGAGTGGTTGGACACCGCCTCGGGGGCTACGATCTCTACGTTGATTGAGCCAAACTCCATCCTTGTCCCTTGCGAAGACCTCGACTCCAGGGTGCCGGACTCCTCTCCGGACTCCGAACCCTCCGCGCCCCTGCCAATCGAATCCGATTAGGCGCCGATCATGGAGTTCACTGCGCGGACATCTTTCGGCTTTTCGCCCTTTGGTGACATCCTGAATTCACTAAAGTCTCTATCTTTATCCGGAGAGCCTGGCGGACTACGGTCGAAGGTTGGGATGTGGACGACGAAGAAATTCAACGCCCACCCACCACCCACTTCGTAGCCACCGTCGAAAGCTTACACGGCGTGCTCGATTTCGACTCGAAGACATCGACGGTATGGACGGCGATGTAGGAGACAACCATGAACCAGCGCCTATAGGATCTTGGACAACCACCTCATCCCATGATGTATACATGGTGGATACACCTAAAGGAAATGAAGACGAGGAACAACGGGGCGCTCGAAGGATAAATCCCTCGGCAGTCAAAGCGGCAGCGTAAACACCGAACCAAGTCCGCCTCAACAAAGACCCAGCCATAGAGTAGGGCGAACCGGTGGATCATTTAACATGCTATCGAGCAATCATCCGAATAAGACAACTTGGATAAACAACCTGTCCCGGCGAAGACAACAGTCCGGACGATCTCACGCCGGACAAATTGTTGGAGCAAAATAACCTCGAGAAAAGGCTCGTCGCCACCGTATGCGTAGCTCTGAAAAAGCGAAGCGAAGCTCAAAACAGCGGAAGATGCACTCGGATCGATGGAGCAAAGTATTCAACACCGTGAACAAATCTGGCGATGACGATCGCCAAAGAAACTACCCAAAAGAAAGCTACGCCCGAATTTGACGAGGATGCCTTAGAGCCCCCACAATCAAAAGTAAGAAGGCCACCGGTCGGATGGGCGACCCACGGCAAAAAGAGAGCGACAAATGGCGTCGACACAAGCTAGTATGCGATCCGCATAAGGATTCACAACAAAAGGATGGCCCAGCTTAGGTCCATCTATGGGCCAAGAAAGCAAGCTCTTCAAAGCAATGCAACACGCCAAAAATCCGAACATCACGGCACACCCACATATAGGGGCGCCGCACATCCTTTATGTTTCACCGATGAGGTGCTGGATCATGAATTTCAGTGAGATTCAAACCCGCAAACATAGAGGCATCGACGGAACAACAGACCACAGTCTGGATTGAGGATTACATCCTCCACATACACATGGCTAGAGGAGATGATCTCCACGCCATAAAATACTTACCCTTAAACTCAAAGGGCCAGCTCGGCATTGGCTTAAAAACCTCCCGAAAATACCATTGGAAGCTGGGAAGAGCTCGAGGATGCGTTTGGGCAAATTTTCAGGGGACCTATGTCCGCCCTCCGGATCTGAGGCGATCTAAGTCACATAACTCAACAGCCGGAGAGTCAGCCCGAAATTCTAGAACAGGTTCCTTACTAAAAGAACCAAATAGTCGATTGTCCGGACGTGAAGCCTTAGCAGCTTTCAAACACAACGTCCGAGGCGAATGGCTCGCTGGACACCTCGGCCAAGAAAAGCCAAGAACAATGGCCGCATTAACAAGCCTCATGACCCGCTTTTGCTGGAGAGGATAGCTGGCTAGCAAGATGCAGCACCAGCGACCCAAGTACATCCAAGTCGGGGATGGAACAGAAACCACGGCGCAACAAGGACCAGCGCCGGATTAAAAGGAACGGTCCAAAGAGCGCGGCGGTCGCCGATTCAAAAGCTCACGGCAGAACAATAAAAACTGCCCTTAAGGACAATAGCGATGAGCTATCCAACTTAAACAAAATCTTGGACAAGATATGTCAAATCCACAGATACTCCGGAGGCCTGCAAACCATACCCACAGAGATTGTTGGGTCTTCAAACAGTCCGCAGACTCAACGCCCGAACACAAGGGGCTCGACACACCAAGTGAAGATGACGACGAGCACCACAAGCGAGCCCCTAAAACAAAAGAATTTCCCACAAGAGGTTAAAACAGTAAACTCGCTTCACGTGATCAAAGGGAAAAAGAGCGGCGCCCACTAAAATGCGCGCGAACACCGGTTGTCAAAACCAATCACCTTCGACCATCGGGACTATTCCAAAAGTATTCGAGCGCAGGATGGACTGCCTTGATATTGGATCCTATAATCGACGGATTCCAATTTACACAAGTCCTCATGGATGGCGGCAATGACATAAACCTGATATATCGGGACACAATCCGCAGGATGGGGATAGACCCAACCAAAATTAGCCAGAGCAACACCTCCTTTAAAGGAGTAATGCCAGGCCCATATGCCCATTGCACGGGCTCCATACTGCTAGAAGTTGTGTTCGGTTCATCCGACAACTTCCGTCGCGAAAAGTTAATCTTCCATGTCGCCCCGTTCAAAAGTAGCCATCAAGCACTATTGGGATGCGAAGCTTTCGCCCGCTTTAACGCAATACCGCATTATGCATCTCTAACACTTAAAATGCCCGGTCCATGCGGCATCATCTCGCTAAAAGGAAGTATTACGTGTTACTCGAAACGCGGAAGAACGTGAGACTGCCTTGACAGCCCCACACCTATCCGCCTCGCTAGTCAAAGAACACTGAATTGGTCATTCAAACCCGGACACGGCTAGACGATTCTGGCGCCTACTAGCGGCATACCCCCATACAAGGGGCTGCACGCATGTATCACAAGAGACACTAAAGCTCAATTTTATTCACTTCTTCGAATCGTACTTTGTTTATTTAATATAAAGTACATCTTTCGCACGATCCTTTTTCTTTTAAACTAAGTTCCTATCTTTTACAGATGAACAACGTGCTACACCCGTCCGAGATACGGCTGCTGGAAACACATGCGCAGACGTGCAGTAGGGACCCGTTGCAAGGATTATTTTCAGATTAAGGCCCTGCGTAAACCTTTTTTACTGTCTCTTGTTGATATACATCCCCCGGTTTCTTGCTATAACCGAGGAGGAGGCTGGCGTTTTGGCATTGGCCGCACCAGAATTTCTTGCGCGTACCTGGACACCAGGGGCTTAGGGCATTATTCTGCCCGTTTTTATAAACACCGAATACCTTAGGTAGTATTCGGCGTCTCGAGTTAGGCCTTATATGCATCAGCTCTTAATCATGTCTTTGGTCAAATGTTGGGTTTGCCTGCTCCTGCGTTTTGCTGCCTTACGTCCCGCTCTATCGGCTAACGCGGCACCGGAGAACTCTCAGTGATTGTGCCCGTTCGGCCGGGTGAGCACCTCAGTAGAGAAAGCCGAAAACTGACTATCATGATATAGCGAGAGACTGGTCAACCACTCGATGACTCATCCGAATGTTTAGCATTCCCCCGCATTAAGGAAAGGACGGTTTTGTCAGGCACATACGCACTTTAATTCGGAGAGTGCGGTGCCCTGTGGGCTATATAGTAGCCCACCCTCGAACTCCTATGGCTAAGTGAAAGTGATAAAGCATTATAGTCCGGTTGGCTAGTTTGCTACGCTACCACCTCCTTAACAGGACCAAGACGTTGGATTAAGTGTGAAAAGCGCCTTCTTTGCAAACACCCCGCACTATGTGCGTGGGGGCTGAAGCAAGGACTGCCATCTTTCAGTTATATATACATATACATAAACGGCCGACTGGGAGTAGTTTACTACTTGAACGCACAAGTATAAAAAGCTCTTATATCATATTAAAACATTGTTTTCACAAATCATACATGTCATTTAAACATAATATCCTTCGAGCACTGCGTCTCTATTAAACGAGCGCCTTGCGTGACTTCCTCAAAGTAGTGCTCGGCAGGCATTCGCTTCGTCCAATCTTGGGATGCAACGTCGGTGGCCTTCATATCTGCCCAGTATGTCTTGACACGGGCCAGAGCCATCCGCGCTCCCTCAATACACGCCGACCGCTTCATTGCGCTAATACGCTGTACCGCACCAAGGAACTGCTGCACTAAACCAAAATAACTCTTGGTGGGGTCCGCCCGCCACAAATGAGTCATGACATGCTTCGGCAAGTCCGGATAGTCGATTTAGCTCGCCCATTCGCCAACCGATCGGTCAACGGAAGAAGACGCCCGGACTATGGAATTGCGACCAATATAGCTCTTCCTTTCGTTTCTTCCGCCTCGGAAGTGCTCAATCGCGTCCGCATAGCGCTTGCCGCTAAGTCCGATAAGCATCCTCCAAACTCCACAACTTGTCCAACCGAGCATACTTTGGATCCGTATATTTCCTCCAGCAGAAATGGTTTTCCAGCCGCAATTGCCCGGCCCGACTCAGCTCCTCCTTGGCAGCTCTCAAAGCGAATGGGCATTCTTGATTCGGCGGCGGCCTTTTTTCAGCCCTCTTGCTCCGCTTACACGTTCTTTTCAAGAACCTCGCAGCGGTCGGTAATATTCTTCAACTTTCGCCATATCGGCCATTTCCTCTTGCTTCGGCAAAGAGCATCCCGTTCGCTTTTAGCTCTTCGACCACCCTTAAAGCGGCGCACATTATTTCGGCTTGCTCTTTCGCTCGGCGAGTTCCGCCAAGCTCCTCCACACAGCGGCACCATCTGCATTAAGCATACAAATAGTAAGACACGGGCGTCAAGCTCCTTTACCAGGTGTCCGCGTAGAAGTCGCATACCTTGTGACTCGTCAAACCGTTTATTGACAAGCGCGATGTCCGCATCCGCCTCGTCAAGTTGCCGCTTTAGTTCGGCATATTCATCATCCGGCCGGCCACTGACGCCCGCCACCTGTTTAGGAGCGGCGATATGTTATAAATCGAGATTTTGATCCTCGCACGCTGTCAATTTTGACAACATACCGAGTCTCGGGGCTACTATCTATACAGGCGCATTCTATATGCATAAGCGCCGGAAGGTACATCATTTTTGCGTACCTCGAACCTCGTCAAGAAGCTTCGACGGCTTCATGCAATCCGCTCTCGCGGATGCAATTCTTTCAATCATCGTACCCATTAGAGCACGGTGATCTTCTAAGATAGCCGCCGCCCGCAGATCCTTCAGCTCCTCGGCCGCACACCACTTGGCGCGGACCTTCCGGCCCCGCCGGACTTGGGAACCCTCCGGCGACACCTCGTGGTCGTCCGCCTCGCATGAGGGTGCGACAGGTGGAGGCGTTCGCTCTCCATCATCTCCGGAAGAAGATCCCCGAAGACGAGCTCACTGAGAAGGGTTGAGATCCCAACTACAAGGTACAATTTCGTTATCTTCGAAATAAATACAGGATGTTCCTTACTTAAAAACCCTTACTTTTTACTTACGGCTCATTGGAGGGCGATCCCTTGGAAACAGTGGCGGCTGGGGTACTTCCCAACGCCGGACCCTCGACGAAGATTTTTTCCCTCTTCGAGGCCTTGACCTCCAGATCTTCCGAAGCGGTCCTCTTCTCTCCTTTGAGGGTGGGATTTTTTATCCCTCCCTCCTCAAAGGCCTCCTTCATGGAGGCAGTTGCTTCCCCGCTCCCTTCGCCTTCTTTAAAAGGCACGGCCTTCAACATCTTGGCCAGCATGGGATCCGGCGTGTTCTCCGGGAGGGAGCCGACACCTTATTAACTTTGCCTTGGCTATCCACTCCTGTTCAAGAAACGGCTCCTTTAAAGGGCATATACATACATACATACATATATATATATATATATATATATATATATATATATATATATATATATATATATATATATATAATAATAATAATAAATGAATGAACAGCTTGTCCTACATCAGGACTACTTACTTGAGTATCTCAGGCGATTGCAGCTTAGTCCTGCGTCCTCGGTCAGTCCTGACACTTCTCTTGTGATCCAAAGAACAGTTTATACATCTCCACAGCGTCGTGCCCATAAAATTTTGAAGAGCTCGTGGTCCCTCCGGATTAAATTCCCACAGCGAAGGGGCGACGGCGTTTGCGGGCGAGGCGCGGATCAACATAACCCGCGCCATCGCAACAGATTGATCTCTCTTTCTTGGAGGTCTCGAATCGGCCCTACAGCAAAGGAACGTCCTTGGGCGGCCCCAGAGCCCCCTTGTTGACCCATGACGCCAGCCGCTGTGGTGGACTGAGCGGAAGGCGGGAGCTCCACCCATTTGGTGCCCCCGAGCGGTGATATAAAACCACTCCCGTTGCCACAAACCAAGCTCCTCTTGAAAAGAGCACTCGGCCACGGAGCATCAGCACATTTGCTTATGACCGCCCCTCACTCTGCTTGTCGCCCCTCGATCATCTTTGGCTCCACCTTGAAGGTCTTGAGCCACAATCCAAAGTGAGGGTAATATGGAGGAAGGCTTCACATATGACAATAAATGACGAGATATGGAGGATGGATTCAGATTCAAGTCATGGAAATCAAGCCCATAATAAAACATGAGCCCCCGCACAAAGGGATCCGTCGGAAGCCTAAACCCAAGGAAGTGAGACACGAACACCATGTTCTCGCCGGGCTCGGAGTGGGAATGACCTGCCCGAGGCAGGGCAGCCTATGCGAGATCTCGCCGGTTAGATACCGGCGTCTCGCAGCTTTAGCACATCTTCTTCAGAACGGCGAAGACATCCATCGGTCGTCTGGTCGAGCGGACATCGTCGAAGGTCCAAGCGCCTAAATCTGAAGCTTTGGGTGTTAGAACTCAAACGTGAGGCGAACTTCGATGGAGGGTGTAAAAAAGAAGAGGGCCTTGGTCTCATTATAAAGAGGTTGAATACCAAGAGCCCTCCCTGTGGTCGATTAGGACTCGCCTTTGATAGAGGAGGCGTGCCAACGGGCGCGGTTGGGTTACCCACGTCCGTATTGATGAGAATCCCGGAATAAGGGGGCATGATCTATGCTTTGATAAGACGTGCCAGGGAAACCACCTCGCTAAACGCGCTGAGGTGGAACAGTAAAGATTCATATAAAGGCTTGGCCGTGGTGTGATGTCACGCTGCGGAATACGTCAGCAGATTTGTGCAAAAAGTTATTCTCTCTACGGTGGTATGTGGAACTTGTTTTGCGAGCGGACACCGCCCTCGTGTTCAAAACCTTCTATGAAGTATTCGGAGGAGGAACCCGCCTTGCAATGCCGAAGACAATATGCGCGCCGGACTCATCGTCATTGAAGCCTGGTTCGAGGGCTCTTGAGGAGTCTGGACTAGGGGTGTCCGGATAGCGAACTATCATCACGGCGGACTCCAAGACTATGAAGATACAAGATTGAAGACTTCGTCCCGTGTCCGGATGGGACTTTCCTTGGCGTGGAAGGCAAGCTTGGCGATCTGGATATGTAGATCTCCTACCATTGTAACCGACTCGTGTAACCCTAACCTATCTGGTGTCTATATAAACCGGAGGGTTTTAGTCCATAGGACGAACAACAATCATACCATAGGCTCGCTTCTAGGGTTTAGCCTCCTTGATCTCATGGTAGATCTACTCTTGTACTACCCATATCATCAATATTAATCAAGCGGAGTAGGGTATTACCTCCATCGAGAGGGCCGAACACGGGTAAAACATCGTGTCCCTTGTCTCTGTTACCATCCGCCTAGGCGACAGTTCAGGACCCCTACCGAGATCCGCGGTTTGACACCGGCAAGGGCTTGGAGGCGGCAGCTGCGGCGGCCATGCTTTGTTTTTCTCCCCGAGGGGTTATCCTCCGTTGCCTCATCGCCATTGGTTTCTTTCTAAGTGTCCACCATATATATATATATATATATATATATATATATATATATATATATATATATATATATATATATATATATATATATATATATATATATATATGGGGAGGTGGCTGTCCACCGCCTTTTGCGGTGGTTCTGTTCTTCTTACGCATTGCCGTCCATGCCGTCGATGTCTTCGGAGTCGAAGTCAAGCACGTCGGTTAGATCATCGATCGTGGCAATGAAGTGGGTGGTGGGTGGGCAGCGAATTCCTTCGTCGCTTTCTTCCCACTCGAGCCGGACATAGTTCGGCCAAGAGTCTCCTGACAAAGAGAGATACTTTAAAGAATTCAGCATGTCGCCGAAGGGCGAGTGCTGGAAGATATCCGCAGCAGCAAACTCCATTACCGGAGGCCAACCAGGCTCGGCGGGTTCGGGAGCGCGCGGACTGGAACCTACAACCGGATACGAGTCCGGGGGTCCGGAGTCACAAGCTTCCTTAGAAGTGAGGCCTGTGTTCGGCTCTACCGCTGATGAATGTGCGGCCGGCGGGGCGGGGTCCATCCTCCCGTCCTTGGGCCACGCAGTCTGCTCTGGATTTAGGTCCGGGGCTACTGCAGGGGTGATATCCCGAGCACTGTCCGACAACAGGTCTAGGCCGTGCTCATCGTGACTGTCCGGCGCTCCTGGCACAGGCCAGATTTCGTCGAAGATCAAGTCTCCATGGATATCGGCCGTGTAGTTCAGGTTTCCGAACGACACGTGGCCGGGGCGTGGTGTCGATCTGCTCCAGATGGCCAAGCGAATTGGCCCACAGTGCGAAGCCGCCGAACACAAAGATCTGTCCGGGGAGAAAAGTCTCGCCCTGGACCGTGTTGTTGACGATTGAAGGCGCCATCAAGCCTCGAAGCGACGACACAGAGGAACTCTCAATGAAAGCACCAATGTCGGTGTCAAAACCGGCTGATCTCGGGTAGGGGGTCCCGATCTGTGCGTCTTAGGCTGATGGTAACAAGAAGCAAGGGACACAATGTTTACCCAGGTTCGGGCCCTCTCGATGGAGGTAAAACCCTAGTTCCTGCTTGATTAATATTGAAGATATGAGTAGTACAAGAGTAGATCTACCACGAGATCGTAGAGGCTAAACTCTAGAAGCTAGCCTGTGATGGTATGATTGTAATTGTGATCAGCCTCCTAACGACCATCCTCTCCGGTTTATATAGACACCAGAGAGGGCTAGGGTTTATATGGAGTCGGTTACAAGGAAGGAAATACAATATCCGGATTGCCAAGCTTGTCTTCCACGCAAAGGAGAGTCCCATCCGGACACGGGACGGTGTCTTGAGTCTTGTATCTTCACGCTCCAATAGTCCAGACGATGCGTATAGTCCGGCTGTCCGGATACCCCCTAATCCAGGACTCCCTCACCTAGTACTCCTGGTGTCTATATAAACCAGAAGGTTTAGTCCATAGAGGCTAGAAGAACCATTGCAATCCTACTAGTTAGGGTTTAGTTCGTCTGATCTCATGGTAGATCTACTCTGCAACCCCCTTATACAAAAGCAATATAATCAAGTAGGACGTAGGGTTTTACCTCTTAGAGAGGGCCCGAACCTGGGTAAATATCGTGTCCCACGTCTACTGTTCCTCATCTATCCAAGATCCATAGTTTGGGGCCCCCTACCCGAGATCCGCCAGTTTTGACACATACAGTATCCGATGATCGGACGGCCCAGATCAGCAGCGGCCTTTAGTATTTTTGTTGCTTGCTCACTTGGAGAAGCACACATGAGAAAGAAACACCACGGCCACACGGATAGTATCACACACACACTCTCTCCCTCTCTCTCTCTCTCTCTCTCTCTCTCTTTGTTTTCCCATGTTACTATTCCACCCAATCCTACATATACATTCGAATCCGACCAACTATCCGCAATATCCCATGATCGGACAGCCCAGATCAGCGGCGGCCTTTGGTGTTTTTGTTGCTGCTCACTTGGAGAAGCACACATGAGAGAAAACACCATGCCACCACGGATGGTATCACTCTCTCTCTCTCTTGTTTTCCCATGTTAGTATTCAGCCCAATCCTACATGTACATTCAGATCCGACCAGTTATCTGCAGTATCCCATGATCGGACGGCCCAGATCAGCAGCGGCCTACAATGTTTTTGTTGCCTGCTCACATGGAGAAGCACACATGAGAAAGAAACACAGCGGCAACACGATGATATCACACACACATACACTCTGTGTTTGTTTTCCCACGTTAGTATTTAGCCCAATCCTACATATACATTCGGATCCGACCGATTATCCGTAGTATCCCATGATCGGACGGCCCAGATCAGCGGGGCCTTTGGTGTTTTTGTTGCCTGCTCATTTGGAGAAGCACACATGAGAAAGAAACACCGCGGCCACACGGATGGTATCACACACACACACTCTCTGTTTGTTTTCCCATGTTAGTATTCTACCCAATCCTAAATGTACGTTCAGATTCGACCGGTCATCCGCAGTATCCCATGATCGGACGACCCAGATCATCGGTGGCCTTCGGTGTTTTTGTTGCCTGCTTACTTGGATAAGTACACATGAGAAAGAAACACCGCGGCCACACGAATGGTATCACACACACATACTCTCTGTTTTTATCCACGTTAGTTTTCGGCCCAACCATACATGTACATTCGCATCCGACCGGTTATTCGCAGTATCCCATGATCGGACGGCCCAGATTAGTGGCGACCTTCAATGTTTTTGTTGCCTGCTCACTTGGAGAAGCACACATCAGAAAGAAACACCTCGGCACACACGGATGGTATCACACACACACTCTATGTTTGTTTTCCCACGTTAGTATTCCGCCCAATCCCACGTGTACATTCTGATCCGACCGCTTATCCGTTGTATGCCACGATCGGATGGTCCTCATTAGTCGCGACCTCCGGTGTTTTGCTTGCCTGCTCACTTGTGGAAGCGCACAAGCGAAAGAAACACCGCGGCACACACACACACTCTCTGTTGTTTTTCCCATGATAGTATTCGGCCCAATCCTACATGTACATTCGGATCGGACCGGTTCTCCGCAGTATCCCATGATCGGACGACCCAGATCAACGGCGACCTTTGGTGTTTCTGTTGTTTGCTCACTTGGAGAAGCACATATGAGAAATAAACACCGCGGCCACACGGATGCTATCACACACACACTCACTGTTTGTTTTCCCACGTTAGTACTCGACCCAATTTTACATGTACATTCGGATCCGACCAACTATCCACAATATCCCATGATCAGATGACCCAGATTAGCGGCGACCTTCGGTGTTTTTGTTGCCTACTCACTTCCAGAAGGAGACATGAGAAAGAAACACTGCGGCCACACTGATGGTATCATACGCACACTCTCTATTTGTTTTCCCATGTTAATATTCGGCCCAATCCTACATGCACATTCGGACCCAACCGGTTATCTGCAGTATCCCATGATCGGACGGCCCAGATCAACGGCGGCCTTCGGTGTTTTTGTTGCCTGCTCACATGGAGAAAGAAACACCGTGGCCACACGATGATATCACAAACACACTCTCTGTTTGTTTTCCCACATTAGTATTCGGCTCAATCCTACATGTACATTCGGATCTGACCGATTATCTAGAGTATCCCTTTATCGAACGTGCCCAGATCAGCGGCGGCCTTTGGTGTTTTTGTTGCCTGCTCATTTGGGGAAGCCCACATGATAAAGAAACACCACGGCCACACGGATGGTATCACACACACACACTCTCTGTTTGTTTTCCCACGTTAGTATTCTGCCCAATCCTAAATGTACATTCAGATCCGACCAGTTATCCGAAGTATCCCATGATCGGACAGCCCAGATCAACGGCGCCCGTCGGTGTTTTTGTTGCCTGCTCACTTGTGGAAGCACACATGAGAAAGAAACACCGCGGCCACACGGGTGGTATCACACACACTCTCTTTATTTCTTTTCCCACGTTAGTATTTGGCCCAACCTTATATGTACCGGTTATCCGTAGTATCCCATGATCCGACTGTTGGGGAATGTAGTAATTCAAAAAAATTCCTATGATCATGCAAGATCTATCTAGGAGAAGCATAGCAACGAACAGGGAGAGTGTGTCCATGTACCCTCATAGACCGAAAGCGGAAGCGTTTAATAACGCGTTTATGTAGTCGAACGCGTCTTCACGATCTAACCGATCCAAGTACCGAACGTCGGCACCTCCGTGTTCAAGACACGTTCACACGATGGCGTCCCTCGAGCTCTTGATCCAGCTTGAGGCGAGGAGAGTTCCTCAAGATGACAGCGTGGCGATGGTGATGATGAAGTTATCGGTATGGCTTCGCTAAGCACTATGACGATATGACCGAGGTGTGTAATCTGTGGAGGGGCACCGCACACGCTAAGAGAAACTTTTGTGTCTTTGGGGTGCCCCTTCCCATGTATATAAAGGAGGGGGAAGAGGAGGCCGCCCTAGAGAGGCGGCGCCAGGGAGTCCACTTGGACTCCGGTCCAAGTAGGATTCGCACCCCCCCCCTTTCCTATTCCAACTAGGAGAACAAGGGAAGGAGGAAGAGGGGAGAAGGAAGGGCCCCCCCCCCCCCGAACCCTACTCCGATTCGGTTTGGGCTTGGGGGGCGCGCCTCCACCTGGCCGCTACCTCCTCCCTCCACTAGGGCCCATGAAGGCCCATTAACCCTCCGGGGGGTTCCGGTAACCTCCTAGTACTCCGGAAAATATTCGAACCTTTCCGAAACCATTCCGATGTCCAAACATAACATTCCAATATATCAATTTTTATGTCTCGACCATTTCGAGACTCCTCATCATGTCCGTGATCTCATCCAGGACTCCGAACAAACTTCGGTTCATCAAATTACATAACTCATAATACTAATCGTCATCGAACGTTAAACATGCGGACCCTATGGGTTCGAGAACTATGTAGACATCACCGAGACACATCTCCGGTCAATAACCAATAGCGGAACCTAGATGCTCATATTGGTTCCTACATATTCTACGAAGATCTTTATCAGTCAAACCGCATAACAACATACGGTGTTCCCTTTGTCATCGGTATGTTACTTGCCCGAGATTCGATCGTCGGTATCATCATACCTAGTTCAATATTGTTACCCGCAAGTCTCTTTACTCGTTCCGTAATGTATCATCCCGTAACTAACTCATTAGTCACATTGCTTGCAAGGCTTATAGTGATGTGCATTACCGAGAGGGCCCAGAGATACCTCTCCGATACTCGGAGTGACAAATCCTTATCTCGATCTATGCCAACCCAACAAACACCTCCGGAGACACCTGTAGAGCATCTTTATAATCACCCAGTTACGTTGTGACGTTTGATAACACACAAGGTGTTCCTCCGGTATTTGAGATTTGCATAACCTCATAGTCAAAGGAACATGTATAAGTCATGAAGAAAGCAATATCAATAAAACTAAATGATCATTATGCCAAGCTAACGAATGGGTCTTGTCCATCACATCATTCTCTAATGATGTGATTCTGTTCATCAAATGACAACACATGTCTATGGCTAGGAAACTTAACCATCTTTGATTAACGAGCTGGTCAAGTAGATGCATACTAGGGACACTTTGTTTTGTCTATGTATTCACACATGTATCAAGTTTCCGGTTAATACAATTCTAGCATGAATAATAAACATTTATCATGATATAAGGAAATAAAATAATAACTTTATTAGTGCCTCTAGGGAATATTTCTTTCACCGACGGCCCAGATCAGCGACGCCTTCAGTGTTTTTGTTGTCTACTCACTCGGAGAAGCACACATGAGAAACAAACACCGCGGCTACACGGATTGTATCAGACACACACTTATTGTTTGTTTTCCCATGTTAGTATTCGACCCAATCCTACATGTACATTCGGATCCGATCGATTATCCGCAGTATCCCATTATCGGACGACCCATATCAGCGGCGGCCTTCGGTGTTTTTGTTGCCTCCTCGCTTGGAGAAGCACACATGAGAAAGAAACGCCGCGGCCACACAGATGGTATCACAAACACAGTCTCTATTTGTTTTCCCAGGTTAGTATTCGGCCCAATCCTACATGTACATTTGGATCCGATCGGTTATCGGCAGTATCCCATGGCCGGACGGCCCAGATCAGCGCCGGCCTTCGGTGTTTTTGTTGCCTGCTCACTTGGAGAAGCACACGTGAAAAGAAACACCACGGGCACACGGATGGTATCACACACACACACTCTCTGTTTGTTTTCCCACGTTAATATTTGGCCCAATCCTACATGTACATTTGGATTCGACCAGTTATCCGCAGTATCTCATGATCGGACGGCCCAGATCAGCGGCGGCCTTCGGTGTTTTTGTTGCCTGCTGCTACCTCTTGAGCACTGCGTTGGTTTTCCCTTGAAGAGGAAAGGGTGATGCAACAAAGTAGCGTAAGTATTTCCCTCAGTTTTTGAGAACCAAGGTATCAATCCAGTAGGAGGCTCCACGGAAGTCCCTCGTACCTACACAAACAAACAAGAACCTCGCAACCAACGCGATAAAGGGGTTGTCAATCCCTTCACGGTAATTTGCGAAAGTGAGATCTGATAGAGATAATAAGATAAAATAAATATTTTTGGTATTTTTATGATATAGATTTGAAAGTAGAGATGCAAATAAAAGTAGATGGGAAACTTATATGATAAAAGGTAGACCCGGGAGCCATAGGTTTCACTAGTGGCTTCTCTCAAGATAGCATAAGTATTACGGTGGGTGAACAAATTACTGTCGAGCAATTGATAGAAAAGTGCATAGTTATGAGAATATCTAGGTATGATCATGTATATAGGCATCACGTCCGCAACAAGTAGATCAAAACGATTCTGCATCTACTACTATTACTCCACACATCGACCGACTCCTGCCTCATCTAGAGTATTAAGTTCATAAGAACAGAGTAACGCATTAAGCAAGATGACATGATGTAGAGGGATAAACTCAAGCAATATGATATAAACCCCATCTTTTTATCCTCGATGGCAACAATACAATCGTGCCTTGCTGCCCTAGCATCACCGGGAAAGGACACCACAAGATTGAACCCAAAGCTAAGCACTTCTCCCATGCAAGAAAGATCAATCTAGTAGGCAAAACCAAACCGATAATTCAAGAGACTTGCAAAGATAACCAATCATACTTAAAAGAATTCAGAGGAGATTCAAATATTTCTCATAGATAAACTTGATCATAAACCCATAATTCATCGGATCTCGACAAACACACCTCAAAAAGAGTTACATCGAATAGATCTCCAAGAAGATCGAGGAGAACTTTGTATTGAGATTCAAAGAGAGAAGAAGCCATCTAGCTAATAACTATGGATCCAGAAGTCTGTGGTAAACTACTCACAACTCATCGGAGACGCCTTGGAGATGATGTAGAGGCCCTCGTGGTCGATTCCCCCTCCCATGAGCACCGTGAAGGCTCCAAGATGGGATCTCGCGGATCTGAGAAGGTTGCGGCGGTGGAAATAATTTTTCGTGGTGCTCCTGGATGTTTTTAGGGTACGTGGATATATATAGGCGAAGGAGGTAGGTCAGGGGAGCCACAAGGGGCCCACGAGGGTGAGGGGCGCCACTACAAGAAATATGTCAACTTATGACCACCACTATTGGTCACTTTGAAAGGTCACAAATTTCCATTTATGACCTTTTGTGACCAAAATGAAAGGTCAGCTGGCCGTCAGAATCGACTATAGCGACCTTTCTTCCGGAATGGTCAAAGACGTTTACGACCAAAATATTCCTACTGTGGCGTTTTGGTCACTAGCAACCTCCCCCAGGCCACGTAGGCATCCAGCGTGGCAAGCTGATGTGGCACAAGATTCAGCCCGGTCCAATTCAGTTTTCTACATGGGCCTAGCCCATTAATTCAGCCTTTCTATATTTTTTTATCAATTTTTGGTTGACTTCATGGGCCTGGCCCAACATTGCAGCCTTTTTTATTATTGGGCCTTGGCCTTTTCGTCTAAATAATTATAATTTCCTTTTTTATTAAATGGGTCCACCAATGATGGGTCCCGGTTGTCGTTTGGATGCAGTAAGTGAGTCCCATCTATCGTGCTCATATTCTTCATATTTCAACTAGTATTTAACTTGGCATAAAAGCACACATGATACTTCAAATAAGAGCAACGAGATCACGTTGCCAATACATATGACCATGTGTAATCTGATGCTTTACAAGATCTACATGTGTAACGAGCTCTACAAGTGTGATACAATCTTGCTTTACAAGAAAATGACGACATGCCGGACTCATTTGGACAACCATAGTCAAGGTCTGGAACAAACAAAACGGCAACATGACTTCCTCTGTCGGGGCTGCCGATCTTGCTCCTTCCCTTCGCCGCCGACAAAGTCAATTTCTGCACAAGTGAAATTGTCTTGAATCTGTAAACTTGTTTATACTCTGGACTGTTTGGAATGAATTTGGAGTACAAGGAAACCAAAACAATATCTGGACTGTGTTTGGACTAAATTTGGAGTACTCTGGACTGAATTTGGACTAAATTTAATCAAACAATGATCGGGACAATGAGCAAAGTACACAAAACATTATAGTCGAGAACCATATGTGACGGACGGTACCCCAACATTACACAAAGGATGGTCAATGATCAAGACTAGTGTGCAATGATATATACCTTTGGTGACCGGGCTAGAATAATGGACCATAGCACGAGGATCACGACGTTAAATGTCTTGGCGTACTCGTGCACCTTCTTCATGATGTGTTGTGCCTCCACTATACTCTCCATCGTCATCTTGTCCGAGGACTTGTCGATGATCACCTCTGAGCATATCTCACCTATCTTTCTCTCTCGCTTGGCCGGACCATCGCTACCACCGCTAGTAGCAAGGATGCTTTGCCGATTGCATAACCGACCCACTCACTGCAATAGAAAAGATGAAACTTGCATATTATTCCAAGTCCCATTTTCAACTTGAGTACACACAAATATGTAACCAGGATTCAATGAAAATGATGCTTATAATCTTAATGATGCACTAAGCGGACTAACGGAAATATATATGGGAGGTATTCGAAACATGTTTAATGGAAATATCCAGCTTGGAGATATTCGAAGCATGATACTCATAAGCATGCTGAATTAATCACATTTTGTTCTAAAAATGGAGAGAATAGATGTGCCTCATGAGTAATCCTATGAGATAACTAGAAGAAAAGCAGTGAAGGGAATCAGTAGTATAATTAGCTTGAACAATACTCAAGCCACCAAAGGGTTAAGCAACATATGCATGAGTTTCATCTTTAGGATTAATAGAGCAGGATAGATAAATTAATGTTTTTCTAAACTATAAGAGACATAGCAGCACACATAATGTAACTATTCAAGTTTTCAACTATAAGAGGCTATAGACTGTCAAATAAAGAACGTTAGTTATAGAACTATGTATCAGGTAGGCAGTAAGCATGCTTAAAAATCACATGGACATACCTATGCATATTTCCCATACTACATAAGTACTAAACAAACTAACAAGTGCGCACTTGAAAACCTTCCATGCACATGATAGTAGCTCTTCCCTCATGTCATAGAAAAAACATTTGCCAAGTAACATCATACTGCTGTTCACATACAGCGAGAGAACCTTCCATGCAAACTCCCATTGTTTTAACCCACGGAGAAAAGAAAGGTCCTTATCATCGGTCCAAAAGAAGCGAAACATTGAACAACTAGAGAAACACAAAGACAAAGAAGAAAAGCATTGAAAGAGCAGCGAGCTTGGACCGACACATGTCATATCTTATAAACTTAGGCAAGTGCTCTCGGGTTATCCCTAACATCATGCACTAGCTTGGGTAATTAGCATCAAACAATACATATCAAGACAAGGGTAGGCAAGATAATAAAGACTTGGGAAAAGATAGCGAGTTATAAAAATGATATGTGCCCTTAAAGAGAGGGCGGTGTCAAGTCGACCACAGACATAGGCATTAGCCGCACCCACGACCCTGGACACTCTCACAGTAGAAGAGGAGGTGCCTTGCATATGGTCTCCTTGAGTCTGCGAGAGAAAGAACGAGGTGAAGGTCGATCGCATCAAGGATCTTGCTATTCAGGTTAAGCTAAGTCAAGGGCATAAGAGATTTTAGTAAAAAAACATGTGAACATCTTATACAAACTACCATCATTTATAAAATATAAAAACAAATATGCAAATAGTTGTACAATGGTTGAGTGCTCATCTTATATTATAGCAGGCAATAGCATTTAGCAATAGTAATGATCAACTACACTATTAGGCTATCATGAACAATTAATTCTCAAGATGCGAAAGCTTGTTTACAATAGTTTGGGTTTTAAAATTTGTCATCTTGAAGCATCACAATAGCAAATGATAGGAAAGATCACGGGAAATAGGACTACCCCGATCAAGTATACATAACCATTACTAAATTCTGCCATAAAATCAAAATCAAATTGTATTGAACAGCGCATCGAATTCAGTTTGGAGCCCAATCTGAGTAGGGTTGTAAGAATCATAAGCCAATTTCGACGGTGAAGTGGATCGCTAAATACTAGTATTAGAGTATCGGTACAAGCATCTGTTAGATGCATAGTTTGTTTATCTCATACAGCGATTGCAATGTGCAACATAGATTACAGTGGTAAGACAAATTGGTACCGAATTGAAAGCAATCGAGGCGATTCGATGCAGTCAAAAAGGAATCCTTATAAAATAGTCCGGGCATCCATTAAAAGCCTCAGATTACTACCATGCGTTTGTTTGGGTGCTGTTCATTTTAGGATCCGATAAGAATCGCTGGTGCTTGGGCCTAGAGTAGAGCAAATCATCTTAACAAAGTAGTCCTACTAGTAGTAGGTATTTGTCATCTGAACTAAAGATAGAGGCCGATTGATTTGATAATAATAAGATAGCGACACAAGCACAGCTAGTTGTGTAGTGAATTAAGACCGCGACTATTTGTTTGATTGATTAAGTAAAAGAGAAAGAGAGGATCTATATAAACCACGATGAAATTTAGTGGTGGCCCAACCATGCGAGCGGTCGGCGGGGATCGAGCGGGAGGCGCCGCGATCTGGCCAGCGAGGCGCGGTCAACGCCCTTGACCCCACGCACGTGAGTGCGCTCGATGCGTCTTGGCGAGGGCGACGCTGATGCGGGGGACTTGATGCGTTCGAGGCGGCGGGATGCGATGGAGGAAGACAGCCGGGAGGTCCGGTGGCGGCGGACGCCGGACTTGGGCGGTGGAGCTCGGCGCGTGATGGCCGCCGGCGCTTTTGTCGATGGCGAACAACCGATTCAGCGAATCGAATCAGATGGAACTAGGGAGGGAGCGAGAGGACCAAGGAAAGATGAGGACTCGTCACCGCCATCAGCGCAGCGCTGCCGCTGGCTCCCTCTCCACCGCGCGTCGTCCAGCTCCGGGGCGCGATGGGCGTCATTGCAAGGACGACGAGGAAGGAGGTGGTGGCGGGGCGTGCAGCTGCAGGACGGGAGGAGGTGGCGGCAGCGAGGAGATGAGGAGGGGTGGATCGGCCTCGCCATGGCCATGGCTGCGTCAAGGCTAGATTGGTGGGCGTCGAAGAGGGCGAAGCACACCACCGCCGCCAGCGCGGAATTGGTGGGAACGCCACCCTCGAAATCCTAGCCGTGGGAAGGGGTTGGGGATGAGCTACCCGGGACGCAAGAGGCGGATCTGGCGGAGGGGAGGGAAGAGCGGAGGCAGGGGAGCTCGGATCTGGGCTGCACACCGGCGAGGCCCGCCGGAACATGCCGGAACAAGAGGCGTGGGTGGCGGCAACAAGGGTTTGAGGGAGGGATTGTGGGTGCGTGAGGGAAGGAGGAGCAGAGAAAGAAAGGAGGCGAGAGAAAGAAAGGAGGCGGGGTGGATGGAAAACGTCCACGAGTAGAGCTAGGGTTTCGGCTTAGGTGGGCTTGGGGTTGGTGTGGTGGGCGAGGATCGCCGTTGGATCCATGAGCATCCGACGGTGTTCGAGCACGATCCAAGTGAGACGCCCACGAACCAATCAAAATGCAAGACCACGTTATGACCATTTAAATTGGTCGTAGTTGACTAAAAATAGCGTGTTAAAATCATATCAGCTATTTTATGACCCGAGAAAATTCAAAAGAAAATGAAAAACATTCTCATTGTGTCACCAAATGTGAATAAGTTTTCGGAAAAGTAACAAACATGAAATAAGATAAATATCTTTAAAAATATGTCATGAGAAATGAGTTTTTTGGCAAAAAAAAAACATTTTCCATTTTTCGAGTGCCCGAAATGAGTTTTTTTGTGAAGGACCTACCATATATTTGTTGCAAAATTAGACCAAATCAATTTTCTAAAATACTAGGACATATTTAATGCACAATTGACAAAATGGTTGGGTGTCAAAAGCCTTGATCCACCTCTGGTGAAAAAGACAAATATCCGCCGATTCAGCTGGAAGCGGGTCAAATTTGAACTGCAGGTGCCTCATAGTTTGCTATTTATTTTTTCCAAAAATCATTTCTAGGTACATAAGTATCTATTTAATCAGAGAAACACCAAAAAAATTCCAAGATTCAACCACTAGCTAGGAACGGACATTCCCGCCGTTTTGACCGCATTTTGAAACGGGCATAAAAAATTCAAAAAAATTCAAAAAATTGGAAAACCTTCGCATTGCGTCATTATATGTGACCAAGTTTCCAGGAAAAATAATAAACTTGTAATACGGTAATTATTTTAAAAAAGTGTTCTCAGAAATGAGCTATCAAGTGTGAAGATTCATGGCTTTCAAGCCAAATGATCAATCTTATGGCCACATTCATGGCATAGTTTGTTCAAATGATCTCATATTGTGCACAAGGGTGCATATTGGAATGGCAAACAATGTTGCCTAAGGAAGTTTTCATTTTCGTTGGACGAAAAACCATTTTCCATTTTTCGAGTGCCCGAAAGGAGGTTTTTTTGTGAAGGAACTACCAAATAATTGTTGCAAAATTGGACCAAATCATTTTTTATAAAATACTAGGCCATATTTAATGCACAATTGACAAAATGATCTGGTGTAAAAATTTTTGATCCACCTCTCGTGAAAAAGACAAATTTCGCCGATTCAATTTGAAGCGGGTCAAATTTGAACTGCAGCTGCCTCATAGTTTGCTATTTATTTTTCCAAAATCATTTCTAGTTACATAAGGACCTATTTAATCATAAATACATGGTTTGGTGGCGTACGCCGAGGTTTGGGCGGTGGCGAGGGCCCCAACTCTAGAGCGCCAGAACTCGCATGCCATGCGCGTGGTCACTGCGTGACCAGTGGCGTTGCCATGTGTTCAAGGCGCCTAGGCATGTCTAGTGGGTTGGGCACTCCCGAGGTTGGTGCTAGGAAGAAAATTACAACATAAGATTCTCACGAGGAGACCAATCGATGCTCAAACATGAATTAGCGACCAAGTGTTTCATTAGCGGTCGGAAATGTACATGGCTAATGGGCGTGAGTTTTGGCTGAGGATGATCAGTTACTAAGAAGACCGTTTTCACAAATTTTCAGCTCAAAAGGAGGAGCCTAGGTGGTACTTGCTTTGCAAACCACCACACTTTGGACATAAATACTGAATGTTGAAGCTCGGCTCAAAATAATGAATGGATTGAGCTGGCATTTGGTGGAGGATGGTTATTTGGGCATAGGAAAGCACTGTAGAAAATGGATACTATTTGGACATTGCCAAAGTGGTACTTCCTTCACAAACTCACACTCTGAATGAATAGGAAAATGAATATTTTGAATTATTTTTGAACTAGGCAAGGAAGGTTTTACATATTTGACGAAGATATGACCCAAAGAATTTATGAGATTTTTTGGGAATTTTGGGAATGATGAAATATAGGTTGCTTCACAACCTAGGGCAAAACTTGCCACATGGACATGACACATAGGCAAAAGCTGATGAGGTGGCGCCTAGTCATAGCAACCCACCACAATTTACAAGGCTATGACCATCTATATTGGTCGTTAACAACTAGAAATAAGGCAATGGACTAGCTGTTAGCTTTATGACCATTTCATGTAAGGAAATTATGACCTTTCGACCAAAATGGTCGCAATGGTTTAGGGTTTGGAGCCCTCGAACAACTTTTGACCAATTGGTCTCAAATGGTCATAAATCTATGACCTATTCTTCCGTGGTCAGCGATGAAGGTCATAAGTTGACATATTTCTTGTAGTGCGCCCACCCCTAGGGCGTGCCCTCCCGCCTCGTGGCCGCCTCGGCCGCTTCTTGACGTCCACTCCAAGTCTCCGGATTGCGCTTGTTCCAAAAAGATCGCTCCCAAGGTTTCATTCCGTTTGGACTTCGTTTGATATTCCTTTTCTTTGAAACACCAAATAGGCAAAAAAAAAAGCAATTCGGCTGGGCCTCCGGTTAGTAGGTTAGTCCCAAAATGATATAAAAGTGTAAAGTAAAGCCCATAAACATCCAAAACGGGTAATATAATAGCATGGAATAATCAAAAATTATAGATACGTTGGAGACGTATTACCTGCTCACTTGGAGAAGCACACATGAGAAAGAAACACAGCGGCCACACAGATGGTATCACACACACTCTCTCTGCTTGTTTTCCCGTGTTAGTATTCGGCCCAATCCTACATCTACATTCGAATCCGACCGGTTATCCGCAGTATCCTATGATCGGACGGCCCAGATCAGCAGCGGCCTTCGGTGTTTTCTTGCATGCTCACTTGGAGAAGCACACATGAGAAAGAAACACCGAGGGCACACGAATGTTATCTCACACACACACACACAGACACACACAAGTTTGTTTTCCAATGTTAGTATTCGGCCCGATCCTAAATGTACTTTCGGATCTAACCGATTATCCGCACTATCTCATAATCGGACGACACAGATCAGTGGCGGCCTTTGGTGTTTTTGTTGTCTACTCACTTGGAGAAGCACACATGACTAAGAAACACAACAGCCACACGGATGGTATCACACACACACTCTCTCTCTCTCTCTCTCTGTTTGTTCTCCCACGTTAGTATTCGGCCCAATCCTACATATACATTCAGACCCGACCGATTATCCGCAGTATTCCATCATCGAACGGCCCATATCAGCGGCGGCCTTCGGTGTTTTTGTTGCTTGCTCGCTTGGAGAAGCACACATGAGAAAGAAACACTGCCTGCTCGCTTGGAGAAGCACACATGAGAAAGAAACACCGTGGCCACACGGATGGTATCACTCTCTCTCTCTCTCTCTCTCTCTCTCTCTCTCTCTCTCTCTGTTTGTTTTCCCATGTTAGTATTCGGCTCAATCCTACGTGTACATTTGGATCCGACCGGTTATCGTCAGTATCCCATGATCGGACGGCCCAGATCAGTGGCAGCCTTGGGTGTTTTTGTTGTCTTATCGCTTAGAGAAGCACACATGAGAAAGAAACAACACGACCACACGGATGGTATCACACACACACACACACACACACACACACACACACACACACACACACACACACACACTCTATGTTTGTTTTCCCACGTTAGTATTCGGCCCAATCCTACATTACATTCGGATCTGACCGGTTATCCGCAGTATCTCATGACCGGACGGCCCAGATCAGCAGCGACCTTCGGTGTTTTTGTTGCCTGCTCACTTGGAGAAGCACACATGAGAAAGAAACACCGCGGCCACACGGATGGTATCACACACACAAACACACACATGAAAGAAGCACGGAGGCCAAGGATGGTCCCACAGTACAGACACACACTCTTCGTTCTTCTGTTGTGTTTTCCCATGTTAGTATTCGGGTTGATACCACATTTAGATCCAGATCCGACCGCTATCCGCTATATCGCATGATTGGACGCCTAGATCAGCGTCGGTCTCTTGGTGTTTTGCTTGCTTGCTCACTTAAGAAAGCGCACACGAAAGAAGCACCGCGTCCACGGATGGTAACACACACACACACACACACACACACACACACACACACACACACACACACACACAACACACACACCGTGTTGTGTTCTCCCACGTCGATATCCGACCTAATCCCACATGTACATCCGTATCCGACTGCTTATCCGTTGTATTCCATGATCGGACGGCCCAGATCAGCGGCAGCCTCTGGTGTTTTGCTTGTCTGCTCACTTAGGGAAGCAATCACACGAGAGAAAAGGAGAAAGAAACATCGCGGCCACACGGATGGTATTACACACACTCTCTCTGCTTGTTTTCCTGTGTTAGTATTCGGCCCAATCCTACATGTACATTCGAATCCGACCAGTTATTCGCAGTATCCTATGATCGGACGGCCCAGATCAGCAGCGGCCTTCGGTGTTTTTCTTGCCTGCTCACTTCAACAAGCACACATGAGAAAGAAACACCGCGGGCACACGAATGTTATCACACACACACACACACACACACACACACACACACACACACACACACACACACACACACACACTGTTTGCTTTCCCACATTAGTATTCGGCCCGATCCTTATTGTACATTCGGATCTAACCGATTATCCGCACTATCTCATAATCGGACGACACAGATCAACTACGGCCTTTGGTGTTTTTGTTGTCTACTCACTTGGAGAAGCACACATGAGTAAGAAACACCGCAACCACATGGATGGTATCACACACACACACACACACACACACACACACACACACACTCTCTATTTGTTTTCCCACGTTAGTATTCGGCCCAATCCTACATATACATTCAGATCCGACCGATTATCCGCAGTATCCAATCATCGAACGACCCATATTAGTGGGCGGCCTTCGGTGTTTTTGTTGCCTGCTCGCTTGGAGAAGCACACATGAGAAAGAAACACTGCCTCCTCGCTTGGAGAAGCACACATGAGAAAGAAACACCACGACCACACGGATGGTATCACACACACACACACTCTCTCTCTCTCTCTCTCTCTATGTTTGTTTTCCCATGTTAGAGCAACTCTAGCAGACCCCGCATTTTGCCGACCTGTAAACTGTGTTTGCAGGTCGCACGGGGACGCTTATGCGGGCTGAAAATTGAGGCAGCAGACTAGAAACCGCAAACAAACCCGTGATTTAAAAAAAAGTTGTTTCGCGCGAGAAATTTAAGTAGTTGCTCGCCGAAGCTCGCTAGCATAGATGGTTCTTCTTCACATAATAAGTTTGTACACGTCACATACATACATAAAGGTCAGAGATGCTAGACAGGGCCTACGCTACCGCACCACTACAACAAAATTGAGCTCACCAGAGCTCCTGCGGTAGCTGCCCACCGGCGGCGATCAGTCGGAGTCGGAGGAGTCTGACGCGAGGTCGATGTAGAGCTTCGCCTGCTCCGCCTTCATCATGCACAGGTCAGCCTCCTTCGATGCATGCGCCTGCGATGCCATGACGCCCGTCTTGAAGAAGAGCCGCTCGTACTCAAGCTCGCGCCAGATGCACTCTTCCATCTCTTCCTGATCCCTCGTCGACCGCTCGAGGACGATGCGCTCGAGGAGCTCCTCCTGCCCCGGGGGGAGGTAGTCCTCAGGCCCAATGACGCCTTGCCGCGGCGGCGCATCGGGCACGGCCTCCTCCGGCTCCCTCTTCACCAGAACAAGCCGCGAGCTCGATGCGCCCGCGGATGAGCATCCCGCCGACCCGTGGCCGGATGACCTCCCCGCGGACTAGTTGCCGGAGGAGGCGCGGCGGCGACGGGCGAGCTCGAGATCGAAGTCCTCGAGCTCGCGGCGGTTGAATGCCGGCGACGGGCGAGCTCGAGATCGAAGTCCTTGAGCTCGCGGCGGTTGAATGCCGCTGGCGGCCGGGCACCGTGGTTGAGCCACCGATGCGCCCCCTGCTTGCGCGCGCCGTCAGATCGGCGCGGTGGCGGTGCTCCGCCTCATCCCCCGAGTCGTCCATGGCGGTCGAAGGCTCGCCGACGGCGACAAATCGAGCAGCGCGGTGGAGAATTGGAGGGGAATGCGGCTTGGGGGGGATAGGGTTTCGACCAAGATCGCCCGCAAACCCGCGATTATCTTGGCTCGGGGGTTGCGTTTGCGGGCTGCGGCAAAAATATTTAAGGGCCGGACACCGTCGCGGGCTCGTCCAGCGAGAAAAATGGGCCGAGCTCATATAATCGCCGGAATTATGCGGGTTTGCACCGAATGCGGGGTCTTCTAGAGTTGCTCTTAGTATTCAGCCCAATCCTACATTACATTCGGATCCGACCGGTTATCCACAGTATCTCATGACCGGACGGCCCAGATCAACGGGGACCTTTGGTGTTTTTGTTGCCTGCTCACTTGGAGAAGCACACATGAGAAAGAAACACCGCGGCCACACGGATGGTATCACACACGCAAACACACACATGAAAGAAGTGTTGGAGAACGTAGTAATTTCAAAAATTTCCTACGCACACGCAAGACCATGGTGATGGCATAGCAACGAGAGGGAGAGTGTCCGTCCACGCACTCATAGACCGAAAGCGAAGCGTTATAACAACGCGGTTGATGTAGTCGACGCGTCTTCACGATCCGACCGATCCAAGCACCGAACGACGGCACCTCCGAGTTCTCGCACACGTTCAGCTCGATGACGATCCCGGACTCGATCCAAAGAAAGTGTCGGGGATGAGTTCCACAAGACGACGGCGTGGTACGATGATGATGCTCCACCGACGCTGGGCTTCGCTTAAGCTCATGACGATATGACTTCTCCGCGCAGGGCTTCGCTTAAGCTCCGCGACGATATGACCGAGTGGAATATGGTGGAGGGGGCACCGCTGCACGCTAAGGAACGATCCGTAGATCAACTTGTGTGTTGTGGGGTGCCCCCGCCTCAGATATAAAGGAGCAAGGGGTGCGGCCAGCCCAGGGCGCGCTGGAGGAGTCCTACTCCCACCGAGTAGGACTCCCCACCTTTCCTAGTTGGATTAGGATTGGAGGAGGGAAGAGGGAAGGCGCCGCCCCCTCTCCTGTCCTATTCGGACTAGAGGGAGGGGCGCGCGCGCCTGCCCTGGCCGGCCCTTCCTCTTCTCCCTATGGCCCATCAAGGCCCATTGACCCCCGGGTTCCAGTAACCCCGGTGTTTGGTAACTTCCTGCTTTCATCCGGAACCTTCCAAGTCCAAACATAGGCTTCCAATATATCAATCTTTATGTCTCGACCATTTCGAGACTCCTCGTCATGTCCGTGATCACATCCGGACTCGAACAACCTTCGTACATCAAAACTTATAAACTCATAATGAACTGTCATCGAAGCGTTAAGCGTGCAAGGACCCTACGGGTTCGAGAACTATGTAGACATGACCTAGAACCATTCTCGGTCAATAACCAATAGCGGAACCTGGATGCCCATATTGGTTCCTACATATTCTACTGAAGATCTTTATCGGTCAAACCGCATAACGATATCGTTGTTCCTTTTGTCATCGGTATGTTACTTACCCGAGATTCGATCGTCGGTATCCAATACCTAGTTCAATCTAGCTTCGGTAAGTCTCTTTACTCGTTCCGTAATACATCATCTCACAACTAACTCATTAGTTGTAATGCTTGCAAGGCTTATGTGATGTGTATTACCGAGAAGGCCCAGAGATACCTCTCCGACAATCGGAGTGACAAAACCTAATCTCGAAATCGCCAACCCAACAAGTACCTTTGGAGACACCTGTAGTACTCCTTTATAATCACCCGATTCGTTGTGACGTTTGGTAGTACCAAAGTGTTCCTCCGTAAACGGAGTTGCATAATCTCATAGTTACAGAACATGTATAGGTCATGAAGAAAGCAATAGCAATATACTAAACGATCAAGTGCTAAGCTAACGGAATGGGTCATGTCAATCACATCATTCTCCTAATGGTGTGATCCCATTAATCAAATGACAACACATGTCTATGGTTAGGAAACATAACCATCTTTGATTAATGAGCTAGTCTAGTAGAGGCATACTAGTGACTATCTGCTTGTCTATGTATTCACACATGTATTATGTTTCCGGTTAATACAATTCTAGCATGAATAATAAACATTTATCATGATATAAGGAAATAAATAATAACTTTATTATTGCCTCTAGGGCACATTTCCTTGATCTCCCACTTGCACTAGAGTCAATAATCTAGATTACACAAGAATGATTCTAACACCCATGGAGTCTTGGTGCTGATCATGTTTTGCTCGTGGAAGAGGCTTAGTCAACGGGTCCGCAACATTCAGATCTGTATGTATTTTGCAAATCTCTATGTCTCCCACTTGGACTTGGTCCCAATGGAATTGAAGCGTCTCTTGATATGCTTGGTCCTCTTGTGAAATCTGGATTCCTTTGCCAAGGCAATTGCACCAAGATTGTCACGAAAGATCTTCATCGGTCCCGATGCACTAGGTATGACACCTAGATCGGAAATGAACTCTTTCATCCGCACTCCTTCATTTGCTGCTTCGAAGCAGCTATGTACTCCGCTTCACATGTAGATCCCGCCACGACGCTTTGTTTAGAACTGCACCAACCGACAGCTCCACCGCTTAATAAAAACACGATCCGGTTTGCGATTTAGAATCGTCCGGATCGATGTCAAAGCTTGCATCGACGTAACCATTTACGACTAGCTCTTTGTCACCTCCATATCGAGAAACATATCCTTAGTCCTTTTCGTATTTCAGATGTTCTTGACCGCTGTCCAATGATCCACTCTGGATTACTTTGGTACCTTCTGCCAAGCTTATTGCTAAGCATACGCCAGTCTGGTACACAAGATTGCATACATGATAGAGCCTATGGCTGAAGCATAGGAACATCTTTCATTTTCTCTCTATCTTCTGCTGTGGTCGGGCATTGAGTCTAACTCAATCTTACACCTTGTAATGAGTAAAAACCTTTCTTTGCTCGATCCATTTTGAACTTTTTCAAAACTTTATCAAGGTATGTGCTTTGTGAAAGTCCAATTAAGCGCCTTGATCTATCTCTATAGATCTTGATGCCCAATATGTAAGCAGCTTCACCGAGGTCTTTCATTGAAAACTTTTATTCAAGTATCCTTTATGCTATCCAGAAATTCTATATCATTTCCAATCAATAATATGTCGTCCACATATAATATCGTAAATGCTACTGAGCTCCCACTCACTTTCTTGTAAATACAAAGCTTCTCCAAAAGTCTCAGATAAATCCATATGCTTTGATCACACTATCAAAGCGCTTATTCCAACTCCGAGAGGCTTGCACTGCACCATAAATTGATCATTGGAGCTTGCACACTTTGTTAGCACCCTTTGGATCAACAAAACCCTCTGGTTGCATCATATACAACTCTTCTTCTAGAAATCCATTCAAGAATGCAGTTTTACATCCATTTGCCAAATTTCATAATCATAAAATGCGGCAATTGCTAACATGATTCGGACAGACTTAAGCATCGCTACGGGTGAGAAAGTCTCATCGTAGTCAACCCCTTGAACTTGTCGAAAACCTTTCGCAACAAGTCGAGCTTTGTAGACGCTACATTTCCATCGTCATCGGTCTTCTTCTTAAAGATCCATTTATTCTCAATGGCTTGCCGATCATAGGGCAAGTCAACCAAAGTCCATACTTTGTTTTCATACATGGATCCCATCTCAGATTTCATGGCTTCCACCATTTCATGAATCTGGGCTCACCATCGCTTCTTCATAGTTTGTAGGTTCGCCATGGTCAAGTAACATGACTTCCGAATAGGATTACCGCACCACTCGTGCGATTTTACTCTGGTTGACCTCACGAGGTTCAAGAGTAACTTGATCTCAAGTTTCATGATCAACATCATTAGTTTCCTCACTAATTGGTGTAGTTGTCACAGAACCATTTCTTGTGGTGAACTACCTTCCAATAAGGGAGCAGATCTGATTATCTCATCAAGTTCTACTTTCCTCCCACTCACTTCTTTCGAGAGAAACTCCTTCTCTACAAAGGATCCGAATTTAGCAACGAAAATCTTGCCTTCAGATCTGTGATAGAAGGTGTACCCAACAGTCTCCTTTGGGTATCCTATGAAGACACATTTCTCGATTTGGGTTCGAGCTTATCCGGTTGAAGTTTCTTCACATAAGCATCGCAGCCCCAAACTTTAAGAAACGACAACTTTGGTTTCTTGCCAAACCACGCTCATACGGTGTCGCCTCAACGGACTTAGATGGTGCCCTATTTAACGTGAATGCGGCCGCCTCTAAAGCATATCCCCAAAACGATAGCGGTAAATCAGTAGAGACATCATAAATCGCACCATATCAAGTAAAGTACGACACGACGCTCGGACACACCATTTCTCCGTGGTGTTCCGGGTGGCGTGAGTTGCAAACTATTCCACATTGTTTCAAATGTAAACCAAACTCGAACTCAAATATTCTCCTCCACGATCGATCGTAGAAACTTTATTTTCTTGTTACGATGATTTTCCACTTCACTCTGAAATTCTTTGAACTTTTCAAATGTTTCAGATTTGTGTTTCATTAAGTAGATATACCCATATCTGCTCAAATCATCTGTGAAGGTGAGAAAATAACGATACCCTTGGCGTGCCTCAACATTCATTGGACCACAAACATCAATATGTATGATTTCCAACAAATCGTTGCTCGCTCCATAGTTCCGAGAACGGCGTTTTAGTCATCTTGCCCATGAGGCACGGTTCGCAAGTACCAAGTGATTCATAATCAAGTGATTCCGTAGCCCATCAAGATGGAGTTTCTTCATGCGTTTTACACCGATATGACCCAAACGGCGAAGTGCCACAAATAAGTTGCATTATCATTATCAACTCTGCATCTTTTGGTTTCAACACTATGAATATGTGTATTACTACTATCGAGATTCAAAAAATAGACCACTCTTCAAGGGTGCATGACCATAAAAGATATTATTCATATAAATAGAACAACCATTATTCTCTGTCTTAAATGAATAACCGTCTCGCATCAAACAAGATCCAGATATAATGTTCATGCTTAACGCCGCACCAAATAACAATTATTTAGGTCTAAAACTAATCCCGATGGTAGATGTAGAGGTAGCGTGCCGACCGCGATCACATCGACTTTGGAACCATTTCCCACGCGCGATCGTCACCTTGTCCTTAGCCAATCTTCGCTAATCCGTAGTTCCTGTTTGAGTTGCAAATATTAGCAATGTAACCAGATCAAATACCTGTACTCTGCGAGTATTAGTAAGGTACACATCAATAACATGTATATCACATATACCTTTGATCACCTTGCCATCCTTCTTATCCGCCAAATACTTGGGGCAGTTCCGCTTCCAAAGTCCAGCTTGCTTGCAGTAAAACACTCTCGCTTCAGGCTTAGGTCCAGACTTGGGTTTCTTCTCTTGAGCAGCAACTTTCTTGCTGTTCTTTTGAAGTTCCCTTCTTCTTTCCTTTGCCCTTTTCTTGAAACTAGTGGTCTTGTTGACCATCAACACTTGATGCTCTTTCTTGATTTCTACCTCCGTGGCTTTTAGCATTGCGAAGAGCTCGGGAATTGTTTTGGTCATCCCTTGCATATTATAGTTCATCACGAAGCTCTTGTAACTTGGTGGCGTGATTGGAGAATTTCATCAATGACACTATCATCCGGAAGAGTAACTCCCAGTTGAATCAAGTGATTATTATACCCGACATTTTGAGTATATGTTCACCGACGTAACTATTCTCCTCCATCTTGCAGCTATAGAACTTATTGGAGACTTCATATCTCTCAATCCGGGCATTTGCTTGAAATATTAACTTCAACTCCCGAACATCTCATATGCTCCATGACGCTCAAAACGTCGTTGAAGACCCGGTTCTAAGCCGTAAAGCATGGCACATCGAACTATCGAGTAGTCATCACTTTGCTCGCCAGACGCTCACAACTTCGGCGTTGCTCTCTGCAGCAGGCCTCGCACCCAACGGTGCTTCCAGACGTAATTCTTCCGTGCAGCAATGAGGATAATCCTCAAATTACGGACCCAATCCGTGTAATTGCTACCATCATCTTTCAACTTTGCTTTCTCAAGGAACGCATTAAAATTCAACGGACAACAAAGACGAGCCATCTATCTACAAGAAACATAGACAAGCAAAAATACTATCAGTACTAAGTTCATGATAAATTTAAGTTTAATTAATCATATTAAAACTCCCACTTAGACAGACATCTCTCTAGTCATCTAAGTGATTACGTGATCCAAATCAACTAAACCATGTCCGATCATCACGTGAGATGGAGTAGTTTCAATGGTGAACATCACTATGTTGATCATATCTACTATATGATTCACGCTCGACCTTCGGTCTCCGTGTTCCGAGGCCATATCTGTTATATGCTAGGCTCGTCAAGTTTAACTCGAGTATTCTGCGTGTGCAACTGTTTTGCACCCGTTGTATTTGAACGTAGAGCCTATCACACCCGATCATCACGTGGTGTCTCAAAGACGAAGAACTTTCGCAACGGTGCATACTCGTGGAGAACACTTCTTGATAATTTTAGTGAGAGATCATCTTATAATGCTACCGCCAATCAAAGCAAGATAAGATGCATAAAGGATAAACATCACATGCAATCAATATAAGTGATATGATATGGTCATCATCATCTTGTGCTTGTGATTCCATCGCCAAGCACCGCCATGATCACCATCGCCACCGGGCGCGACACCTTGATCTCCATCGTAGCATCGTTGTCGCCTCGCCAACTATTGCTTCTACGACTATCGCTCATCGCTTAGTGATAAAGTAAAGCAATTACATGGCTTTTGCATTTCATACAATAAAGCGACAACCATATGGCTCTCGCCAATTGCGATAACTCGGTTACAAAACATGATCATCTCATACAATAAAATATAGCATCACGCCTTGACCACATCACATCACAACATGCCCCGCAAAAACAAGTTAGACGTCCTCTACTTTGTTGTTGCAAGTTTTACGTGGCTGCTACGGGCTGAGCAAGAACCGTTCTTACCCACGCATCAAAACCACAACGATAGTTTGTCAAGTTGGTGCTGTTTTAACCTTCGCAAGGACCGGGCGAGCCACACTCAGTTCAACTAAAGTGAGAGAAAGCAGACACCCGCGGTCACCTTTAAGCAACTAGTGCTCAAGCGGTGAAATCAGTCTCGCGTAAGCGTCTGCGTAATGTCGGTCCGGCCGCTTCATCTCACAATACCGCCAACCAAAGTATGACATGCCGGTAAGCAAGATGACTTATATCGCCCACAACTCACTTGTGTTCTACTCGTGCATATGACATCAACGCATAAAACCTGGCTCGATACCACCGTTGGGGAACGAGTAATTTCAAAAATTTGCTACGCACACGCAAGACCATGGTGATGGCATAGCAACGAGAGGGGAGAGGTCCGTCCCACGCACTGTGAGACCGAAGCGGAAGCGCTATAACAACGCTGTTGATGTAGTCGACGCCTTCACGATCCGACCGATCCAAGCACCGAACGACGGCACCTCCGAGTTCTCGCACGCTCAGCTCGATGACGATCCCGGACTCGATCCAAAGAAAGTGTCGGGATGAGTTCCACAAGACGACGGCGTGGTGACGATGATGATGCTCCACCGACGCTGGGCTTCGCTTAAGCTCATGACGATATGACTTCTCCGGCGCAGGCTTCGCTTAAGCTCATGACGATATGACCAAGTGGAATATGGTGGAGGGGCACCGACACGGCTAAGGAACGATCCGTAGATCAACTTGTGTGTTGTGGGTGCCCCCGCCTCAGATATAAAGGAGCAAGGGGTGCGGCCAGCCCAAGGCGGCTGGAGGAGTCCTACTCCCACCGGAGTAGGACTCCCCCTTCTAGTTGGATTAGGATTGGAGGAGGGAAGAGGGAAGGGCGCCCCCTCCTGTCCTATTCGGACTAGAGGAGGGGGCGCGGCCTGCCTGCCCCGGCCGGCCCTTCCTCTTCTCCCTATGGCCCATCAAGACCCATTGACTTCCCAGGGGTTCCAGAACCCCCTGTTTGATAACTTCCTGCTTTCATCCGGAACCTTCCAAGTCCAAACATAGGCTTCCAATATATCAATCTTTATGTCTCGACCATTTCGAGACTCCTCGTCATGTCCGTGATCACATCCGGACTCAACAACCTTCGTACATCAAAACTTATAAACTCATAATGAATCGCATCGAACGTTAAGCGTGCAAGGACCCTACGGGTTCGAGAACTATGTAGACATGACCTAGAACCATTCTCGGTCAATAACCAATAGCGGAACCTGGATGCCCATATTGGTTCCTACATATTCTACTTAAGATCTTTATCGGTCAAACCGCATAACGATATACGTTGTTCCTTTTGTCATCGGTATGTTACTTACCCGAGATTCGATCGTCGGTATCCAATACCTAGTTCAATCTCGCTACGGTAAGTCTCTTTACTCGTTCCGTAATACATCATCTCACAACTAACTCATTAGTTGTAATGCTTGCAAGGCTTATGTGATGTGTATTACCGAGAAGGCCCAGAGATACCTCTCCGACAATCGGAGTGACAAAACCTAATCTCAAATACGCCAACCCAACAAGTACCTTTGGAGACACTGTAGTACTCCTTTATAATCACCCGATTCGTTGTGACGCTTGGTAGTACCAAAGTGTTCCTCCGTAAACGGAGTTGCATAATCTCATAGTTACAGTGAACATGTATAGGTCATGAAGAAAGCAATAGCAATATACTAAACGATCAAGTGCTAAGCTAACGGAATGGGTCATGTCAATCACATCATTCTCCTAATGGTGTGATCCCATTAATCAAATGACAACACATGTCTATGGTTAGAAACATAACCATCTTTGATTAATGAGCTAGTCTAGTAGAGGCATACTAGTGACTATCTGCTTGTCTATGTATTCACACATGTATTATGTTTCCTGTTAATACAATTCTAGCATGAATAATAAACATTTATCATGATATAAGGAAATAAATAATAACTTTATTATTGCCTCTAGGGCACATTTCCTTCAAGAAGCACGGCGGCCAAGGATGGTCCCACGGTACAGACATGCACTCTTCGTTCTTCTGTTGTGTTTTCCCATGTTAGTATTCGGCTTGATACCACATTTAGATCCAGATCCGACCGCTATCCGCTATATCCCATGATTGGATGGCCCAGATCAGCGTCGGTCTCTTGGTGTTTTGCTTGCTTGCTCACTTAAGAAAGCACCCTCGAAAGAAGCACCGCGTCCACGGATGGTACCCCCCCCCACACACACACTTTCTTTGTTATGTTTCCCATGTTAGTATTCGGGCCAATCCTACATGTACATTCGGATCCGACCGGTTACCCGCGGGATCCCATGATCGGATGGTCAAGATCAGCGGCGGCCTTCTGTGTTTTTGTTGCCTGCTCACTTGGAGAAGCACACATGAGAAAGAAACACCGCGGCCACACGGATGGTATCACTCACAAACACACACATGAAAGAAGCACGACGGTCAAGGATGGTCCCACAGTACAGACACACACTCTTCGTTCTTCTGTTGTGTTTTCCCATGTTAGTATTCGGCTTGATACCACATTTAGATCCAGATCCGGCCGCTATCCGCTATATCCCATGATTGGATGGCCTAGATCAGCGTCGGTTTCTTGGTGTTTTGCTTGCTTGCTCACTTAAGAAAGCACACACGAAAGAAGCACCGCGTCCACGGATGGTACCCCCACCCCCCCACACACACACTTTCTTTGTTATGTTTCCCATGTTAGTATTCGGGCCAATCCTACATGTACATTCAAAGCCGATCGATTATTCGCAGTATCCCATGATCGGATGGCCCAGAATAGCTGCGTCCTCCGGTGTATTTTGTTGCTTGCTCATTTGGAGAAGCACACAAGAAAGAAACACCGCGGCCACACGGATGGTATCACACACACAGACTCTGTTTTCCCACCCCCTCGCTAGGTTTGGTTCGTATTTACTCCTTCCTCTACGAAATACTCGCCGACTGCATGACCTCGACCGGCAATGGTGGGCCGTGTCGGTCCACCTCCCCACCTTGTCCGAACCCGACGTAACCCCGTATGTACATCCGGATCCAACCGCTTACCCGTCTTATCTCCCACCGAACGGTTCAGATCATCGGCGGTGGCGGATGTCCTGCCTGCACGCTTGGAGAAGCACGAGGAAGACGCACGCTGCAGCTACAGATGGCATCGCAACACACACACACACACACACACACACACACACCGTGTTGTGTTCTCCCACGTCGATATCCGACCTAACCCCACATGTACATCCAGATCCGACCGCTTATCCGATGTGTCCCCCGATCAAACGGCCGAGATCAACGACGGCTTCCGATGTTTTGCTTGACTGTTCATTCAGGGAAAGCACGCAAGAGAAAGAGAAAGAAACACTAAGGCCACACGGATGGTATCACACAGCACAACACAACACACACTGTGTTGTGTTTCCCATCCATCGCCTCGCCTCGCGCTCGCCGGGTGGAAGTGGGTTTGGTTCGTATTTCCTGCCTTCCCAGTTTGTTTCGCAACCCATTCCCATCTCCTCCAGACGCTCGCTTCTCCGCTTCGCCGCTAGGGTTTGCGCCGAGCGATCAGCCGGCGGGGAGGAGCTGACTGCCCCGCCCGTCCGTCCGTCCGTCCTCGACGGGGCCGCGCCCGACCGACCGACAGCGGCCGCCTCCTCCGTCGATCCGATCCGAGATTGGAAGGTCCAGATCAGCGGTGGCCTTTGGTGTTTTTGTTGCCCGTGCACTTGGAGAAGCACACATGAGAAAGAAACACCGCGGCCACACGGATGGTATCACACACAAACACTCTCTCTGTGTTTGTTTTCCCAAGTTAGTATTCGGCCCAATTCTATGCGTACATTCAGATCCCCACCGATTATCCGCAGTATCCCATGATCGGACGGCCCAGATCAGCGGCGACCTTTGATATTTTTGTTGCCCGCGCACTTGGAGAAGCACACGTGAGAAAGAAATACCGCGGCCACACGGATGGTATCACACACAAACACTCTCTCTGTGTTTGTGTTCTCACGTTAGTATATTCGGCCCAATCCTACATGTACATTCGGATCCGACCGGTTATTCGTTGTATCCCATGATTGGATGGTCCAGATCAGCGGTGGCCTTCGGTGTTTTTGTTGCCCGCGCACTTGGAGAAGCACACATGAGAAAGAAACACCGCGGCCACACGGATGGTATCACACACAAACACTCTCTCTGTGTTTGTTTTCCCATGTTAGTATTCGGCCCAATCCTACATGTACATTCGGATCCCACCGATTATCCGCAGTATCCCATTATCAGACGGCCCAGATCAGCGGCGACCTTTGATATTTTTGTTGCCCGCGCACTTGGAGAAGCACACATGAGAAAGAAACACCGCGGCCACACGGATGGTATCACACACAAACACTCTCTCTGTGTTTGTTTTCCCACGTTAGTATTCGGCCCAATCCTACTTGTACATTCGGATCCGACCAGTTATTCGTTGTATCCCATTATCGGACGGCCCAGATCAGCGGCGACCTTTGATATTTTTGTTGCCCGCGCACTTGGAGAAGCACACATGAGAAAGAAACACCGCGGCCACACGGATGGTATCACACACAAACACTCTCTCTGTGTTTGTTTTCCCACATTAGTATTCGGCCCAATCCTACATGTACATTCGGATCCGACCGGTTATACGTTATATCCCATGATTGGATGGTCCAGATCAGCGGTGGCCTTCGGTGTTTTTGTTGCCCGCGCACTTGGAGAAGCACACATGATAAAGAAACACCGCGGCCACACGGATGGTATCACACACAAACACTCTCTCTGTGTTTGTTTTCCCATGTTAGTATTCGGCCCAATCCTACGCATACATTTGGATCCGACCGGTTATTCGTTGTATCCCATGATTGGATGGTCCAGATCAGCGGTGGCCTTCGGTGTTTTTGTTGCCCGCGCACTTGGAGAAGCACACATGAGAAAGAAACACCGCGGCCACACGGATGGTATCACACACAAACACTCTCTCTGTGTTTGTTTTCCCACGTTAGTATTCAGCCCAATCCTACATGTACATTCGGATCCGACCGGTTATTCGTTGTATCCCATTATCGGACGGCCCAGATCAGCGGCGACCTTTGATATTTTTGTTGCCCGCGCACTTGGAGAAGCACACATGAGAAAGAAACACCGCGGCCACACGGATGATATCACACACAAACACTCTCTCTGGGTTTGTTTTCCCACGTTAGTATTCGGCCCAATTCTACGCGTACATTCGGATCCCACCGGTTATTCGTTGTATCCCATGATCGGACGGCCCAGATCAGCGGCGACCTTTGATATTTTTTTTGCCCGCGCACTTGGAGAAGCACACATGAGAAAGAAACACCGCGGCCACACGGATGGTATCACACACAAACACTCTCTCTGTGTTTGTTTTCCCACGTTAGTATTCGGCCCAATCCTACATGTACATTCGGATCCCACCGATTATCCACAGTATCCCATGATTGGATGGTCCAAATCAGCGGTGGCCTTCGGTGTTTTTGTTGCCCGCGCACTTGGAGAAGCACACATGAGAAAGAAACACCGCGGCCACACGAATGGTTTCACACACAAACACTCTGTGTGTGTTTGTTTTCCCACGTTAGTATTCGGCCCAATCCTACATGTACATTCGGATCCGACCGGTTATTCGTTGTATCCCATGATTGGATGGTCCAGATCAGCGGTGGCATTCGGTGTTTTTGTTGCCACAGACTTGGAGAAGCGGACATGAGAAAGAAACACCGCGGCCACACGGATGGTACCACACACAAACACTCTCTCTGTGTTTGTTTTCCCATGTTAGTATTCGGCCCAATCCTACATGTACATTCGGATCCCACCGATTATCCGCAGTATCCCATTATCGAACGGCCCAGATCAGCGGCGACCTTTGATATTTTTGTTATCCGCAATATCCCATGATTGTATGGTCCAGATCAGCGGTGGCCTTCGGTGTTTTTGTTGCCCGCGCACTTGGAGAAGCACACATGAGAAAGAAACACCGCGCCACACGGATGGTATCACACACAAACACTCTCTCGTGTTTGTTTTCCCATCGTTAGTATTCGCCCAATCCTACATGTACATTCGGATCCGACCGGTTATTTGTTGTATCCCATGATTGGATGGTCCAGATCAGCGGTGGCCTTCGGTGTTTTGTTGCCGCAAGACTTGGAGAAGCACACATGAGAAAGAAACACCGCGGCCACACGGATGGTATCACACACAAACACTCTCTCTGTGTTTGTTTTCCCACGTTAGTATTCGGCCCAATCCTACATGTACATTCAGATCCGACCGGTTATTCGTTGTATCCCATGATTGGATGGTCCAGATCAGCGGTGGCCTTCGGTGTTTTGTTGCCCGCGCACTTGGAGAAGCACACATGAGAAAGAAACACCGCGGCCACACGGATGGTATCACACACAAACACTCTCTCTGTGTTTGTTTTCCCACGTTAGTATTCGGCCCAATCCTACATGTACATTCGGATCCGACCGGTTATTCGTTGTATCCCATGATTGGATGGTCCAGATCAGCGGTGGCCTTCGGTGTTTTTGTTGCCCGCGCACTTGGAGAAGCACACATGAGAAAGAAACACCGCGGCCACACGGATGGTATCACACACAAACACTCTCTCTGTGTTTGTTTTCCCACGTTAGTATTCGGCCCAATCCTACATGTACATTCGGATCCAACCGGTTATTCGTTGTATCCCATGATTGGATGGTCCAGATCAGCGTGGCCTTTGGTGTTTTTGTTGCCAAGACTTGGAGAAGCACACATGAGAAAGAAACACCGCGCCACACGAATGGTATCACACACAAACACTCTCTCGTGTTTGTTTTCCCATCGCAGTATTCGCCCAATCCTACATGTACATTCGGATCCGACCGGTTATTTGTTGTATCCCATGATTGGATGGTCCAGATCAGCGGTGGCCTTCGTGTTTTTGTTGCCGCGACTTGGAGAAGCACACATGAGAAAGAAACACCGCGCCATACGGATGGTATCACACACAAACACTCTCTCTGTGTTTGTTTTCCCACGTTAGTATTTGGCCCAATCCTACATGTACATTCGGATCCCACCGATTATCCGCAGTATCCCATGATCGGACGGCCCGATCGTGGCGACCTTTGATATTTTTTTGCTCACAAGACTTGGAGAAGCACACATGAGAAAGAAACACCGCGGCCACACGGATGGTATCACACATGAACACTCTCTCTGTATTTGTTTTCCCACATTAGTATTCGGCCCAATTCTATGCGTACATTCAGATCCCACCGATTATCCGCAGTATCCCATGATCGGACGGCCTAGATCAGCGGCGACCTTTGATGTTTATGTTGCTTGCTCACCTGGAGAAGCACACAAGAAAGAAACACCGCGGCCACGGATGGTAACACATACACACACACACACACACACACACACACACACACTCCGTTTTCCATCTCCTCGCCCGGTTCGTATTTACTCCTTCCTCTATGAAATACTCGCCGATTGCATGACCCAGACCGGCGACGGTGGGCAGTGTCGGTCCGCCGCCCCACCATGTTCGAAGCCGACGTAACCCCACACATACATCCGGATCCAACCGCTTATCCGTCTTATCCTCCACCGAACGGTTCAGATCATCGGCGGTGGCGGATGTCCTGCCTGCACGCCCGGAGAAGCACGAGGAAGACGCTCACCGCTGCCACAGACGGCATCTCAACACACACACACACACACACCGTGTTGTGTTCTCCCTCGTCGATATCCGACCTAATCCCATGCGTACATCCGGATCCGACCGCTTATCCGCCGCATCCCACGATCGGACGGCCCAGATCGGCGGCGGCCTCCGGTGTTTAAGCATGAAAGAGAAAGAGAAAGAAACATCGCGGCCACACGGATGGTATCACACAACACAAAGACACACTCGGCGGGTGGAAGTGGGTTTGGTTCGTATTTCCTGCCTTCCCTGTTTCGCAACCCATTCTCTCATCTGCGTCTCGCCTCTCGTTTCCCTCCGCTTCGCTCCCCTCCGCTTCGCCGCTAGGGTTTGCGCGGCGCAGATCCGGCCGGCGGCGGAGGAGCTGACCGGCCCCGCCGTCCGTCCGTCCGTCCGTCCGTCCTCGACGCCGGTTGCCTCCTCCGTCGATCCGATCCGTGAGCGCCTCCCTTCCCTTCCATTTCCCCAAAACTCCGTTTCCCCAAACTCCCTCCCTCCCTCCCCGATCTAATTCCGTCGCCGAATCCAGCGCTGCCGCCGGGCCGAGCGAGGATGTCTCCGCCGCCGGCGTCGCCCGCGCTCTCCGCGCAGAAGCTCACCACCAACGACGCCCTCGCCTACCTCAAGGCCGTCAAGGACAAGTTCCACGACAACCGCGCCAAGTACGACGAGTTCCTCGAGGTCATGCGCGACTTCAAGAGCGCCAGGTCTGTCTGCATCTTCCTCCCCATCCCCGCATCTCAATCGCTCCATTCCGGCAACGATTCCGGCCGGGATTCGTCGATTTAAGTTTTGCCCCTTCCCGTCTGCCTTTGTGATGCGCGCAGGATCGACACCGCGGGCGTCATCATCCGGGTGAAGACGCTCTTCAGCGGCTACCCGGAGCTCATCCTCGGCTTCAACGCCTTCCTGCCCAAGGGCTTCGCCATCAAGCTGCAGGACATCGACGGCGGCGCCGCCAGCGACAAGAAGCAGCCCGTCGACTTCATGGAGGCCATCAACTTCGTCAACAAGATCAAGGCCAGGTTCCAGGCCCAGGACCACGTCTACAAGGCCTTCCTCGCCATCCTCAACATGTACCGCATGCACAACAAGTCCATCCAGGACGTATACCAGGAGGTCTATTTCCCATCTTCTTCTTCTGCCTCCCTGTACAAAGAAAAGCATTTCCTGAATGATTTATCTGGATATGTGGTGCTTCTGTGCATATTATGATGCTAACACGGATGGGATTTCCTCCTCTAGGTTGCTACGCTGTTCCATGACCACGCCGACCTGCTCGAGGAGTTCAAGCATTTCTTGCCTGATACGTCCAACGCTCCGCAAGTGCTGGCCGCTCCTAAAGCCGTTTCCGCCAAACAGGAGGCCCCGGCAGCGCCTTCTGCCAGTGCCAGGAATGTGCAGAGCATCAAGGTAAATATGGACATTGACCACTGGTATGGTATGGTTATCTGTCTTCATTTCTGTATTTTGTTAGTTGCCGCATATCAGGGACAATTTCCTTTCCTTATATGTGAAACAGCAACATTTACTCTATTGAAATTAATTAATGAAATGTACCGATGATGGAGTTGAGTTCTTACATTGGCTTTTGGATCACTGTATACTAAATGGCATTGGCTCCTCCATGGCTTGATTTGACAGTTGTAGATATAAGATAATCCGGCATATACATTTGGACTTCAATGCTGTAATGCTCCCTCCGTCCCAAAATAAGTGTCTCAACTTTGTACTAAAGTTGAAACACTTCTTTTTTGCGACGGAGGGAGTACTTCACTGGCCACAGAACTTCTGTGCTGACTTATTGTTTTCGCCGTCTCCAGAGAGAGAGGCCTCAGCCATCAACTGCTGAGCGCGACAGCAGTGTTGATCGCCCTGATCTCGAGCATGACCCCGACAGAAAGCGTGTCGACAAGGAAAAGGATCGTAAGATCGACCGGGACAGAAAAGATCATGACAAGGATGCTGAGTATGAAAGCAAAGATTTGGACGGGGGACTACGCAAGCGCAAAGCTTTCTCAAAGAAGCTGGAGGGTGACACACACCAAGGGGCAGCAAGCATCTCTGCTTCGTCGTACAATGATAATGATGCAATGAAAAGTGAGCCCCTAACCATGTTGATAATAGGACTGAGATGTCGTTTCATCTCGATACTTGTGCAGTATGGCATCATCAGTGCCTTGTAGATCTCCAGTTTCTATTAATTTTAGAATTTATCAGTGACTTGCAGTATGGCCCTGTTAGTTTTAGAATTTATCTTGTGCTTTTATTCAGCTTAGCATACATCGTCGATATCCACTTTAATAATGCCCTACACAGTCCTTCCTCTTGGATTTATAGATTCATCTCTATCATTCAAAATCAGGTGCGTACACACAAGAGTTCCTTTTCTGTGAGAAAGTCAAGGAGAAGCTAGAGCCTGAAGCTTACCAGGAGTTTTTGAAATGCCTTCACATATACAGCCAGGAAATAATTACAAGAAGTGAATTGAAAAATCTGGTAAGTTAGACCCATTTGTTGTAAAGATAAACTATGAATCTTAGCTGATGATATCTACAAGAGTTTGTGAGATACCCTACCCAAACCACTGGATAAACCTACTGTTGCGTTTCTGAACATGGACAGCCTTGCTTATTTTCAGGTACATGACATACTTCAGCGCTACCCAGAGCTTATGGCTGGATTTAGCGAGTTCTTGGAACATTGTGAAAACATAGGTAGACCACATATATTCATTCACTTGTGAATTTATGTTTGCTGAATGCGCTTTCTGTTTTATTATGTTCTCCCCCATTTCTAAAGAGTTCCTTTCCTTTACTCTGTAGATGGTTTTCTGGATGGAGTCATCAATAAAAGTAAGCGATCCCTTACCCTGAAGTTTAAAGTTTCATTGCTTCTACTCTTTATAGGGATTCTTTATAGTAGTTCTTTTTTTTAATTGAAGGGCAAACATCACGAACAGTCAAGACATTGGAAAAAGAGAGAGACAAAGGGCGTGCAGGGGAGGACAGGGAAAGAGATGCTGAAAAACTGAGTGAAAAGGAACGAGAAAGGCTTGATAAAGTGTCTGCGCTCAATTCTAAGGAAGCCACTACCCACAAAGCTACTACGTTCTCTGCCAAAGAGAAGTACCTATGCAAGCCAATATCAGAGCTTGACCTCTCAAACTGTCAGCGGTGCACTCCCAGTTACCGACTTTTGCCTAAGAATGTAAGCTGGTTCAACTCAATGTAGTATCTTCTTTTTTTACTCCCTGTCATTTCTGTCTGACAATTCTTTCCACAATATCCTCACACTTCCTTTCTTTTTTCAGTACCCTGTGCCTGCTTCAAGTTGCAGAACTGACCTTGGAATCTCTGTGCTCAATGATCACTGGGTATCAGTTACCTCTGGAAGCGAGGATTATTCATTTAAACACATGCGGAAGAATCAGTATGAAGAAAGCTTGTTTAGATGCGAAGATGACAGGTTCTGTAATATGTTCCGTATTTGATTTTATCTTACTGTTGGCACCAGCAAAGCACACAATAGTACATATTGGCAAAGCGCGCAATTTATAGTTTCACAGTCCATTTGTTTTCTTTTATAACAACATGCTTCTCGTTTCATTAGGAAAATCAAAGCGGCACTGCAAGAATGTAACTCTACAATAAATGAAAATAACTCACACTGGTGCCCTTCTTAGCCCTTGAGTGCATCAACAGGAAAAAAGGACCCACCCTACCAGCAACACTAGGACCATAACCTTAGACTGGGTACAATCTTGTCCAAAATGAGAATCATAACATGACATGGAAAGTAGACACATTAGTTCAACTTCCAATGCATCTTCATTTCCTTACCAAGCATCCAACATTAACTGTTGCTGCACCATCATTATGCTTGGTGCCATCTGTTCTCCAATTGGCAAACCACAGGAGCCCCCATCCTTTTGCCCTGTATATACTCCATTGGAACCCCATTATGGAATTCGGTTCCGGTTCTCTTTTGTTTTCATGTTAGCCCAAAGGTTAATCTAGTGATGCACGACTACAACTGTCAACTCTCTGGGATCATGATGCACTTAACTTTGAAAACAGGCATTAACCAGAGTAGCATTACTCCACAGCTTATCTTGCTATTTAAGTTGCCCGTGGATGATAATTAATTAGTTACTTTTTGTGAAATGCACTTTTCAGGTTTGAGTTGGACATGCTGTTGGAATCAGTTAATGTGGCGATTAAGCGTGTTGAGGAGTTGATAGAAAAAATGCAAGAAAATTCAATCAAACCAGACAGCCCTATACGCATCGATGAACATTTGACCTGTAAGTATCTGCCAGCATGCGCTGGGCATGTATGGTAGTTCTTTGCTGCATGGCTTTTGAGTGCTCTTCTATGGTTGAAAAGAACATGTGTATCATTTAACTCTTGTGCTTTTGACAGCTCTGAATTTGAGGTGCATAGAACGGCTATATGGCGACCATGGCCTTGATGTCATGGATGTTCTTCGTAAAAATGCGAGTGTGGCATTACCAGTTATTTTAACTAGGCTTAAGCAAAAGCAGGAGGAATGGTCACGGTGCCGGTCAGATTTTAACAAGGTTTGGGCTGAAATATATGCCAAGAATTATCACAAGTCCCTTGACCATCGCAGTTTCTATTTCAAACAACAAGATACCAAGAATCTGAGCACAAGAGGTATGCATTTATGATACTGCAACTGAAATCATCAGGGTGGTCACAATGGGAGCACCATAGGTAGTATCATGCATGCCAACTAGGCATTTTAGCTTATGTGGCACACAATTAAATGAGGAAGGACAGGGTTGATTATCATACTATGATACCGTATCATGTTAAATGATGTACTAGTATGTGTCTTGCGTGGCAATAAATGAGACTGCTATGAACCAAGTTATGATACTATGATACCAAGTTATGATACTATGATACCAAGTCTTGCATGGCAATAAATGAGGCTACTGTGATACCAAGTTGTGATACTATGTGTTGTGGAGGTAGTATCATACACTAGTATCATATGCATGATGCTAGTATATGATACTTCCCATTGCTTCAAATCTGTATTTTTTAAACGACCCCCCTCCCCCCCTGTGCAGCTCTATTGTCTGAGATCAAAGAAATTAATGAGAAGAAAAGGAAAGAGGATGATGTGCTTCTTGCTATTGCTGCTGGGAATAGGCGGCCAATAGTTCCCAATATGTCATTTGAGTATGTAGATTCAGAAATTCATGAAGATGTTTATCAGATCATCAAGTACTCTTGTGGAGAAGTCTGCAGCTCTCCAGATCAGGTTGACAAAGTGATGAGAACCTGGACAACATTTGTGGAACCTATTTTGGGAGTTCAACCCCGAACACTTGCCGTTGAAGATGCAGGTGTGGTAAAATCGAAGAGCCGAACCCCTACGACTGCTCTTGCAAGTGTAGGGGAAAGTAATAATGTAATACCAAACGGCGCAGTCACTGTTAAGCAAGCCAATGGAGATGAAAGCATTCCGAAGGAACAAGCACAATCTTCTCGTGGTTTATTGGCGAATGGAGTTTCAGAAGATGCTCAAAATGGTTTCCATGATGCCGATCGAACTGTCCGCAGAGGCGAGGGGCCATCTAACACTTCATTACATCAGACTGAACAGAATCAGCGGAGAACAAATATGGAGCTTACGTCAGGTTTGTGCTGTCCTCTGTTAAATATGTGAGGATGTCTTTTAAGTTACATCTTGGCTTAGCTAATTTGTTACGACTGTCCTAGCCAATTCTCATTGGTTTAATTTGCCTTTCAGGTACTAATTCTTCCAGAGTTAACTTCTCCGGAAGTGAGGCTGTTGTTGAAGCTATGGGTGGCAATGAAACAATTCCATCTATAGGGGTATGATCATTCTTAAACTGGGTTTACTTACTAGTAATTGTTATGCTTGTGTGTTCGCTTTCATGCCTTTGGTTACATTGTGTCTTTTAGTTTATTCTTATTGGTGGCAATGTTGTTGATGCCAAGTGTAATCGTACATGGTCGAATAAAAACCATGAAATTAGTAAGAACCTGTCTAGTTTTACATGTGCGATGTGATATGAGCACAACCTCGAACAGCCGCTGATTTGTCTTGATCTTTTACGATGCAACGTCCTCCTCCGAAATCCACCGTTAAAATCTCCCAATTACGTGAGCAGTACACGTAACCTGCAGATGGGGAACGACAACCAACAAGAAATCCCTTGACCTATGTTTTTAAGGTGTCCTGCCTTAGACGCTTAGGTGATACTTAGGCGATAAGGCGCCCTGGCATCGCCTTACAAATATGCCCGCCTTAGGCGCTTAGGCGCCACCTAGGCGCTAGAGCGGGTAGGTCCGCCTAATAAACAATGCCCTCGATACACGAGGAACCTCCCGCCATAGTAGAACGTAACCAGCACGCAACCCGCCGGTGATGGACCTCGATCCAATAGCTACAAACCTCTTGATGTACACATGAGAATCATCTTGCCAAAGTAAAATCTTCAATTAGAAAGTTCCACAAATATAGATAAAATGGACACCCAGAGGGCCGCTTCATTGTGGATGTCTAAAGCTCTAAAATCAATCTAACTATAGCCAGCCCGTTTTATAGGCGACACATCCGGTCGTTCCAAACCAAGTCAAGAGTCACAAGCAAACAGGTAAACACACCTGATACGGACTCCTATACAAACTAACAAAAGATTTTCCTAACAAATAATGCGGCTACCTTGGTAACTAGCAACCGAATTAGACTCGGTACGTGACAAAGGACTATGGAACAATGCAAAGGAAGAAAACATAACGTAGCTAGCTTTCCTTATTTCTTGCCATGGATTGGAACACAACCTCTTTGGGGGAGTCCTGAATTTTGGTCTGATCTCTTTTTGTGGTGGAGGCATCTGGAGCAACATAGAACCAACTAAAACCAATGTTCAAAAAAGTGGATAGCGTAAGTGAAGCGGAAGGCCACTGCTTAGAGCAATGAACGCTTTATCGTAGCTTAAATGCGCTTAAGCGTTTTTTAAATTGGCTAGAATTTGACAGATTTTGAATATACACAGGAAAATAGGGAACATGGCACATGGGTAATTGAATAGCATCTAAAATACAGTTCACACCATAGCGAATACACATCGGGTTCACATGGCAAGCAAAGGGCAGCCCGGTGCATATAGCTCCCGCTTGCGCAGGGTCCGGGGAAGGGTCCGACCACTTTGGGTCTATTGTACGCAGCCTTTCCCTTCATTTCTGCAAGAGGCTGTTTCCAGGACTCGAACCCGTGACCTCTTGGTCACAAGGCAACAGCTTTACCACTGCGCCATGGCTCCCTTCCTCACATGGCAAGCAAAATAACAACTAAACTGCAGTTTAGTTCAAATAGTCATAACCTAATAGAGATCATGTGGCCAGAATTTTGCCAGAATATGAAGGAAGTTCCCATATAGAGCCTAATAATAAGGTAAATGGCATATTGCCATAATTGCGCAAGCAGACAAGCAAAAGTAGTTAAAAAACAGCCAAATTCTGGCCAAATTTTTAAAAGAATGTTTAATATACCACTTAGGGCAAAAGCGAAGCGGTTTGCCATCGCTCAGCGCTTAAGCACGCTTTCTTGAACACAGACTAAAACTTGTCGCATTAAATTACCATGGTCAAAGTCCCTTTCCTTTTGTGTAGCACATGAAATAGCTTGAAGTATTTTTGGACGTGAAAGAATAGATTTGGTGCCGATGGTCATGAGGGTTGCTATCTCGACGCTCGTTCTACTGCTCGCTGAGTGTTGTTTCCTTTGGCAAATCAGAACGAGAGAGCCTCACTGGTCCCCACCGTTAAATTCAAAGGGGGGTGGTGGTGGTGGTGGTTAGGAGGAGGTGGTGGGCCCGTGTTGCTTACATGCGGTAAATTAACAGGGAGGGATTGAGAATAGTGGAGGTGGTGGGCCCATGAGTTTGCATGCGAGCGCAAGGGGTAAAAGCTAGTGGGGCCAGGTGGTACATGGGACAGCAAGCCTCCCGTGCATGCCTCCTGGCGTTTACTAGCTGGTCACGCGGTGGGCCTCTCCCACAAAAGGAAATTGAAAGGAGACAGGGCGCTCCGGGCGCTGTCCGAGCGGGCGTCGCAACGCCCACGTGCGAAGGAGCAATTTCGGATGGTCACATCACCATGCATATACCCCTTATCCTAAGATGGATTTCAAGAAACTTATGCTTTACTTATGTTAATTTGTATTCTTTTTTCACAGAGAGGAGAAGCTGGGAGGCCAGGATCTGTGCCTCAGAAGAATTCAAAGGTTGAAAGAGAAGAGGGAGAATTATCTCCTAATGGGGATTTTGAAGAGGATAATTTTGGGCCTCTAGGAAATGCAGCTGTAGACGGAGCTTCGAAGCCGAAGGAAGTTTCCGCTGGTAGAACTAGAGCAGCTGAGTTTGCTGGAGCGAATGATGCTGATGCGGACGATGAAGGTGACGAAAGTGCCCAGAGATCTACAGAAAGTGAAAATGCATCTGAGGCTGGAGAGGACGCTTCTGGTAGTGAATCTGGTGACGGCGAGGAGTGTTCTCGGGAAGATAACGAGGACGAAGAGGATCATGATGATCCTGATGCTAAGGTTGAAAGTGAGGGTGAGGCAGAGGGAAACACAGAGGCACATGATGCCGACGGAGGGATGTCACTACCGTTTTCAGAGCGTTTGCATAATACAGTTAGACCACTCGCCAAGCATGTCCCCACAGCTTTGCAGGATCATGGCGGGAAGTTTTCACGCATATTTTATGGAAATGATTCATTCTATGTTCTGTTCAGGCTACACCAGGTTAGTTGTTTGAATACATGCATGCCTATATAGTCAACACCCCTTTTGACATGTTCTTTGCCTATAATATAGTCAACACCCCTTGGCTAACTTGCACTGATCTGCAGATCTTATACGAGAGGCTACTATCAGCCAAGACAAACTCTTCTACAGCTGAAAAGAAGTGGAGAACTTCCAAGGATACGAGCTCCCCACACCAATACTCAAAGTAACATTGCTTAGCTACTCTGCTCTATTGGGATGTTTCGCTGCAACGGATAACTAATGTGCTATTAGTGCAGGTTTATGGGTGCACTTTATAACTTGATTGATGGCTCTTCTGACAACACCAAATTCGAGGACGACTGCCGTTCAATCATCGGGACTCAGTCCTATGTTCTTTTTACGTTAGATAAGCTGATATACAAAGTTGTGAAGCAGGCAAGTTGCCCTTAATGATTGGATCTATTATATTGCAAACATAGTTCTGTTATATTAGGAAGTGCTTACAATATTATTTTCATGTCTGTCTTCAGCTTCAAGCAATAGCAGCTGATGAAATGGATAACAAGCTGCTCCAGCTTTATATATATGAGAAGTCCAGGTCTCCTGGAAGGTTCTTTGATCTGGTTTACCATGAAAATGCTCGGGTTCTTCTCCATGACGAGAGCATATATCGATTTGAACGGGTTAGTTTCCTTACAACACATTCATGTTTCAGTGATTTGCGTGGTTGCTTTCATTTTGCTGTACCTTGTTACCCAGGCAATGTTTCTCTTAAGAAACCTCCTTTCTATACAAACTTGCTCACTAATCAGCTGGATAATCCCCCCCAAAAATTCTGAGTAATACCTTGAGAGGGGCAGGGGCTTCCTGCATTTCATATAGAAGAAGAGAGTTGCCCAGTTAATGGGGAAAACTGGGCAAAAACCAGATAAGTCCCAATTTGTGAGAGTCTGACGTTCAGCCCCTTGATAATAAATCATGTCAACTGTTAGATGTTTGTTTATATAATGAAGTTCCCCATGGTCAAGAGATAGAGGGATACATCTGCAGATGATTATTCGTGTTGTGTACCAAACAACTCACTCACTCTTCCTTCTGTAATTTGCAGCGCTCAAATCCTACGAGATTATCTGTTCAGCTCATGGAGTATGGGCATGAAAAGCCTGAAGTAACCGCAGTGTCAATTGATCCAAACTTTTCGTCATATCTTTATGACGAGTACTTGTCGAGCATTTCGGATTCAAAGGTGTCTGAAGATGTGTTCCTTGAGAGGTGAGTATTTTTCCCGCATCACACCGTGGCTCTCATGATCTTCATCTTGTTCTGTTCATGGGTTAATAACCTCATCTCATTTTCCCAGGAATAAGCGGAAACGCGGGAGCAGCAATGGTCCTCAAGCTTCCTTGGCGGTCATGGATGGTTTCAAGGTCGCGAATGGCCTTGAATGCAAGATAACCTGCAAATCCTCAAAGGTACGTATATAGTATGTCTTGGTGGGAAGAAGCATTCTGCCTGTCAGTACCCTAGTGATGTAACATTGAATCTACTTCGTTTATACCACTGAAAGAAACTCTTGGCTGATGGTGATGCCGCTTTGGCCATTGGTCATGTGACATAATTTTGCTACATTTTTACTATTTTCTTGTGTGGAGTAATTAATTATTCAAGTATGGTGCCATGTTTGCAGGTTTCGTATGTCCTTGATACAGAAGACTTTTTATTCCGTATGAGGAACAGGAGGAGGATCTCATCTGGCGCAACCGCCGCCGCTGCACCTGGCAAGGCCGATTTTGTCAAGGCAGCTGATGTCGTGAAAGCACAGCGGTTTCATAAATTTCTTCTTTCTAGGTCCTAGGGCCATGCTGGCAAGGCAGATTCTGGTAATTTGTCTAGCTTACAATGACATGCATTATTAGTTGTAAACACGCACAAATGGATTATCATCTGTCTAATCTGGAGCCATTGATTTGTACTCTCTTGTTTGCAGCCATGGTATCATCTAATCCAGAGACGACCCCGACGCGCTTTGAACAAACGCGGTGGGTGAAGCTGCTTTCGAACCTTCTGGTAAAAAAGCATTTTGGAAGAAGATGAGGTGGTGCCGAGAGGGCCGCTGGAGCTGGTAAATACCAACCAACCAAAGCATTTTGCGGCAGTCTTGTTGTTAAGTTGTTACCCGATCCAATGCGATGCGATGCGATGCCGCTGCTGCTGCTGGGAATGTGTATATTATTAATGTTATGTATTACCCCAGAAGAGAAGAGAATGTGACGTCGTGTTATCCATGAGGGAGGGAGGGATCAGCTGATCATTGTTAGTTGTTACTGTCCATATGTTTTTTTTGTTTTTTGCTGTTACATTTGCTTTGGTGGTGAAGCAAATGCAGACTTGATTTAATTCTGGACATTGCTATATATATTTGTTGGTGATGCCAGCCATCTGCATGTACTTGATTGTGCTACTGATAATGACTAGCATGTCTGGATCGTCACATATGAGGCGATGTGAAGGGTGACCTAGTTCTTTCCACACCCAGCCCTACATGCTCCTCACACCTCCCACCGCCGGAGGGCGTGGTCGGCGGGGACCCTGGCATTCTCTCGCGCGGCTAGTAGTAGGAGTGCCTTCTCAGGGCAGGGATGCTGAGGTGGCAGTTCCGGACAGTGGTCCGCATGGTTGGCTCTTCGGGTTGGCATCATGTCGGAAGCGGTGGCTTACCCTCTTGGTCGTGTGGGCGGCGACGGGTGTAGCGACATGTGGCTTGGCCGTGTTCTATGCCGTTGGCAGAGATGACACCCAGATCTGAATCTGGGGGTCTCGGCTCGTCACGGGTGGCCTGGAGATCTCTTGGTGGCATGGGTGAGCGGCCAAGTGAAAGCTCCGCGCTTTGGCACAGCCAACCACAACCCTCGCGAGCATTGTTCTCTTCTTGAAGATCTTGTCGTGGTTCTCCTCAGCACGCCCCTTCCAGGAGAAGATACAACGCCACGATGGTCTATGTAGTTGGCAGAGGTGACACCCAGATCTGAATCTGGGGGTCTCGGCTTGTCATGGGTGGCCTGGAGATCTCTTGGTGGCATGGGTGAGCGGTCAAGTGAAAGCTCCGCGCTTTGGCATAGCCAACCACAACCTTTGCGAGCGTTGTTCTCTTCTGGAAGATCTCGTCGTGGTTCTCTTTAGCACGCCCCTTTGGAAGAAGATACAACGTCAAAAACTACGGAAGCCTTGTGCCTGGCCACCCACCTGTGTCTAAAGAAGGATAAGGTATACCTGAGAATCAAGGCACAGTTCCATGCTAATTTTTTTCACTAATGCCAACATTAAAATCTGATAAAATTCTTTACTACAATGGTAAACAAAACTAAGTGAAGGTAAAGCTCTGAACTCGCCATAAGGGGTCATGCTGGTGATTTACACGGGAAATGTTTGTCGAGCTCCTCCGTGCAACACTCGGGAAACTTGTTCACATGGCGCTGGCCCTCTGATGACCTTTGACTTTTCTCATTTTAAAAAGAAAAATGATAGTAAATGTTTGCCGAGTTTTCGTCGGTGGAGACTCGACAAAGGCGCCCCCCCCACCGCTTTCCAGTGCTGTGTGGGGCCGCTCTGGTCAATTAATTATTTGCCGAGTTTTGCGTGATGGCCGAGTTGCTTTTTTTGCACCGGGCCGGGGTTTTAGCAAATGGCTGGCATTGTCGAGCAGCCGATAAAATAAAAGCACTGCTCGGTAAACCTCTGGGATTAGGCATCTTGGTTGATTCCAGGGGTTTGCCGAACAGTGTTTTCTAATTTATATTACGCAATTTTTGTCTACATTGTATACACATTTTGGAGAAATTTCATATACAGTTCTTTGAAATGCAGGAACATTTATCATTATCACAAACATTTTCTTAATGGTATGAACTTTTTTTAGTTGCTCTAACACTTTTATGTTGTGTTAAAAGAATTAAAATTATGGTTTTATTTTGTAAATTTTTTGCCATGCTTCGCAACTAAAGTTGTCATCATCGGATAACTAAAGTTGCCATCAGAAAAACGTCAGGACGGAATTGCTTTGTGACACACGTGTGGCACTTAAAAGTCAGAGGAAGAAAGCTGACGTGGCAGCCAAGTGGCTAGTTTTCTTCGTTTTGGGTCGATCTTGGCCTTATCTGAGTGATTTCGAATCATTATTGCATTTTTTTTAGAAGATTCGAGATTTACCGGGCCCGTCCATGCCCGGCCCGCGTCGTGAGCTCTCTCGGTCAACGTTGACTGACTGTAGAGCTGTCACCCAGCTCTACAACGCCGAGATGTCGGTCATAGATGTTGACTGGCACCATGCCCGGCCCGCATTCCGTCGGGTCCGGGTACAAATGAAGGGGATAATATAGGTTTAAATAAGGGGGGTGGTGGGTTTGCTTTCTTCCTCGCTGCAACAACCAATCCAATCCAATCCAATCCAGTCCAGTCCAGCCCACTTTCTTCCTCGTTGCGAAGCAGAGTTCTTCCCCCCGTCTTCCTTGCACCAAAATCCAATCCAATCCAATCCAATCCAATCCTTAGCAACGCCTCACAAACATCTGAGCCCTGCTAGAATCGGTGGTGCAATGGAACACGAAGAGGACAGCTTGGATGTTGAGAATTTGGTATGCACCCCCACCGACTCGGGGCTCCCCATGTCCCCGGCCCATCTTCATCTTCCTCTTCCTCTCCCACCCAGCAGCCGCCATATGATTATGAACAACACAGATCATGTGGCGGCCCAAGCAGTAGCAGCAGGGAAGAAACTAGAACAAGAATTCGAGCTCCCCGCTGACTTGACTTGCACCCCCACCTCCACGGATGTGGAGCTGGTGAGGGACTACCTCGACCCAGCAATCCAACGCATGCAGCCAGAGGAACGCTCCCATTGGGACTGCATCTATGGTCCTGCCGTTGTTAACCCTGACCTCCCTACCATGGACCCGTGCCAACTCCCTGGTACGCACGCACTTGTCTAATTCAGATTTGGCAGATTAATTGGGTGTCTCTGGCATAATCGCATATATTTTCACACACACACATATCCTATCTCTCTCTGTGTGTGTATGTGTGTGTGTGTGTACGAATGAATTGGATGGATTTTTGCAGGGATGATTGCGCGCAACAACAAAGGGGGGAATGAATTGAGAGACAAATACTACCTCACGGATCATAACGCTCTAGCGCCCTTTGGCTACTCTCGTGTTCTCCATACAACAACTGGGTTTTGGCAAACACGCGACTACACGGTGATCAGGGCGGAACACAACAGGATTGTGGGGCTCAAGAAGACTATGAAGTTCCACCAGCACACGGGCGCCAAGGCCAACTGGATTATGAACATCTACTACTCATGTAAAGAGGGAGACTCATTTCTCCGGGTATGTAAAATTGGGGTCGCATTCTAGCATGTAACTCTCACAACATACTAGCATCTTATTTGTTTGTACCCATAATCTTTCTATTGGGATGCATTCCCAATGTTTAATGCGTCGCTTAATCGATGCAGGAGGGTTTAGTCTTGTGCCATGTATTCGAGACAGACTCTGCACCCGACTACGGCGACAACCCGAAATGCCTCGGATGCCATCAAGGAGCATGCAGTGGTAACCGAATAACATTATCTACCTTTGTGTGTGTGTGTGTGTGTGTGTGCGCGCGCGTGTGTGTGTGTGTGTGTGGGTAGTAGTATAGTTAAAAACGAGCACGTTCTTAAATGAAATCTGTTGTTTCCTTCTTGGAGTTGTTAATCTGCTATGCATTTGCATCTACAATATGAGATAGCTTCTTCGGTTCTAGAAATCATGTGTGCGATTTAAAGTCATGTTTGTGATGCAGGACACCCCCATGATCAAGCATTCGGAGCTCCAAGCGAGGACACTTCATTCAAGCCAATGCACTATTGCCCAAATCGCCATTCCGACCCAAGATTAAAGTCTTACATGGAACAACTTGGAGACCTCTTGTTCAGTGACGCTGATCCTGACAACTCCGCAGGTAACCTCAAGCTAGTCTCGTACATAGAGATCGATTGAGAAACCTAGCTAGAAAAACAGCACTACATTTTCTTTTTCATTTTTGATAAGAAGGTAGACCACGGTCTACCTGCTTATATATTCCAAAACCAAAACCAAACCCAAGGTCTGAGAATTGTTCCATGATCAAGCCTGTGGGACAGACTGCTCACAATAATACAATCAAAGGCATAAGCCATACAAGAGAAGCAGAAAAGATTGAACAGAAACACTATGATATTAGTACCGCATCGTATTAGGCTGACTCCTATGGTTTGTAATTGCTAGCTACTCCTATAGTCCAAGTTGGTGGAAGTAATAACACATCTTTCTTTCCTTTCTCATTGGAATCACTAGATACTGGAAACTCTGGTGCAGGGAGAGGTGACCCTCCAACAGCTGACCATGGGCAGTGCAAAAAGCGCAAAAAGATCTCAGATGTTTGGGATTACTTCACCAAGATATTTGCGCGCGACATCAATGGGAAGGTCATGACATATGCGGCTTGCAACCACTGCTGCAAGATACTGTCGGCCAGTTCCAAGAACGGCACGTCACAACTTGCAAGGCACGCGTGCCCGTGCAAGTTCAAACCAGTAGAAGCTGGCAGAAATGCTAAGGATTAAACTACCTTATGAAACTATCCTGAGAGCTCCAAGAACGGCACTTCACAACTTTCAAGGCATGCGTGCCCGTGCAAGTTCAAACCAGTAGAAGCTGGCAGAAGTGCTAAGGATTAAACTACCTTATGAAACTATCAGGAGATATTCCTTGGGAATCATCATCAACGATAAAACACGAACAAAATCTTTATGCCTAGCTAAAAGGCATTAAAGAAAAGCGCTTGTTGGGAGGCAACCCAATATTTATCTTTTTTTGTGTGTCTTTACATGGTTAGTACTACTATACTAATCATGTTTTGTATCTTTGCTTTCAATAAAGTGCCAAGAGCAACTTTTTATCGGGCTTAGTTTGCAAATTTATGAGTTCTTGTGCTGAAACACAAAGTTTACTGTTAGCTCATGAATTTTGATGGTTAGTTGGAATGTGATAAAAATCTAAAATTTTGACACAATAAGCATTTATAAGTTCTCTGTTACGGGTAAATTTTTAGAACTTTTGGAGTTACAAAAGTATTTGTTTAAATTCTATTTCTACAGGCTGTCCTGTTTTGATAGATTGTTGTTATAGTTGCACTGTTTACCTATGTTTACCAATGCGGCTTGTGCACTGAAAGTTGCGCATCAGTTATTTCTGGAGCTGTGTAATTCAAAAAAATAAAGAAGTTCTGGAGCTGTGCAACTTTCCTGTAGTTTTTGAAGGTGATTGTTCGTTGGTGATCAACAAACTGAAAATACTTGAAGCATCTCTCGGCAAATCGTGCCATGAGAGCTCAGAGACATCAATGTGATGTGTAGCCGTTTTCCTAACTGCATGTTCCAGTTCACGGGTAGTGGAAGTAACACAGTGGCTGATGAGGTCTTAGTAATGTACTACTAATCATACTTAGACACTTGAGTAACCAATCAAATCGAAGAGTTGCATGTGAATATATTAGAACAAGAGAATAGGGGAAAGCCACCATACAGAATTTCAGCCACCAAAACAAACAAAAAACTTAAGATACAGAAGAGTTGGACAACAGAGATTACACTCAGCCAATGGAAATTTAATTACTACAAAACTTGGGTCACCGCACAATAGAAGCTAACTGAAATAAAAGGTCAGTTTAAATTTTGCTTCTTGACACACACAGAGCACTTGTACGTTGATCTTCTCCAGGTAATCTTCATTTGGGGGTTTCCATCTGCTGCCTTTCTTCATAGATGGTCCCTTGATCTTGTTGCTCCAATACTCTGTAATTTCTTTATATTCGATTTCTGGGGAGCATTCATAAATTTTCCTTTAGGCGGCGGCGAGATTTGGGTTAGAACTTTTTCTTTTGACTTGGAACCCCTGGATTCCATTACTCAACGGGCACAGCAATATCGCTGTGCCAGCAACAGACTTACATCGTTCGGCATAGCCTGTTGTTGCAGCGGGCTACGGCACACGACGGTGATCACCGGAGACAAGCTTAAAGTGGTGGAGGAAGAACACACGAGATTTGCCGCGCACGAACGCCCGCATGTACGGGTTTCTCAGATTTCACCACGAGCACGAACTCGTTTTCCGTAGCAACTCACACAGGGGGAGAGGGCTTTATACCCGAGCGCACGGACATGCCCGAGCTGCTCCACGACTCACCCACCTCCCACTCGCCGCGCCCTGCATGCTCTGGCTCGCGCCTGCCTATCGCGCTCTGACGCGATCGCCGCGGCCACTCCGCGCGCCCTACGTGGCCCACGCCCTGGTCCTTCGCTTGCAGAACCCGCGCACACGCGCTAATGCACGCACACATGCACACCTACACTTGGGAGCGCACGCACGCACCCAAGTCTGCTCCGGCCCGAGCCCGACGCGGCCGCTGCGCGCACGCACGCGCTCGCCGTGTCTAAACCCTAGCCGAGGCTTATTGCCTACATTTCATCTCCTAAGCCGAGGCTCAGAGCAGGCCACCGTCCTCGACGCCGGCGTCCGCCATCAGCGCATGCTCCTCCACCGCCGCCTTGCACAGCTCCGGGCAATCGCGCTTGAAGTGGCCGCGTTCGCTGCACTTGTAGCAGCGGCCACGCTTGTTGCCGCCATCCCGCGTCGCCATGTTGCGCGCGTCGTCGTCGTCGTCCCGAGCTCCCCCTTGACGTCGCTCCCGTGCTCGCCACTGCGCCGCCGTGTACAGGAGCTGCCCGTCCGCCCGCTCGCCGCTGCTTTCGCCCAGCGGCGCCGCACCCGCTTCGTCGAAGGCGCACAGCCGCCCGAGTGCCTCGTCGACGTCAGCTCCTCGAGGGCGCAGAATCGCTCGATGCGGGCGACGACGGGAAGAGGCGGTCCGGCACGGTGTCCAGGAGCTTCTTCACCAGCTCCATCTCGCCCAGCGTCTCGCCTAGACCAGCGAACCGCGCCGCCATGCCTGCAAGTCTTCGCGTGTACGCGTCCAACGACTCACCGTCCTCCATCTTCAGCCGATCCAGCTCGCTGCGCAGCAGCGTCGCCTCCTCGCCACAAGCACCGCTTTCGGCGCCGACGAAGCGCACCTTCAGAGAGTCCCATACCTCTCTGGCGGTGGGTTTCGTCGCCACCGAGAGCAACACGTCCTCCGGCAGCCGCGACAGGAGCAGCGCCCGTGCCGTCTTGCACTTTTTGCCGTTCACCGCCACGTTGCCCGCCCGCGCCACCGCCTCCCACAGCGTATGGGCATCAAGGATCGCCTGGGCCTTGATCGCCCACACGGTGTAGCCGTCCGGCGTGAGCACCGGCATCCCCATGGACACCGATCCGCCCCCGCTGCCTCCGCCGTGTGGAACCAGAGCCATCGACGCCGGTGATCTCCCTCACCTCGCTCTGATACCAAATGTTGTTGCAGCGGGCTACGGCACACGACGGTGATCACCGGAGACAAGCTCAAAGTGGCCGAGGAAGAACACACGAGATTTGCCGGCGCACGAACGCCCCCCTGCACGTACGGATTTCTCTGTATTTCACCATGATCACGAACTCGTTTTCCGCAGCAACTCACACAGGGGGGAGAGGGCTTTATACCCGAGCGCACGGACATGCCCGAGCTGCTCCACGACTCACCCACCTCCCACTCGCCGCGCCATACGCAGCCCACACCCTGGTCCTTCGCTAACAGAACCCGCGCACACGCGCTAACGCACGCACACACGCACACCTACACTTGGGAGCGCACGCACGCCCCCAAGTCTGCTCCGGTCTGAGCCCGACGCGGCCACTGCACGCACGCACGCACTCCCCGTGTCTAAACCCATTCCTCCTTGGTCTTTTGGTACACACATCTTCCACCATGTCATCCGATGCATTCTCTTCTGATGGTCTTCGTCACCCCACCAAAAATGCGACATCGCGTCAATGATTCCTTTGCATATATTTTTAGGAATTTTAAAGACAGACATTGCATAAGTTGGGATAGCTTGTACAACCGATTTGAGAAGAATTTCCTTTCCTCCTGCTGATAGCAGCTTTTCCTTCCAACCACTGATTTTCATAACAATTCGGTCTATTAAGAATTGGAAACAATCACTTTTGTCCATACCCACATTTGAAGGCAGACCCAAATATTTGTCATTGAGAGCTTCAGTCATAATCCCCGGGCCAACAGTTTGTGCTACATAAGCTAAACTGCTACAGTTACCAAAGGATATCAGCCGCACGGCCAGGCAATGGCCCCCCTTGTCCGGGACCTGTCTACCGGCTACTAGCAAATTTTCAGCTAGAAACAAAGTGGGAACCGGATCCTTTAACATTCTCAAGGGATCTCACGTAAGCTACAGTAACCGTGACATCCCTCCTTCATATCCATATGGTTAAGCCTAAAATGATTATAATTAATTTGCAAATTACAAATCTGCTATACACATTTACAAAAATTACATGCAAACAAAATTATGGTGCAACAAAATTATTTTTTGATTTATTTTTGTACATGCTACAGTAAATCCACACCGTGGTTGCTACAGCAACCCTAACATCCTTTCTTCGTTTTACAAATGCATTTCACTGTAGCTTCGTGACATCCCTTGAGGATGTTAGAGGATCCACTTCCAGCAAAGTGATGGGCGGATCTGTATCTTTCCTACAAGGGTATTTGGCACGAAATGGTAATCCAAACAAGGCATAAATCTTTGAATTGCAATGCAAACACGTCTTATATATTTAGATACGAGGTAGTACAAATTAGAGCGGTCCGCGTGGAGGTAGAAGGCGCGTGGCAATTGAATTTCTCCACCCGTTCCATTCCATTCCGTGGTAATGTACACACCTGCTGCATCTGACTGCAATTCTGCTTGCGTCTACTACTAATTCTCTGCTTGTGTGTCTGTCCTTTGTGCCGCGTGCGTGTAAAAATAGTGCTACTCTAAGAAAGATGTGACCTTTTTGGTTGTGGAACGTACGTAAGCATGACAAGATGTATTGTATTACCAGCAAAGTGAAGGAGATTCACCCTAACCCTACCTAGCTAATTTAATAATGAATCTCACCAAGGTAGGGTAGCTGACAGATGGAGCCAAGGTAGCAGGAGGAGTGGTGATTACCATGCATGCACAAGTGGAAGGATTTGATTACAAACATCGTTATACTATATGAGAAGCTGGCTTGCTCCTTGAGGCTGGTTGTAATGGTAGTATCATAGCTAGTATCATGCATGCCAACTAGGCAATTTTGATGAGGTGTCATAGCATTAAAGGAAGAAAGAGAGGGTGTAGTATCATATCATGATACCGTATCATATTAAATGCTATACTACTTTGTGTCATGCATGGCAATAAATAGAGTACTACATGATATTAATATATGATACTATGCATTAGGAAGGTAGTATCATACACTAGTATCATATGCATGATACTAGTATATGATACTCCCCATTACAACCAGCCTGAGTTACTGGAAATAAACTACATCAGTGGTACGTCGTCAGTCAAGGTCAACAGTGCTTGCAATCAGTGGAGGCTGCGATTGCGATTGCGATTGCCAATGCCAATAGTACCACATCTTGGAATGCCAAGCCAGCCTCAAGGGTACTACTCCCTCCGTCCAGGTATATAAGAGCAAGTACAATAGAAATAGAAATCGGTGGTTATAAGGAATAAACTAAGATATTTCGCTAATTGGAGGAAAGAGAAGAGGAGAGAGAAGGTAAGCGGGCTCTTCGTGAAGAGCCAGCTCTAGCACGTGCTCCTAGTCACTTTGTGAGTATGAAAGATGGGCCACATAATTAAAAAGTAGTACACTCTTTTGATCTATTATTGTACATGTTGACTATAAGATGGGCTGTAGATGACATGGCATTGGCTTATAGCCAGCAGCTGGCTATACTATTAACCATGCTCTAAGCCATTTTAGGTTGTGCGTCCTTGAATAAGACGATGGGAAAAACGAGAGAACTTAATGTTTATTTACTAATTAATACTTCTTCCGTCTAGGTGTGTAAGTCACCTTACGAAAACCAAATAATCTCAAAACACTTAGGCACGGTACATTAACTCCTTCCTCGTTTCTTGTTTCATGACATATCAACCAATAAAAGATGTGGGTCGTGTATGCTTTCAATGACTTGATACTATCAAACATGACATGTAGGGATTAGTTCATTGCATGCAATGCCATTAATTAGTAAAAAGACATTAAGTTCTCTCGTTTTCTTCTCCGTCTTGGTGTGCACAACCTAAGATGACTTATACACCTAGACGGAAGGAGTAGTATTGCATGCATTGAACTGATCACTGCATGTCGTGTTTGATAGTCTCAAGTCATTGAAAGCATACACCCGCTACATCTCTTATTGGTTGATTCTTTTATTTATGTCAAAAAACAAGAAACAAGGTGGGAGCTAATGCATCGTGCCTAAGTATTTTAGAATTATTTTATTTTTGTAAGGTAACTTATACACCTAGATGCACGAAGTACGTTAGGTTAGACCAACCAACTCAACAACAGCATTGACTTCAATTAATACTTACCGGTTTACACCAAACCAAACAGCCCATAGAAAGAGCATATTGAGTTATATAACCATAATTTCCCTCAAAAAGAAAAAAAACTAATATAACCATAAACACCGGTATATAAATTATTTCAGATAAATAAACTAGTACTACTAACAAGTTTTAGGCAGCCGGTTGCATGCAAAATCAAACTTGGTCGCCGCCCCCAGTCGATTTGAATAAAACGGGTTCTTAGCCGATTCTCTTGCAGCTCAAGTCACGGGAGACAAATCTAATGCTAAAAATTTATCCAGCCAGTCGTTCGCATACAATTTTATAAACATTTTTTCACATTGTATGAACCTTTTTTTTAAATGTTAGAAACATTTTTTTAAGCACGACAGTATTTATTTATAACGTCACATACAATTTTTAATGGTTAGATGTATTTTGTTATATTATGCAATTTTGGTTTACATTATATACACATTTTTTGAAAAATTTCACATAGAGTTCTTTCAAATGCAGGAACATTTCTCATTGTCATAAACATTTTTTAAAGATATCAACATTTATTTAGTTGCTCTAGCATTTTTTATACTGTGTTAACATTTCTAAAGTTCATGGTTTTATTTTTTAATAAATTTATTTTTCAAAATTATTCATTTAAATTAGAAATAAAAAGGAAAAAAAATCAAAATTAGTGCGACGTCACCTAGCATTAGCATGACATCGGCCTGGCAAACCCACATTCCTACTGGGCCGGCCCAGCACCGGCTCCCTGTAGGCGAGGCTGTCTTCCACCTTGCTACAAGCGACGCATAGGCGTTCCTAGCGCTAAATAGGAGGTCCCGCGCTTGTGTCGCTCTACAATTCTTGCGACAACACCAACATGAAAATAAATAAAGAAAAAACAAAAAAGGCCCATAACAATGACATAGGCCCCATAACCAGACAACAAGTGAAAACACGGATGAACGGGCCGCACCTCCGTTGCACGATGACCGTCAGCGCGAATCCGGATGAAATCTACAATTCAGGTGAAAATTTAGAAGTTACTCAAAAAATAAAGGTGAAAATTTAGAAGCACACAATCTAGCTAGATTTTCACTCTCTTTAGAACAGGGTAGATATACTTTGTTTGGTTCAGCCCCATGATACCAACACCACCCCTGTAAATATTTCCACCGAGCAATAAAATCTAGTAGCATGTTGCCCTAAAAAAAAGGTGAAAATTCAAAAAAAAAAAACATTGCCTTCTGTAGTTTATTGATGGTAGGTAGTTATGGGTAGTACGATTTAGCGCGTGCGTGGCAATGCGTGGTTGGGTTCAGACAAGGAGAAATCTTCTTCCGTGTAAGTACGTACGTACCAGAATTCAGGCAGATTTCCATGTACGTACGGAACTAGTCGTCGTACGTATAGTACTCCTACAAGAAGAAGAAGAAGAAGAAGAGTCAATTCATTCAGGTGGAAACAATGGAGTTTCTGCGTCCGTTCCGTTCCGTTGTACTGTCCACACCTGCACCTGCAATTCTTCATGATTGCACGCGTGCGTCAGTGCGTCCACTCTGTCTGTCTGTCTGGTCCTTTGTGCCGAGTGCGTGTAATAAGAATAGGGGCAAAATCACTGTTTTGACCTATTATGCAAACAAAATATCGAATTCATCTCGTTCAGATTTTTTTTTTTTGATTTAAACCTCTTTTGGTGACGCCAACATCCCTGGCGTCTGGGTTGCAAGGGAGACACCATGCACCCTGGCGTCTAGCCCCTGGCCCGCACGACCCGCCTGCCCGTTGACCTGCTGACGTGGCAAAGGACCCAGACGCCAGGGTTCCTGGCGTCTGGCCCTGGTAAGTGGATAACGCGCGCGGGCCGAGCCCACCCACCCATTTCCTCTTCTCCCTGGCGGCGCACGAACAGAGGGTCGCCGAGTCGGTGATGGAGCCGGCCGGTCGCGCCGGTGTTGGAGTAGAGGCGCACGGGGATCGACAGCAGAGGCAGACGACGCAAACCAATCTTAGATAAGAAAACCAAAAATAAAATGCCGATCAAGATGACCGGTGGGAGAGAAAAAAACCCGGAGCAAGGGCTCGAGAAAAAGACTCTCTAGGGCAGCGAGTCAACATGACCGGCGGACAAACCCTAGGTACGGGCGACGCAGCCCCCGGCGGCGGTCATGGAGGCCGCCCAGTCACCTTGCAGTATAATACAAGGCAGGAACAAATCATAGTCTATGCAATACTTTCTAATGAGGTCCGCCCAGTCATCTTCAACGGACGACGCGTCCGTCAGCTTATATCCGTATAGGGTGCCAAATTATGTGAGGGCGGCTGTAGATGCTCTAAGAAAGATGTGACCCTTTTTGGTTGTGAGAGCACACGTAAGCATGAGAAGATGTGTTATTGTACTCCTACCAGTACCAGCAAAGTGGAGGAGATTCACCCTAACCCTAGCTGCTAGTTTAATAATGAATGTCACCAAGGCAGGGTAGCAGACATATGAAGCCAAGGTAGCAGGAGGAGTGGTGATTAGCATGCATGCACAAGTGGAAGAATTAGTTTAGTAACATCATTATATGGGAGTATATGAGAAGATAGCTTGCTACTTGAGTTAGTGGAAATATACTACTATCAGCGGTACGTCAGTCAAGGTCAAAGGTGCTTGCAATGCAATCAGTGGAGGCTGCGATTGCGATTGCCAATGCAACATCTGGGAATGGGAATGCCAAGCCAACCCCACGGGTACGTTAGGTTAGACCAACCAACTCAATAACATCATTGACTTCAATTAATACTTATTACCGTTCAGAGCATGCTTAAGATTAGCCATAATGGGTAGTAACATAGACTAGTAACATGTATATGCTACTAGTCTATGTTACTACCTCTATAGTGGGAAATAACATATACTTCCTCCTTTCCGGTTTATAAGGCTCAATTCAAAAATCTCACCAACCAAGGTAGATGATGAGTGGTGGAATACTTTTTGTAGTTTGCAAAAGCACCCAATTAATGCTCTTGTTTTCCTCAAAAAAGTATGTTTACCAATACATTAATTGCAATGCATGCATGCATAAATTACATGCATTGGTCAATTTTCTCTTAATACTTGCATGCAATGATTTAATGCACATTGAAATCTGAACATGTGATGGGAAACAACTAAATTGAGCCTTATAAAATGGAAAAACTAAAATTTTGAGATAAGCCCTATAAACCGGAAAGGAGGGAGTATGTGGTAACATGCAACACCTCATTTATTAGGCTATAGACTCATCTTGCCTTGATATGTGTGATGTTACTTATAATAATTAGCTATGTTACCACTTTTCTCTTCTTTTTTTATTGCTTATCACATATTCTATTTTATCTAGATATGTGTGATGTTACTACCTATGTTACTCCTACTATGGGTAATCTAATAGTATAGCCAACTGTTGGCTATAAGAAAGTGTCATGTCATCTATGGCCAACATGTATACTCCCTCCGTCCACGAATAAGTGTACATCTAGCTTTTGTTCTAAGTCAAAGTTTTAAAATTTTGACCAATTTTATAAAAATAGTAGTAATATATATGACATCAAATTGACATATTATCAAAATACATTTCAAAACGAATCTATTGATACTAATTTGGTGCCCTAAATGCTTTTACTTTTTCCTAGAAAGATGGTCAAAGTTTTAAAACTTTGACTTAAGACAAAAGCTAGATGTACACTTATTCACGGACGGAGGGAGTAACAATTAGCTATAAGTATGTGCTACTTTATTAGACCCTTCCCAGTGCTCCACGGTGGACAGGTGCTAAGTATGCCACATAAGCAAAAAAATGGCATGACACAACAATTAAGGAGGAGAGAGAGCACTTTGGTGACCCCAGAAAGAACCAATGCCAAGCGTGTGAACCTAGGCAAACCACTTAAATGAAACAACTTGACCAATAGATAAAAGACTTTAGGTGCCCACTCATTAAATATAGTGTGCTTAGCAACAACAAGTTAAACACCTATGCATTAAGGAGTTGAGTTGCTAAGTATTTAATGCACTTAGCACCTCATCTAACCACCTTTGCATTGGAAGAGGTCTTAATACATGGTCCACTTTCTACTCTCACATAATGCCTAGAAGCACGTGTTGCAGGTGACTCTTGCATGAGAGCCTGCTTACACTCTCTCTCCTATCCTCTCTCTCCTCTAACTAAGCATAAAAATATTACTTTATTCCTTACAGTCTGCTGACTGTATCTTATTGTACTTGCTCTTACTACATAACACCAAACAACCCATCAAAAAGAGTGTATTAATTAGCATAACAACTACTCCCTACATTTTATTTACTCCATACTAGAATTGACCAAAGTCAAACTTCCTAAAGTTTGGCCAAATTTATAGAAAAGAATATAAATATTTACCATAACAAATCTATATGATATGGAAGCACATTCAATAATAAATCTAATGGTATTAATTTGTTATTGTATATGTTAATATTTTTGTCTATAAACTTTGTCAAACTTTACAATGCTTAACTTTGACCAAAGCTAATACGCGAAGTAAATAAAAACGGAGGGAGTATTTTTTTTAGGGGAGCATAACAAGTTATTAACCATAAACACAAGCATAAGAACTATTTCAAATAAGTAAACTAGCAAGTTTTAGGCAGGTGGTTGCATGCAAAATCGAACTTGATCGCTGCCCATCGATCTGAATACATTACACGGGCCGTTAGCAGATTCTCCTTGCAGCTCAAGTCACGGGCGGGAGAAAAATCTAATGCTACAAAATTATGCAGCCAAGTCGTCAGCGCTTAGGTGGGTGCATCCATGTGGATTGTGGAGCAGCTACCTAAGCCACGCACAAATATACATACATTATCTACAACAAGTCGTATGCGTCATCATCCTCGTCGTCCTCTGAATCCTACACTAATAACCTGACAACTTAGCTACAATCATCCATTCCATGTTGCCTCCGATCTTGCGTCTGCCCTGAACTCGGTGACATTTGGAATAAAATGAAAATCTAAGCTTCTCACGCATGATTTCTGTTTTTTTTTTCTCTAAAATTTACGCGTGTTCTCTATGTACTAATTTAGTCAGGGTTCTGTGCGATGCAAGATCGGAAGCAGCTGACCCCTCTCCATTCCATGTTGAGTTGACTTGGACTATTCATAATTGCTCAAATCACTCCCAAACAGGCTCCCCCACTTTATAATAAGCAACCATCACATCCATACAAGAAGTTTAAGTACAGAAGTCCGCTGAGGCAACAACACAAACTTGCCTTACTAAGAAAAAGGGTCCGACATATCAGTGGCTAGGTGGCGGAGCAAGGCGGTGTCCAGCCGCAGCCAGCATGTCCATCATGCCGCATAACCGATCTCGGTCCCACCATCTAGAGAGCAAGTGTCAGTGCCACACGAAGATCTTAATCTTCAAAGGGAGGGGTGCATTCCACAAAGGTGCGGCCCATGCAATAGTCGGCGCACGACATGGAGCGCGGTATGCCGAGCCGACATAGAAGAGCCCCGACAGGGCCAAGTGCCAAGTTATGACATCGGATAGGCCGGAAGCATCGGCGGGAGGCCATCCGAAGGTCGGCCCAAGCTATGATTTTCTCAGGCCCAAATGATAGTTGGGAGAAGACATTTCAATTCTTACTCAAATCACTAGCAAAGCCTATTGTTGCTTCCCTCCTTCCTTTGTTTCTCCCGAAAGTCTTACCTACTAGCTTCAAGTCTTAGGGTATCGTCACCAATCCCTTACATGTTCAATCTGATATGAAACTATTCAACCGAAAGCTACAATTATTCGCGTTTGTAGGTAGAACATATATAAAGAACTTCAACTATGGTTCTATTATTTTAGAAGTAGAAAAAAAATACAATTCTGGCTCCTACCCTATTTTAAAAACCCAAGTTTGGTGCTTCAAACCCAATACAGGAAATTATTGGTCATTTGAATGTCAAAGCCATCTAGGTTGAGGCCCCATTCAATGGGGCTTCGATTTTAGTGTGGCGGTGGCTTCACACATGTGAGAACCCAATTACCCATTTAATACAGAAAAGGAAAACATAAACATCACAAACTTAGCACCGAGCATAAATATTTCAATAAAGTTATTGTTATTTTTGTTTTGGAATCTCAAACTACATGGCAGTAAAGGTACTATGGTAACAATGGATTTGATGAAACTTTGTCTTGTTTTATTACTTAAGATATGAGCATAATTCATAGTAGCTTGTATAATTATTGTTTTCTGATTTCTTGGAAGTTCTTTTTTCTTTGAGAAAAAAGAAAGCGTGTGCTCAGGAGCTCTCTCTTTGCTTTACAACCAAAACGTGTAGGGGGGCAACTTTAAAGAAAACGTGTAGAAGGAATCAATTACCTTATTTGGCTCGCTTCGTGCTATGCAGAATGGAAAGCAATTGACCTGGCTATTCAAAACCAAAAGTTCCACAGTATATTAATCCTGAAGTACTATTATTATTCAACAACTACTGCAAATTACGTACTACTCCCTCCGTTCACAAATACTTGTCATCAAAATGAATAAAAAGGGATGTATCTAGACATATTTTAGTTCTAGATACATCTCCTTTTATCCACTTTGATGACAAGTATTTTCGGACGGAGGGAGTACCACATAGCTTCAAAGCGAATCTAGGGTATCTTTAATTCGAACAAGAGTTTCACACCATTTCGGCGCAAATCTTGACATGGAACCGTTCAATTGAAAATTATTGTTTTCCCCGTGTTGGTAGGTAGAACACATAACATACATAATGAGCGTCAGCTATGATCCCACATTGTTTAAATATACTCCTGGTCTGATTGCTTAATTGGGGGGCCGTTTCTGCGTTAAACCTTCATCTATGGGTCTATATTTTAGAAATGGAAAAGGAAACACAATTTTGGTTCCCACACTATTTTAAAAGCCTAAGTTTGATGCTTCAACCCGGATACTAAAAAAATCTGGTCTTTTTAGTCCAAAACCATATAGATTGACAAAATTAGCATAAAGCATAAAATTTTCAATAGAAGTTATTAAATATTCTAGGAATCTAGAAATACATATAAAAATAAAAGTATTATTGTAACAATGGATTTGATGAAATTTTGGAAAAAAATAAATCCAGGAAAGTTCCAAACTTTTATTCTCTACTAAATAAATTTACATATTTTAATAATATCTATTGCAATATTCTATACTTTTCTTACATTACTTTTGAAAATGCCCCGAAGTGATACAATATGTAGATGTCGTAGTCGTTTGTAGGGAAAAGAGAACTGAAAATTGACCATACGGTAAAATGCCCCGAAAGATATAGTATGTAGCTTGTTTATTTTTGTTCCAAAAAATCATCTTAATTAATGAAAAACTCAAGTATTTTTTCTTGTTTTAAAACTTTGTAAAGGTAAATTTCTTAGTCTATGATATTTCACATGGTTCACCTATTATAGATGTACTCCTTAGTTCCAAAATAAATGACTCAACTTTAAACTAACTTCACTATAAAGTTGAGTCATCTATTTTGGAACGAAAGGAGTAGATTTTTGTACTCTCTTTATTTTCTAAGAATAAAACTCCAAAGAACAACTCTACAAAATTATTATAATAACTCCAAAACCGATCTCATGATTTTTCACATTTTTCACATGGTACATGGTTCACATGAGTCATCTATTTTGAAACGGAAGGAGTAGATTTTTGTACTCTCTTTATTTTCTAAAGAATAAAACTCCAAAGAACGACTCTACAAAATTATTATAATAACTCCAAAACTGATCTCACGGAAAAGTGTTCGTTTTTTTTACTAGTTTGCATAATAAACAATAATGAGGATCGAAAACTTTGAACAGAACTTAAGGCACGCTCTTAAATACCTAGTCGATTTTATGAGTAAATTTTTCTGAATTATTTTGGAAAATATATAATTTCTCTTTTAGAAAAGAAAGCGTGTTCTTTGCCTTTCCAGCAAATCAATTACCTTGTTTGGCTAGTTTGGAGCGATGCAAGATGGGAAGCAATTGACCTGGCCAGGTCGTCCTCCTTCATTCCAGCTGACTATGATTAGGACTATTCAAAACTTCATCACACGGTAATCCCAAAATACAGCTACTATTCAACAGCTACGGCCTAACCCATCGCGTCCCTCGAAGTATGCACTGACAGGTAGCTTTAAGTACTCCCTCCATCTCATAACATAAAAGTATCTCTAGCAGACCCCTTAAAAATTAACCCTTAAAAACTGTATCTCACTGTAGCTATTTTTTCTTCTTCTTCCTCCCTCCCGGCAGAGCCCGTCTCCGACCACAGCGTGCCTCGTCCTGTCATACTGGCTCTCCCCGGCGCGGCCCGCCTCGCCCCCGCCTTGCCCCGACGCGCCGCCCCGACCGCGCGCTCCTGGTGTGCCTTCCGTCCCCGATTGAGCTGGCACCGCCCGCGCAGCGTCGCACTTCCCGACGTGGCCGTGTGAGCTCCCGGCGCTGCGTGCGACCCGCTCCCTCCCCGCCCTTCTCCGGCGCCGCCCGCCCGATTCGGTCGCCGGTGGCTGTTCCGCCCTGCCTGTGGACGGCCTCGCCTCGGCAATGGAGGTCAAGCTGACCGCAATTCGGACTAGCGTGCGGCGACGGATTCCGGTGAGTTCCTGGTAGATTCCGGCCAGTTTCGCGGCGGCGCGTTTGCTCCGACGAGGTTTGACCGTTTTGCGGGCTGAAATGTATACTGGCTTCGAAACTGTACATATAAGGTTCTCGCGGATGGATTTTCAGTGCCCTTTAAAATCTTTAAGGGCCGAACGAGTTTTACGGGATCTGCTAGGGGCCGTTTTCTCGACCGAAACAGTAAGCACCTCTATATTTTTTATGGGTTTGACCAATTTAAGGGGTCTGGTAGAGATGCTCTAAGAACGTTTTTCCAAACCATGTTAGCTCGAAAAAAGTTTCGGAAATGTTAACGCCCACACGTGTGGGCGTTTGCATCTCGCCCACACGCGTGGATCCGCGTCCGTTCATGGCGCACGAATCTTGGCACGCTTCCGGTGCCACGTGGGGCTGGCCTGGTGTGTGGCGTTCACTGTCGCCCACACGGCCGTTTCATCACACGGGAGGGGCTGGTGTGTAGGCGTTTAGCAGTTCGCCCACACGCCACTTTCCACGCACACACATGGGCTAGTGTATGGGCATTTGCCATCTCGCCCACACGCCCGTCTCCTCTCCCACACCCAAGCTGCTAGTTTCCATATGTTTTGCAGCGCACATGGCAACTACCCTAGTGTGCTTTATAAGCAGGTGGCAACTCTCTTTTTACCCGAGTTGCCATGTGTTTTGCAGGGTACACGGCAACTGCCTAGTGTACACGTAAGCAGATGACAACTCTCTCTTTACCGAGTTGCCATGTGTTTTTGTATGATACATGGCAACTGCCCTAACATGCACATAAGCAGATGGCAACTCTTCTTTTTTACATGGCAACTGCCCTAGCATGCTTGTGAGCACATGACAACTCTCTCAACTGCCTAGTGTTAGTATGTGGCAACTCCTAAAGTTTTGAAATCATGGCAACTACTGATGAGCCGGACCATACATGGCAATCGCAGGTTGAGCAACCATAGCAACTGCAGGTTGTCCGACATGGCAACCGTAGTTCAATGACATGGCAATTGCGATTAAACGAACATGGGCGAGGTGTGGACCATGGCAATCTGCGGTAGCGTGATGATGGTATCGCAGCGTGGCGTGTGGGACCACAGTACGAGGCACGACATACTGGGCGTATGGGCGTTATCTTTCCACACGCACGCGCGTGTAAGAGGGATCGGGAGGGGAAAACGAGGTGTGTGGGCATTACTTGTTTGGGCTGTTCCTCTTATACACCACACAAAATGTGTGGGCAATCTCTCTAACGCCCACGCGTGTGGCACTTATCGGCGTGCAAAAGTTTATATACTATGGGACGGAAAGAGTATTCCTTTTAACCCCGAACAAAAGTCTCACACCATTCCATGGCCATGTGGAGCGTTTCCCTCCTCATCTGCATGGAATACGTACAATGTCCTATGAAATACATAATACCACATTTAATGCTCCTTCGATCCCATAATATAAGAGCGTTTTTGACACCAGCTCGTATAAATGGTTTGCCTTAATCAGGAAGTAAATGGAAAGCAAGCACTTATCAGCCCAAAAAATGGTGATATACCTATCAATCAATCAATCTACCTGGTGGTGTGTGTGCAACAGTTTAAAGTGTAAAAGGCAGTGAGATCTTTTGCAAAAAGGAAAGGAAAAAAAGGGGGTGAAGATGGAAGTGATGAGATGAGATGTGGGCTAGGAAGGAAAAGGGAGGAAAGTTCCAACAAGGCCATGTGAAGGCCGGCAGCTCCGTCCGATTCTGAGGCAACAAATCACGTGATTGCATATGTCAACGTCGATCTCTCCCTCCAGATTGATTTGATTTGTTTGTCATTAGTACTAGCTAGTAAACAAATTATTATACTCCGTAATAAACAAATGATGATCCAGTTGCGCCAGTTGATAGTAGTAGAAGATTAGTCAATTTCGTTGGGCCGAGCTAAACCCAGAGATTCTTGTCCATGTTAACCGCAAATCAAGCAGCTAATTTGACTGGACTGCTGCTAATCAAGCAGCTGGCTAAGAAGAAGAAGAAGGAGAAGAAGAAGAAGAAGATTAGGTGGTAATGCATCCATCCAGAGAAGATGCCCAACTGGCTGCCTTCCTTCTGGAAGGAACATAGCTGCCACTCATTCAGAAAAGAAGAAATATAACATGTAATAACCTGCTGGCCACGCCGCCCCTCCATTTGGAATTTCAAAGTGGAGTCTTGGAGTGGGAGGAAAATTTCAACCCCGTGGAAAGCCTCGCTTGGCCTCGCCGCTGTCGAACCGCGTCTTCTGCCATCCGATTTAGAATTTCAAGTGGAGGGGGTATGAAAACTCACCGTATATGAAAGTTTTCGGTCTCGTCGCTGCCCAACCGCGTTTCGTCGCCCGATCTTTGGGAAACCCCATATTAAATTAAATAAGATAAAATGGGTCCTCTTATCTTCTCGTATGTATACAGTAGCAACTATCCACGCAAGGCGATACACGATTGCGAGGTGTTTGAATGTGACTACGGAGACGGGTCAACAAGGTAGGCAGGAGTATAGAAGTCCCGCTTGGCCGTTGTTGAACCGCGTACGGTTACGGTTGCTCTGATTTTAGGATTTGAAGCTGAAGGAAAGGGAAAAAATAGATTGCACGGTTTTTTCCTTTGTTGATGCGGAATCTATCGCGGCACTCCGATTTTCAAATATGACGGTAAGTAAATGCATTTTCCCCCGCGGCGGAGGAGGAAGCTTCCGGTAGTTTCGAAATCCCAATGATGGGATTTTAAGTGAAGAGGGATGGATGAAGATTCATATATATAATTTATGTTTTTTTTTCGTTGCCGAGCCGCTGCTCGATCTTCGGAGACGCTCAATAAACAAAGAAAGAAAGAAAGAAAGAAAGAAAGAAAAGTGCATTTTCTTTCTCCCCCACACCCTCAAATAATTATGAATACAATTAGGAGGTGTTTGAATGCGGGTGTGGAGACAAGTCAACAAGGTAGGCAGGAAAAAAGTGTATTGTAGCATGTATTTATGCCAGAATTCCACCAATAAGCAAGGTCCTCAGAGAGAGAGAAAAAAAACCCAATAAGCAAGAGGAGGAGGAGGAAGCTTCTAGTAGTATTCCTACTAATTTTCTTCTTCTTCTTCTTCACAGTGGTAATATTATGACTACTAGTTTCTCACAAGTTTCCATGCATGCCCAATGAAAGTCACCACCACCCCCACCAGATGAGATGAATGAAAGAATGGATGACAAAGTCAACCATGGACTGCATGACCAGAGAGGAGAAGAGAAGAGAAGAGTGGCGTCTCTTTCCTGGCATGTGCCAAATCAGCCCCCCTGGCAGGTTAAAATTAGCAGGAATTTACTACTTCCTCCGTCTAGGTGTGTAAGTCATCTTACGTTGTGCACCGTGACCAAGGCGGAGATGAAAACGAGAAAATTTAATATATTTTTGCTAATTAATAGCATTGCATGCAATGAATTAACCACTGCATGTCATGTTTGTTAGTCTCAAGTCATTGAAAACATGCACGGCCTACATCTCTTATTGGTTGATATGTCACAAAACAAGAAACGAGGAAGGAGTTAATGTACCGTGCCTAAGTGTGTTGGGATTATTTGGTTTTCGTAAGGTAACTTACACACTTAAGCAAACAGAGGGAGTGGTAGAGGATCAAATCAGCAGCTGACACCAGCATTTGCATTTGTATTAGTAGTAGTATTTGTTAGAGACCAAGCCAAAAGGGAAGGCAAAAGGAAGACAAGCCCACCACCACACCAACACCAACACCACCAGCAAGGGGAGAGCAGAGCACTTTCTCCTCTGCTTCCTCTTCTTCTTCCTCCAGCTCCTCCCCTCCCCTCTCCTCTCCCCTTCACACACACCTGCCAACAAAGACCAGAGGACACGGAGAAGAAGAAGATTAAGTCTTTGTAGGCCTGCGGAGCTCACAAAGCAGCCAGCCGAGCCAACCCTTTCCTTTTTAATTCCCTTCTTGGCCGCTTGCTTTGCTTTGCTTTGGAGGAGAAGAAGAAGAAGATCAGGTCCTCTTTCTTGGCTCCGCCGGGCTGCCCCCCAAAATTAATACTTCCTTCCCAGATATACATATACACGCCCACATCTCGCCGGCGATTTCCATTGGATCTTCTGTACAAACCTCGCCATCTGTCCTCCCTCCCCCTTGTTCCAATCGCCCGCCATTGCCGCCCCCCAAATCCTGCAAATACCACCACTGTAGCCGTAGCTTTGCTCCACCTAAGCTCTGCCACCGGCCACTACTACTTCTACCACCGGCCGAGGACACACAAGGCCAGCAAAGATTGCGTCTTTCCTCTCCCCGCCGCGCTCCCCGCAGCCTCTAATGGCCTCCTCCACGGCCGGGGGCGGCGGCGGGGCGGCGGCGGCGACACGGACAACGACCGGCGCCGGGGCCGGCGGCGGCGCCGCAAGGTGCTGCTGAGCAAGCTCTACACCTTCGCGGCCTGCGCGCGCCGCCCCAGCGCGGTGGACGACGAGGGGTCCCGGATCGGCGGCCCGGGCTTCTCGCGGGTGGTCCACGCCAACGACGCCGCGGCGGCGGCCGACGCGGCCGCCGCCGGCGGGTACCGGTCCAACTACGTCTCCACCACCAAGTACAGCGCGGTGACCTTCATCCCCAAGTCGCTGTTCGAGCAGTTCCGGCGGGTGGCCAACATCTACTTCCTCGTCGTCGCCTGCCTCTCCTACACCCCCATCGCCCCCTTCCGGGGCGCCACCGCCGTCGGGCCCCTCGTCCTCGTCCTCCTCGTCACCATGGTCAAGGAGGCCATCGAGGACTGGCGCCGCAAGCAGCAGGTATTTTGTACTCCGCCATTCTTCCCCCTTCTTCCTGGATCTGCATCTGCATCTCCATTTTCCTTCTTCTGCATCTGCGCTGCAAATTTTTTATTCAATCCAATCCAATCCAATCCAATCCAATCCCCATTTCATTCCATTCAGCAATGACATCATTCAATCTACCACCACTACTAGTATAAATCCATGGGATGGGACCAAATCCATCTGCTCCCCATAATTTCTGCAAAATTTACACAAAAATAGGGAGGCAGGGGGTTGGTGGGGCAGTTATAGCCACTCACTCCTTCATTCCATTTCTTCTAGTACTAGCAGAAGATATTGCTTAGAGGAGATGTGGTCCAATCACCATTAGCAACCTCAAGTCCTTTGCTAAAAACAACAGATTCATAACTATGCATCTTGCTAGTACTTTCTCCTACTCTTGTTGGTACCAATATGTTTTGCTGAAAAAAAAACATTGGATGAATGAATGTCTGTTTCTTGGCCCATCCAGGACATTGAGGTGAACAACAGGAAGACAAAGGTGTTCCAGGACGGCGCGTTCCGGCACACCAAGTGGACCAGGCTCCGGGTTGGCGACGTCGTCAAGGTCGAGAAGGACGAGTTCTTCCCCGCCGACCTCGTCCTCCTCTCCTCCAGCTACGACGACGCCATCTGCTACGTCGAGACCATGAACCTCGACGGCGAGACCAACCTCAAGCTCAAGCAGTCCCTCGAGCTCACCTCGCGCCTGCAGGACGACGAGAGTTTCCGTGGCTTTGGTGCTGTGATAAGGTGCGAGGACCCGAATGCCAACCTGTATTCGTTTGTGGGGAACATAGAGATCGAGGAGCAGCAGCAGCAGTATCCTCTGTCGCCGCAGCAGCTCCTGCTCAGGGACTCCAAGCTCCGGAACACCGAGTACGTGTACGGCGTGGTGGTTTTCACTGGCCACGACACCAAGGTGATGCAGAATGCCACCAGCGCACCGTCCAAGAGGAGCAAGATTGAGAAGAAGATGGATGGGGCCATTTACGTCCTTATGTCCATCCTTGTCCTCATTTCGGTCATCGGCTCGGTCGTCTTCGGCCTCGCGACCAAGCATGATCTGGTGGACGGCAGGATGAAAAGGTGGTACCTCAGGCCAGATAACCCCGACAACATCTATGATCCGAATAACCCGGCCGTGTCGGCGGCGCTGCATTTCTTCACGGCCATGATCCTTTACGGCTACTTCATCCCCATCTCCCTCTACGTGTCCATCGAGCTCGTCAAGCTGCTGCAGGCTCTCTTCATCAACAGTGACATCCATATGTATCATGAGGAGAGCGACACGCCGGCGCATGCCAGGACGTCCAACTTGAACGAGGAGCTGGGCCAGGTCTACACCATTCTCACGGATAAGACCGGGACTCTGACCTGCAACTCCATGGAGTTCATCAAATGTTCCATCGCTGGCACCGCGTACGGGCGTGGAATCACCGAGGTCGAGAGAGCCATGGCAAAGAGGAACGGTTCCCCGGTGATCTCTGACTTTGAGCTCGGCGTCGAAGACTTTCACTCTGAGGGGAGGGCTGCGATCAAAGGATTTAATTTCAGAGATGAGCGTGTCATGGATGGTAACTGGGTTCACCAACAACACTCCGGTGTGATAGAGATGTTCTTCCGGTTGTTGGCCATCTGCCACACGTGCATACCGGAGGTCGACGAAGTGACAGGGAAGATCTCGTACGAAGCAGAGTCTCCAGACGAGGCTGCCTTTGTTGTCGCGGCACATGAACTTGGTTTCACTTTTTACCAAAGGACGCAGGCAGGTGTTTATCTGCATGAGTTGGATCCCTCCTCTGGAGAACAAGTTGACAGGTACATATGGGCTTCACTTTTTTTATCATGTAAACAAAATTCAGGAGTGACACGGTTGTTGTAGCACTAACTTTGACCCCTTTTTCTTTTTCTTTTGTGGCAGGTTTTATAAGGTCTTGCATGTCCTTGAGTTCAGCAGTGCTCGGCGGCGGATGTCCGTAATAGTCAAGGACGATGAGGGGAAAACATTTATCTTCAGTAAAGGCGCTGACAGGTTAGTACTATCTTCAATAACCTGATGCAGCAAAGCTGATGAGATGATGCATCTACTCTTGCTCTCTGTATTTCTATTTTGTATGATGGCCATATCCTGACGTGTTCTCAACATGCGCAGTATAATGTACGAGAGGCTATCAACCTCTGAGAGTACGTATGCTGAAGCGACGCAGAAGCACATAAATGATTACGCTGATGCTGGCCTCAGAACACTAGTTCTTGCATACCGTCAGCTCGATGAGATCGAGTACGCTAAATTCGAAAGGAAGTTCACTGCAGCTAAGAACTCTGTCAGCGCTGATCGAGATGAGCTCATCGACGAGGCGGCAGATTTGATAGAGAGGGATTTGATTCTGCTTGGCGCCACCGCCGTTGAGGACAAGCTGCAAAAGGGGGTGAGTGAAATCTTATCTTCTTCTTTCGTGCTGTAAAACGGAACGGTTCAAGACTTTTTCTCTTTAGGTTTGCGCATGCTAATTTCCGTTTTTCTAGGTACCTGACTGCATCGACAAACTTGCTAAGGCTGGCATCAAGATATGGGTGCTCACGGGCGACAAGATGGAGACCGCCATCAACATCGGGTATACCATCTATCATACTAGAAGTTTCGATGCTTATAGTGATATTTATTAAATTTGATTTGATGAACTTAAAATCCTATGCTCGTTTTCACAGATATGCGTGCAGTCTACTCAGACAAGGGATGAAACAAATAACCATCACACTGGATACACCAGATATCATTGCCTTGGAGAAAGGTGGTGATAAAGGAGCCATTAATAAGGTAGATAAAAATATTGCTGATTATAGTTAAGAGTCTTAAGTAGACGGACCAATTCTGTATAATAACGAGCTCCATTTTGTGCATAACTGCCTGCATTTTATTTATTTTTTTGAACTGAACTGTCTGCATATTGATCAAACACCGGTCTGTTTTATGACAATAATAACACCAGATTTTTCTGATATATGGCAGGCATCGAAGGTTAGCGTGGTGCAGCAAATCAATGAAGGAAAGAAACTCATAAATGCATCTGGCAATGAATCATTTGCTTTGATCATCGATGGGAAGTCACTTACATACGCGCTCAAAGACGACACCAAGGGCGCGTTCCTTGATCTTGCAATTGCCTGCGGATCAGTCATTTGCTGCCGTTCTTCCCCAAAGCAGAAGGCTCTTGTAAGCTGCTCAAACTTCACCTCAGAATTGTTGTGTTCTTCCATCTTCTCAGGAAATGAGAGTGGATTCTTAACTGTCTATCTTCATTTGTGATTCAGGTCACGAGGCTGGTCAAAACCGGCACCGGTAAAGTTACCTTGGCAATTGGCGATGGTGCGAACGATGTAGGCATGATTCAGGAGGCAGATATCGGGGTAGGGATCAGCGGTGCCGAAGGGATGCAGGCCGTCATGGCGAGCGACGTTTCCATCGCGCAGTTCCGCTTCCTTGAGCGCCTGCTGCTTGTCCATGGGCATTGGTGTTATAGCAGGATCTCATCGATGGTAAGCAATGCAAAATTATTGCTTATGATTTAGTATGAAGCATGTGGCGGTTTTGGCTGAGCGTCTCCCTTGTTTTTTCTTATTGGATCGGCAGGTATGCTACTTCTTGTATAAGAACATCACGTTCGGCGTGACCCTGTTCCTGTACGAGTCCTTGTCGACGTTTTCCGGCCAAACTTTGTACAACGACTGGTCCATGTCACTCTACAACGTCCTCTTCACGTCACTGCCTGTGATCGCCATGGGCGTGTTCGACCAAGATGTTTCCGCCCGGTTCTGTCTCAAGGTACGCACTCCCTCAACATCGGTTTCTGAAAATCAATCAATGCTGGATCATCAAAAAGAAAAAGGAAATGCTCACTGTTTCTGGAAATGCAATGCAGTACCCGATGCTCTACCAGGAGGGCCCTCAGAACCTGCTCTTCCGGTGGTCAAGGCTCCTAGGCTGGATGCTGCACGGCGTCGGCAGCGCCGTGATCATCTTCTTCCTCACCATCGCGTCCCTCAAGCACCAGGCGTTCCGCAAAGACGGCGAGGTCATAGACCTCTCCATCCTCGGCGCGACCGCCTACACGTGCGTTGTCTGGGCTGTCAACATGCAGATGGCCATCACGGTGAACTACTTCACCCTCATCCAGCACATCTGCATCTGGAGCGGCATCTTCCTATGGTACGTACTATCTATCCAGCGACGACAACTAAATTAACCAGACCAACTCACTCACACACTCACTGTTTTTCTGACCAAATTAGCTGACAATACTACTCATTGTGCTGCCTTGCAGGTACCTGTTCCTCATAATCTACGGCGCCATCACGCCGTCCTTCTCCACCACATTCTTCATGGTGTTCTCGGAGGCGCTGGGGGGCGCGCCGGCCTACTGGGTGGTGACCCTGCTGGTGGCCGTGGCGGCGCTCATCCCCTACTTCACCCTCGCGGTGGTCAAGACGTGGTTCTTCCCGGACTACCACAACAAGATCCAGTGGCTGCAGCACGCGGCCAAGCACGCGGACCCCGAGGAGGAGCTGGGCGTCGTCCTGCGCCAGTTCTCCGTCAGGTCCACCGGGGTGGGCGTGTCAGCGCGCCGCGACGCCAAGCTCGTGCGCACCAACAGCAAGGCCTTCCACTTGGACTCGACGTCGCAATCACAAGCCACCGTTGAGCTGACTTAGCACACACACACACACACACTAGATATCAGCAGCATGCAGCTCCCCTGTAAATATGATGATCAGGAGCATGCAGCTTGGCAGAGACCAAGCTTCTGCCTGTTGTTTGCCTGCTGCTTCTCAAAGTGTTGCTAACCTTGTCAGGTGTTAGAGATGGGCGGGTTTCGTCGAATTAGGGTTTAACTGTACATGATGAGATTTTGTTTGTAGAACTAGTAGCTACAAAAGGGAGGGAGGGAGGCAGTGAGTGATGAGGACAGTTGATGTACATTGGAAGTGTAGGAGATGGATGGATACTTAGCTTTGTTCCCCTCATTATTATTTTGGGGATAATTTTTCCCTTGTTTCTTTTGTTCCTTTGTTCTGAAGTTAAGAATATATATATCCTTCTGGGGAATAATAATATGAATAAAGCCTGTATTCTATTTTTGCTGTCATTGAAAGAATCGATGCCCTCTTTGGTGCTGATATCGCCGTATGTTTCCGCCTTCTTTTGTTGCGACATTACTTAGCAAGTGGGAAAAGAATGATGGTGTTCAAAAGGACCCTGATTTTCAGCCTAACTATAAAAGAAGAGCAAAAGGAAATCATGGTTAATTATCATGTACTGCTGCAGGACAGTGCCCAACTACAACTAGAGAAGAATCATGGAATTGATGGCTAATTACTACTCAATCCACTCTTTGAAATACAACCTTTTTTTTTACCTGTTTCTATCATAATATATTGATAAACCTGTTAAAATTGTTTAAAATTTTCAAAGATCCATGATAAATCATTACGGGTATGAATTTCTGAGTATAAACACATACGAATTTCAATTATGAATCACATGTCTAACACAAGATCTTATCTGTACATAATAATGATGACTAGTAGAAGAGAATCTCATGAATCATGTGTGATGGAGATGACTAGTCGACTGTACATAGATGGCCTAACATTGACAGGAAGCATTCATAAGAAACAGTCAAATTATTAGGCTGATGACTGACATGAACCTGAAAGCGACCAGGGATATATACAACAAGATCTTTTCCCCTTTCTGCACGGCTCTCATGCTTTACACACACATGAGGTGAGGTCATGGTCCTCTTCTGCTTTCAATGGTCTATGCTTCTAGAAGAAGCCATGCGTGCCACCCGCCAAAAAAAAAAACAGACATCCATGAAGAATTTTGGTACTAGGCGGTTAGGAAGCCATCACCAGAGGAACAAGATGTCAGTGTCTAACATCGTACACGTGGCGAAAACCGGTGATGTTAGGCACTGGTGTAGGTGTCAAATATTTATTTATTTATTTATTTATTTATTGCAACCTTGACCATCCATAGAGAATGAACTGCCATTATAACCAACACTAATAATACATTCCACAGGAATGAGTGGGTTCTAATCAAATCCTACGAGTCAACTTACACTCATAAAAAAACAATCTTGAGGATCAAAAATTAATCCAAAACCTATGAATCATACAGGAAATATTTCTTCAAGTTCGGCAATCTTCTTTCTTTCTTTCACAGTGGCTGGAATCCTCTGAAATTCACTCTTATAAAATCTCACAGCCCAAAAAATGTCATACGAGTTCAATGTTCAGCAGAGAGCATTAATCCTTTTCTTCCTAGGAAGAGAGAATTTGGGAATTTTCCCTTTTTATTTTTTTAGATTAAGAATTTAGGATTGGAGTGTGTGCAGACCTACACTGGATAGAAATACAAGAGGCATTCATGGGAGTGTGGCCCATTGGGCTTCGGTTGGGTCCGTGGCAGACAAGCAAGGAAGTAAGTGGGCTGCACAGGGCACCCCTGTCAAGTCTACTGTAAACATTGTCATGTCTTAATAAAGCTTCCTAGTTCGCCTCAAACAAAAAATAAGGTAAATACACCAGTGGTGCTTGAACTTGCCATGGATGTGCACTTTAGTGCCCGAACTTGCAAAATTAAACTGGTTCTGTAACTTGGCATGGACGTGCATATACGGTTCAAATGACATTTGTATACGTCCGTGAAGCTGAGGAGGTGCGCCAGCATGCCATGGGGCCCGCTATCAGTGACAAGGGTTTGTGGCCTGTTTTTGTAGAAAAAAACGGAATTATTTTCTTACAATAAGGCCCTCAGGGAGGAACTGACAAACTATAAAGTAAAACTAGGAGTATAACTATAAGATATAAAAACTAAAATTGGTGTGTTGGATCGAACCAGCGACGTATCAGTCCAGTGCATGTGGCTAGCCACTCGACAACTTCGCATTTGCTGATATTTAATGATTCATAACCTTTATAAACATTTGGCCGAACAAATAAATAAAGAGAATTTAATAATCCGGCAAAAACAGCACTGGATTTGTGACCTGAATATTGGACCAAAGCTTGTATACCAGACACGAATGCCACTCCAACCAATGAGTTGTCATGTATCAAAAGTACAATTACTCTTTAATTTTTATTTTTTTACAGGAAAAAATGCAAGTACAAGTACTCTTTATGACTGTATAACAAACGTAATTTCAAAATAATGCAAAAATCTTCATGTCATTTTAAAAAGAATTCACGTTTATTTACAAACATATTCATAAAATTGAAAATATCTATGAATGATTGAAATGTTTATATGATTCAAGTATTACTCATGTGAGGATCCGCATTCTAATTGCGCACTAGGCTTGTATTTATTTTTAGAAATCACACAAACTTATATACTATAAAAACTTTTTAAACAACACAGTTTTTGTTAAAGCATGAACACATTGATATGCTACATAAATAGTTTATTAAAAATGTGGAAATTTTAAAATTATACGAGAACTTATTTAATTATATAAACGTTTCTAAAAATTATTTAATATTTTATTAAAACGTGATTTTTCTTCAAATTATAAAATATATTTTTAATGCGTAATTTTATTGTGTGTGTTTCTGTTACATTATTGCATATGTATTTTATGAAATTTTTAACGTAATTTTTTTTGAATACATGTACATTGTTTCTAGCGCGATAGAAATTTACGTATTTTTAACAAATGTAATGAAAAAGAGCAAACCCGTTGAAAACTGAGCCACACCGTGGTCTGTTTTAGCCGCACGGGCTTGTTGTGTTATAAATTTAAATTTATCATTTTTACCATTCGATGTCGTTGGTTGGAGTGGTGTGTGCGGCCGCTATATAGCCCCTGTTCGCAGGTTCAAATCAATGGCACTATATTGCTGGAATATTTTTTTTTAATTTATGTTGTTCAACTTTATGTTTATAAAGTATATGGATCCTTTCTTGACACTAAATTTGGATCGATTGGCTAGCCTGTTATATTATTAACCATGATCTAAGTGCTCACTCGCACCATAAAAGATTCCGAGACACGTGCTCTAAGACAAGATCAGTGGAAGTCCATGTCATAGCTAGGCCCCACAAACCCCATGGATAACATGTTTTTCATCCCCTTGGCTGCAGCTCCCGTCTTAGATAGATAGATAGATAGATAGATAATCACGGCGTCCCTGCTGTCATTGGAGTAACTTGAGCATGGTGGCGACGAGCGTGATGGGGTCTTTTCTTCTTCCACGGGAGGCGCTGTACGCGGCGGCGGTCGCGGCCATGGCGTGGTGCGCCGTGCGGGCGCTGGAGTGGGCGTGGTGGAGGCCCCGGCGGCTGGGCCGGGCGCTGCGGTCGCAGGGCCTCCGCGGCACGGCGTACCGCCCCGTCGCCGGCGACTCGCCGCTGATGCAGCGGCTCAACAGGGAGGCCAGGTCCCGGGCCATGCCGCTGGGGGTGGGCTGCCACGACGTGGTGCCGCGGGCGATGCCGCTCTTCCACCGGACCATGCAGGAGCACGGTACGTGGCTTATTTCTGCACCGCCGGTTCATTACTTTTGAAATTTCTCTCTTTTCTTACCAAAACATGCTCTCTTTCTTTGACAAAACTATATATATTTTTTCTCACATACTTCTTTTATGAAGAATGTAATGGAGCTACTGATTTAGTGTCATATTTTTTTTTCTATGTAGTACAAACTTGATCAAAAGTAGTTTGAATTATGACGAACCTAGAACTAAAATTGATTTAGAATGGATGGAGTATCGTACTGAAACAAATGAGAGACCCAAGAAGGTATCCACGGATATAAAGGTTTCTAGGAAGAGTATATATTAACGGATACAACTGTTAAAGTGATTGGCGATTTTACGAACCGTCCATCCAGCCTAATCTAACGGTGGGAAAATAGAAGTTACGAGGAGTTATTAAACTAAAATTACAGGAAATTACATATAACGTGGGACCAGTACATAATTTTAATGGGACCAATTAAAATTTCTAAGGGTAGATCCGTCATTTTTTTTATTTCCACTTGCAATATGTCCATTCGTCTCAACCCCCGATCCAGTCTCATCCCCGATCTACTCATCTCCTCTCACCACGGTGTCCGCCGCTTGCCACGCCGTGGACTGCCGGTTTCTCCCCGCCAAGTGCCCCACCACGCCGGCCGCCGGTCTCCACGCTGTCGACTGTCACAATCCTTCGTCGCGGATGTGCCTTGAGCCCTCCGCCACCGGATGTTGTTGCCAAGTGCTCGCCCTCGCCACCCTTCGTCGCGGATCCCGTCCGGTAGCCCAGCCCCGTCATTGGATCTGCGCCGTCAAGACCCCTTCAGACGGCACCGCAGCGGATCCGGCCCATGGCGATCCTCCCCGCCGATTGTGGCCCGCTGAATACTCCCACCCAGCAAATGGGTTAGCTAGATGCGGGGGTTTGACCAGCGGAGTAGTAAAAAAACACACATGACCATAATACCCTTATTGACTAAACTCAATTTTTTAATTAACAGGTTAAAATCAACGGTGGAAAATAATCGGTGGGGGAGTTACACGGAATTACAATTCGTAACTCCCCAATCACCGTAAAAGAGCTCAAATGGAAAAGAAAAGGAGACAAGAAAATTCCATGCTGCATGATTGCATTCCAAGGCCTTGTTCCTATTGCCTACTTTACTCAACAGTCCAAGTAAAGGTACCCACACTACACTAATGTAGTACAAACTTGATCAAAAGTGGTTTGAATTACAACGAATCTAGAACTAAAATTGATTTAGAATGGACGATGGAATATCATATTGAAACAAATGAGAGACCCAAGAAGGTATCCGATTCAAGTATATAAAAATTTCTAGGAAGAGCATATATTAACGCAATAAAAAAGGACATTGACAAGAAAATTCCATGCTGCATGATTGCATCGGGAGCCTTGTTCCTATTGCCTGCTCTACTCATTTGTCAAGGAAAGCTACCCACACACTACACTAATGCGATGATGACGCAACTCTAGACTTTAGATCCCACCCTTCTTATTTTAGTGGATGCATATTTAGCATGTGTCGAATCCTACCGGTTCGGGCCGGTTCCAATCGAGCATGTCGTCAGGCTTCGGGTAATTATTTCTTTTAAGACTTTTTATTTGTAATTTGAAAAGGTGATAGAGATATTAAGTCATTACCCGTGCATATGCCATTGTAATTTGTAAAAGTCATAGATATTATGTCATTGCCCGTGCATATGCCATTGTCATAGTGGTTCTAGCAACATCGATCTCTACAGACTAAACAAACAAACTATTTACGTATATTCATAGCTAGTTAACAAATACTCCCTCCGCAAATAAATATAAGAGCGTTTAGATAAATAGATTCACAATTACGGAGGGAGTGCCCCACTTAGATAAATAGATTAACAAAATGAAAATGGAAACACGTAAAACTAAAAAGAAACAACACTACTAACAAGAAGCTTGCTCATGCATGATGGTTTGGCAGGCAAGATGTCAATCACTTGGTTTGGACCTGTACCCAGAGTGACCATTACCAAGCCTGAACTGGTGCGAGAAGTTCTGTCCAACAAGTTCGGCCACTTTGAGAAGCTCAAGTTTGGCCGACTCCAGAGGATGCTGCACAACGGCGTGGGTAGCCACGAGGGCGAGAAATGGGCCAGGCACAGGAGGATCATCAACCCCGCCTTCCATCTGGAGAAGCTCAAGGTGATACATACATACACACTATTTTTGTTGTGTTATTGACATGGCAAACTGGCACAAAACTGTCATGAAACTGGTGCTGCATCAATTTTCAGCGCATGTTGCCGGCCTTCGCAGCATGTTGCACCGAGCTGGTGCAGCGATGGGAGGGTCTAGCCCTAGCCGCGGGCGACGCGCCGTGCGAGGTTGATGTTTGGCCTGACATGCAGGGCCTGACAGGGGATGTCATCTCTCGCGCCGCATTTGGCAGCAGCTACCTGGAGGGCAGGAGGGTCTTCCAGCTTCAGGGGGAGCAGCTCGAGCTCGTCTTGCTCGCCATGACCAAGATGCACATCCCTGGTTATTTCTTCTTGCCAACAAAAGCCAACCGAAGGATGAAGCAGATCGCCGCCGAGATCCAGAGGGTCCTCAAGGGCATCGTCGCCAAGAGAGAGAACGCCATGAGAGCCGGCGAGGCCACGAGCGACGACCTTCTCGGGCTGCTGCTGCTCGAGTCCAACATGGCGACGCACTGCGGGGATTCGAAGGGCGCCGGCATGGGCATCACGACCGACGACGTGATCGGGGAGTGCAAGCTGTTCTACTTCGCCGGCGCGGAGACCACGTCGGTGCTGCTCACATGGACGATGATCCTGCTCTGCATGCACCCGGAGTGGCAGGACCGCGCCAGGGAGGAGGTCCTGCGCGTCCTCGGCGCCGCCGGCACGCCGGACCACGACGGGCTAGGCCGCCTGAGGGTGGTCACCATGGTGCTGCACGAGGTGCTGCGGCTGTACACGCCGGTGACGGCGATCCACCGCGAGACGTACAAGCCCATGGAGCTCGGCGGCGTGAGGTACCCGGCGGGCGTGGTGCTCATGCTGCCGCTGCTCTGCGTGCACCACGACAAGGAGGTGTGGGGCGCCGACGCCGACGAGTTCAGGCCGGAGAGGTTCGCCGAGGGGATCTCCAGGGCGTCCGTCGCCGACGCGCCGGCCTTCTTCCCCTTCGGGTGGGGCCCGCGGGTGTGCGTCGGCCAGAACTTCGCGCTGCTCGAGGCCAAGATGGGGCTCGCCGTCATCCTGCGCCGCTTCTCCTTCCAGCTCTCGCCGGCCTACACGCACGCGCCGTTCCCGGCCGGCCTGCTGCAGCCGCAGCACGGCGCGCAACTCAGGCTCAAGACCCTATAGCTCGGATGTGAGCTGCTACATATCAAGAAATGGGATCCATGATCCATCTGCATGTACTACAGCACTCAATAAGGCATATAGTGCTTGCTGAAGAAAAGCGTGACATGGTGGTTCTTCTGCAGCAAGTTAGGGTGCCCTAACTAGTACTGTTATTGCTCACCTTGATGACAATGCGATCTAACTAGTACTGTTATTGTTCTCCGAGTGTTGGAGATATATGAGTGTATATTTGGTGACGCTGCAGTCGACTACCCTACCCTTGACATGTGATGCATAGGCTTAATTCTATTGAAATTTGTGAATTTCTTCGGCTGCCCCTTCGCGTGTGCGTTTTGGTGCTCTTTGCGCCTTCCCACCTCAGGGGCTTGTGTGCGCGACCTGCACCTATTCGACGCCTCCATGGCAGTTGGCGCTGCCTCGCCGCATGCGTTCGTGCAGCTTTGCTGCTGGCACCTCTGGAAGCGGCGGAACGCGGTGGTGTTCAGGCGGGAAGCGCCGTCCCTGGCCACCACTTTGAAGGCCTGCCGTGACGACGCCATCCTCTGGCGCGGTCGGTTTTGCTCTATGGATCGTGGTCATGTTGATGCGTGGCTGCTGGCCCTGCACAGATAGAACACACACACTGCATGTGACATAGTGGTCGGGGGTCTTGCCCTCTGCCTCCTCCCCTCTGCTGCCTCCCCGGCATTTGTACCAATGTACTCGGTGTTGGGTTTGAGAATATATTCAGGTGGGGAGTTCCCCGAAAATTCAATTTTTTTTGTGAATTCCATAGTTAGACTCATGCAAAAACTAAGGCTTCACAGAGCTTTGGCACCGTTGGCAGTAGGATCTTCAACCTTTAGTTTTCGTTCGATGTTTTTACATTTTTCGCTATGTTTTCTTTTACTTTTCTTTGCAGACAAAGATGTGAACATTTTTCCCAAAGTATATGTACATATAAATATGAACAACTTTTAAAAATCCACGAATTTTAAACAAATGAACTTACATGATTATATATTTCGTACTCCCTTCATTCCAAATTACTTTTGTTTTTTACTAGCTCCATTTCAGATTACTTAAAGTTTTAGCTTTGTCTTAAGTCAAACTTATTTAGTTTTTCCTACTTATTATAGACAGATACCCAAAACATAGCGACGACAGCGACGTGGTCTCCAAAACATAGGGTCTCAAAAACAGAGGGAGTACTTCCTCTGTTTATTATAGATACACAGTTCATTAATTGCAAGTACTCCCTCTGTTTATTTTCACTCCGTGTATAAAATTTGGTCAAAGTCAAACTACACAAAGTTTGACCAAATTTATATAAAACAATATGAACATCTACAATGTTAAAACTATATAATATAAAAATACATTTCATGGTGCACATGATAATATTGATTTCATATTGCGAATGTTGCTATTTTTTAATATAAAGTTGGTCAAACTTTACAAAGCTTGACTTTGACCAAACTTTATATGCAGACTAAATATAAAAATATTTCTAAACTAAACGGGTGGCCCATGTTTAGGTGTAATACAAGATCTTATCTATGACTAGTGGAAGAGAATCTCATGAATAATTACGTCCACATGTGATGGATATGGAGATGCATGAATTGACCAATACAAGCTGACTTGTCAACTATATATAGATGGCCTAACAATTGACAGAGGAAGTGTTGGAAGAAAGAAACGGTCAAATTATTAGCCTGATGATGAATATGACTCATGACTGACCTGAAAGTGACGCCGACCAATCGATCGAGGAAGAAGATGTTTTCCCCCTTTCTGCACGGCTGCCGTGGGTTACACATGAGATGAGGTCAAGGTCCCCTTTCAATGGTCTATGCTTCATTGCTTCTGGAAGAAATTGGTGCAGTGTTATTAGCACGCCATATTGGAGGAGGGACACGAGATGTCACCAACATGGCGGAAATCAAGTTAGGCACTATCCCTTGCTAATATTTTGTTTTTACTTTTTATAAACATTTCTTTAAAACTTTTACCGCTCACGAATAGCACAATCAAAAATTACAAGAACAAAAAAAACAATGTTGTTGATATCGTAATAAGGGTTAGGTATCCCATGCCATAAGATTCGTGTGTAAATCTCACAATCCAAAGAGGCCCTCCTATGAGTTCGAAGTTCAGAGAGCATCTAAAAGGGGTTTTTTTGGAGTTTTTTTTTTTTTTTTGGAGTAGGGAACTTAGGATCGGAGTGTGCTGCAAACACACCACACTGGACAGAAATACAAGAGGCCTTGAGGGAGTGCGGCCCGTTGGGCCTTTTTGGGCGGGTGTGCGGCAGAGAAGCAAGCAAGCAAGTGGAGTGGGCTTCTCCGTGGGACGGAGGGACGGACACTCAGACCAGACCACCAGCATGACTCCCGACCAAGCTGCCGCTGCTATCGCCTCCCCACCCTACCTCGCCGCCGCCGCCGCCGCCGGCTCGCTCCGGCGCCCCCGCCCCTGCTGCTCCTTCCCTCTCCGCCGGCCTCCGCCCATATACCTCACCTGCGCCGCCTTCCCCTACACCCCTCCTCCGTGCGCCACGGCCACGGCGTGGCCACCGGCCCCCGCCGGCGATGGTACGTTCCTCTTCATGCCTATCCACCTATCCATGGTCGCTTGCTATGCTAACTTTGCAGTGGATTTTACTGCCTTCTTTATCAATTCAGCTGGGCTGTATATCCCCTCCCATCGTCAAATGATAATGCTTTCTTTAGTTTGATATAACCTCCAGAATTAGCAGACCATATGCTTTGATTTCCTGCAGCCATTTGCTATAACAGTATCCTGAAATTCTCATGTCTGCTTGTTCACAATTTAGTGGGTTAAGGTGGTTATCTGGTTATGTATGGCACCTGCCCCCCTTCCCCCCTTTTTGTCCCCTCTCAGAATAGCAAAAGGCTAAAACTTTGTCTGTAAATTGACCCATCCCACCTAAGCCAAGTTCAGAACAAAGCCGTCGACACTTGACCCCCTGCATATCAGCTTGTTAGGCGGTTGGCAGTGGAATGTAAAACGTAAACCATGGCTTACATACGCCTGTCTGCTCATATGTGTGCAGTATATACAGTGTTTGTGTCCCTCTTAAGCTACTTTTGAAAAAATTACAGCACCTTTTACAAAACGGTAACATTCCTACCGTTTCTCCTCGTCTCAGGACAACACATGTTCCGTGGCCTTCCCCAGCCACGATGCTACAACGTGGAAGCAGTCGGCGACGTGGCAGCAGCAGTGCCCAACGATTACACAGAGGACACGCCATCGAGCAGTGGATATGCGAACGGCCATATGGCCACCACTTCATCGCACGAAGAAGATCATCCTTCTGAAGGAAGCGTGGGCAAGGCGAACGACAGGGCTACTACTGCCAACATCAATCAAAAAATGGTCAAGATATCTGACAAGCTGATCGGCGTCTTCATGGTCGACAAGCCTACGCCGACGGATTGGAGGAAGTTACTTGCATTCAGCAGGGAGTGGGACAACATAAGGCCGCATTTCTTCAAGCGCTGCCAGGAGAGAGCGGACGCGGAAACAAATCCTGAGATGAAGCACGGTCTTCTCAGGCTGGCTAGAAAACTGAAAGAGGTACAGGATACATGATGCTTCATTTTATGATTTAACTTGGCACTTGCTAGTGGTGTGTCTTAATTTAGTTTTCCCTCCCTACTATGCTTTTCAGGTAGACGAGGACGTACAAAGGCATAATGAACTATTTGAATTAGTGAAGTCCACACCGTCTGACAAAATTGGTGATGTTGTTGCTAAGCGCCGTAAAGATTTCACGGTGGAGTTCTTCAACCACCTGTATTATGTCGCAGAGTCGTATAAGGATGACCCTGCTAAGCAAAAAGGTGAGACACTTGAGAATTTAATTATCATTTTTCTGCAAATTTGACCTTTTTCCTCTTTCATGTCTTAACGACTGTTGCCTTTGATGGCTTATGCCCCTCCTGATGTCATGTGACAGAGAAACGTATAGTGTCGGTTAGGACAGTCGTTTGCTACCTTGCTGAGTCCTTATTACAGGTCATTATTTCCCTGGTTCATCATTTTTCTCATTCATTGGTTTGCTTGCAGAGTTGGCAACACTTGGAAATGATTGTGTGGATGCTCTACAAGCTCATGATGACATGTCTGGCAGCCTCCAAGCGCTGAATGTTGCGGAACTAAAGCTAAAGGACATACTCAATTCACCTTCAGTGGATGCTGCATGCCGAAAGATCGATGACTTGGCCGAGAAGAAGGAACTAGACTCCGCGTTGGTGCTGATGCTTTCAAAAGCTTGGTCGGCTGCAAAGGGCACCGACATCACAAAATCTGACGTAAGGATCTACCGCTGCAAATACTTTCATGCTTCTGTCCTATCTTCGTTTCATTGTACAAGTTCATCAGCTTAAGCGGATCTACCAAAATTCTGCAGGCAAAAGACATAATGTTCCATCTATACATGACTGCTGTGGCCAATCTCCAAAGACAGATGCCAAAGGACATCAGGATACTGAAGCATCTTATAATGATTGAGGATCCAGCAGAACGTCTGAGTGCGCTGAATGACGCTTTTACTCCTGGTCCTGAACTTCAGGGCGAAAACGTCGATACATTGTTCACGTAAGTATTGTTAGTATTTCACAAAAAAAAGATTATTTTGTGTAATCTCCAAGCTGATTTGACATAACCTGGTGGATTTCAGGAGCCCTGAGGTGTTGCACACTTGGGCAAGCGCTATAATCGATGCGTATTATAGCAGCAGGGAAGGCACTCTCCTTGGTCAGGCAAGGGACTTAATGAACCCTAAAATTATCAAGAGGGTTGAAGAGCTCGTGAAGACGATCAAGGATCAATACCTCTGACTCTGAATCTCAGCCATCAGAAAGGTTGTGGTCGCATGCTCCTGGTGACTGCGCACCAAGTAGTATTATCATCAGAACAACAGGATGGATTTGCATGGCCTGCTTGCTGCATAGCGGTCGCGGGGTTCCGGTCCATGGCAGCTGGGAACGAAGGATGCGATACTTCACGGACTAAATCTGGATTATACGGCGCATAAGTGATTGTAGCATGTGATGTATGGATGTAGGTTTCACTTAGATTGTATGTCTTACTCCCTCAACCTCCCCATAGATAACTAGATAGTGTTTGCAGATTGCCTCTGGTCAGGCAGAATCTGAAGAGGTCACTTGAGAGAATAGCACTTTATTGTGATGATCACGATAGACATAAAAGATTAATATTTTTCTTCAGATTTTCTGTGCAAACTTGGGCTGTCACTGGCGAGTGACATAACAGTGAGTGAATTTGAAGGTAATTTTGTGAATTGCTGCTAGTTATCAACAGTATATCGTTTACGTGAAGGTGGAGTTAAAGTTTGGAAATCTGCCTGAAATCATGGCAAGTGAGTGAAAAACCACATCTTAATTATGTACCTTTTGAAAACCTTTTCATTTGTTAGTTATATGTTAGCTGCTGATACAGGTAAAGAACTGTATCATGGTAGCTGATGTTGATCTGAAATCGCCATCATGAAAAATATTTCAGCTTGAGAGGTCATAAAGAATTATTTCAAGGGTTTCTTGGTCTTAGAATGTAGTCTCTCCCCAGACTTCAATGTGTCTAGAAGAAGAATGAATCATCATCTTAGGGTTAGCGAAACATCGACATCGCCTTGACCATGCAAAACATACAATACACATGCTGATAATATATTGGAAGAAAGCAAGACTATGTTGTCAGTCAAACAGACCTGAACAAGTCATCATCAGTATCCTTTTTCTTTTCTCCCTTAGATGTGGCCTCAATCAACATCATTGTCAAGCCAACAACACAAAAAGAAAGACTAGAAAAGTTCAAACATTGTGCTCTTCCAGTTAGGCAACAGCAGCAAGAGCAGGCAGCCTAACAAGTTAGCCAACAACCACAACAACAGCTTCTATCTTAATAATTTGTCAAACAAGAGTACATCTTCTCGCTCGTGTGATCTACACGCGAGCAATCATCGTAACAAGGCGAGAATTACACCAGACTTTTTCGATGGTCGACAACACAGCCCGGCCGAATCAGTGGGTCGAGAAGAATGGCTACGTACACGTGGAGCACGGAAACGAAGACGGTCATAAGATCCGGGAGTTTGAGGAGGTTGCCTCGGCGTCGGCCCTACTGCGACTGATCCAGCTATATTGGCTGAAGGCGGAACTGTCGTCCTGGTTGCCCTGCACCATCTGCTGGAACATCCTGATGTCCGCGGTGTTTGCCACGTTGAAGAGCTCGCTCTGCCCTGGCTGGACGCCGTTGGTTAGGTCGATGTCCGCTAGGCTATCGAGGACCCGCACCACCTGAAACGAGTGTGAGATGAATGACAAGCTGTTAATCCTCTGACCAAACAAAATAGAATAAAATAAAATGGTGTGAATTTCCTTCTACAGATGATTAGGAAAGTATAAAGTTGGCACACAATTTTGTCTGTGTGTGCATTGGATGTGGTGCGAGGTTCACCACAAGGCCTCAGAAGTTAAGATGTCGATGTTTCGCTAACAAGGACAATTTATTCTTGATGGCAGAAGGATTTGACAGGGACAAGACTACCTAAATCAACCTTGTTTATCAAACAGTGGTTGGTACCTCCAACCGAAGCATGCACCTCATTTGATTGGCTCTAGGAATGTCCACATGATATAGTAATGTAAGGTGGCCAGATAGACAATGGCCATGCGTACCTGGCTCATTCTGGGCCTCTTTGATGACGAGTGCCGAATGCACGCTGCCGCAGATTCAATCATACGGAACATTTCGACCTCGTTGAAATTCTTCTCAAGCCTGGGGTCGACTAACCCTTCCAGCTTTCCGGTCTCAAGAGCTCGACTAAGCAATGGTCTAGCCTGCAAATAATGTCAGTTTGCAAGGTTTTTAAAATGAACAGACCAACTAAATGAAGGAACATGCAGAGGAACTACATGTTCATTTAAATAGAGAGCAAATAAGCGCCCAAATTAATGCTGTGAGGAAGAAATGTCAGGATATTTCTATACAGGATAAATCATCATGCTATTTGATGATTGCATAGCCAAGTAGCCATACATCAACATGCAGCAGGTCACCGTAACACAGGCTTAGACACCGTAACAACATGTCCTAAGAATGAAGAGTGATGTTTCCAACATATATACTTGTATTCCTAGTTAGTTATCACGCAAAGTTCCGGGAACCCGGCATTTGAAGTGAAATTTCAACTTATAACCTCTACAATGGCTAATCCATCCAATGAAACAAGTCTATTGTGTGACTATCCTAGTGAACAAAAAAAAAGTTCAGTGTTATAACTTACCCACTCAACAAGGCTCTCATCACCCAATGGTCTGGATGAATCAACAGGCTTTCGACCAGTCATAAGCTCTAAGAGAACAACGCCAAAAGAGAATACATCAGATTTCTCAGTCAGTTTGCCACTCGATGCATATTCTGGAGCCATGTATCTGCAAGAAAAAGAACATTTTTAGTGATCAATTCTATATCATCATAGTATATGCTTCTGAATTTGCCCATACTTTTTACTCACCCAAATGTCCCCATAACCCTGTAGTCACATGTGTTACAGCATCCAAAGCCAGTCTCGCAAGACCAAAATCGGCCACCTAGAGTTAACAAATAGCACCTGATCAATAAATGAACTATAACACGAGATGTTGTCAGGCTCATTTAGGGAACCCAATTACCAGTGCATCGAAGTTATTATCCAACAAAATGTTTGAGGATTTGATGTCTCGGTGGATAATCCTTGGATGACCTAGACAAAGAAGGCAGACGGGTTAACAGAAACAGGAATGATAAATGTGGAAGATGAGAAAAAAGGGCAAGAAAGAGCATTACAATCTTCGTGTAGGTACGCTATTCCACGAGCAGCGCCGGCAGCGATTTTAACCCTAGCTGACCACTGCAAAACAGGCCTTCCCTGTCCTGCAGTCGCATACAATTCAGAACCACCTCAGTATGTACAACCAGAATATACATGGCAATGGTCTTTGTACAACAATATGACAAAATGTTAAAAAAGGCATACCGTGAAGATGATAATGCAGGGTGTCATTCGACACGAAATCGTAGACGAGCAGCCTCTGGCTATTGGCAATGCAGTACCCCACGAGAGACACCAAATGCCGGTGATGCACCCGGCTGATGATCTCCACCTCGGCCTGGAACTCGCGCTCCCCTTGCCCGCTACCATCCCTCAGCTGCTTGACAGCCACGTCCTTCCCTTCGGGCAGCCGGCCCTTGTACACCGACCCAAACCCTCCCTCGCCAAGCAAATTGCGCGGCGAGAAGCCGTCGGTGATCTGGTACATTTCCTGGTACGTGAAGAAGCGCGAGTTGCCGACGCTCATGTCGGACACGCACGCTTTCAGCCTCGGGCTGCCGGCGCTGTAGTTGGTGTGGACGGAGGGGTCGGCCGACGACGACATTGCCGCGTTCGCCGAGCCGCCGCCGCCTGAAGGAACTGCGGAAAATGTACTTATTAGGTAAATAAGACTGACTGAATGAGTGAATGAATTAGTGAGTGTTCACTGAAGTCACATTCAGTTGAACTGTTACCTGAACCTGAACCTGAACCTGAGGGTGGTAGCTCTGAAGAGTAGGGCGGCGACCGGAACCCGGGGCGGTAGTCGTCCCTCCGCCCCCTCCGGCGCTTCTTGGTGTAGAGGACGGCGGCCGCTACGAGGGTGACGACCAGGAAGGCGAGCACGGCGCCGACGGCGATGACGACGCCGTTGCTGCTGCCCGGCGGGGGGGAGGCGCTGCGGCCCCGCTCCCCGGCGGACTGCGTGGAGGACTTGTTGGGGCTCCTGCCGTGCGTGTTGGCCGGGTCGACGGCCGTGGCCGGCGTCGGCAGCTGCGGGTGGTGGCCGGCCGCGGGAGGCGGGGATGGCTTGGCGTGCGGCGGGGCGTGGGCCGGGGGCGAGGCGGCCGGGGAGGGGGAGGTCGGCGCGGTTCTTGGAGTGGGGGCGGCCGGCGTGGGTCTTGGCGCAGGAGCCGTCGGCGGCGTTGTTGTTGGGGGCGGTGCTGCGGCGGGGGAGCGCTTGGGAGGCGGAGAAGGTGGGCTGGTGGTGGGGGACGGCGTGGAAGGCGCGGGCTTTGGAGTGGGGAGTGCTGCTGGCGGCGTCGGCGGGGGCGAGGCGGGCGGTGGGGCAGCGGCGAGCTTTGGACTTGGGGGTGGGGCTGACGGCGGGGAGGAGGGCGGAGGGGAGGTGGAGGGCGCGGCGGTGTCGGCTGCCGGAGTGGCATTGGTGCGGGTGGAGGAGGCCGGCGCGGGCGCGGAGGCGGAGGCGAGGGCCCGGGAGCGCGCGGAAGGGGCCGGTGCCGACGCCGCCATGGCTCTGTGTGTGTGTGTGTCTATCTATCTAGGTTGGGGGATTTGACAGGGTGGGGTGGACTGGAGGCATGGCGGCTCGCCGGAAGGAAGGAAGGTAGGTAGGTTGCAAATCGGAGGTGAGGAAGGAGGGATTCCTCTTCCTCCGGTGTGGTGTGCTCTGAGGGTGAGGAAGAGGGAAGCGGGGGATAGATCCGGCAGCATCCAATCCAATTCAATCAGTGCGCCATGGAATGGAATGGAATCGGAGGGAGCAAAGGAAAGGATAGGGATGGAATCCGGGAGAGAGAGAGAGGGAGGGAGGAAGATGAATCCAATCCTCTTCTTTTGCTGCTGCTGCTGCTGCTTTATTATTTACACTCCTTTCTTTCCCCTGGCTACGCTACGGTAAGCTAAAGAAATTAGGTAAAAGTGAGTTGAGGTGAGCTACGACTAGATTTTAGACAGTGTGCATGCACTGAGAATGAATGGATCAACTCATCATCATCGGGTAATCTCAAGACAAAAAGGAAACGGGAAGAAAGGTGGAATATTTATTTGTTTTGGTGGATGGATGGATGCTGCTGATGATGATAAATTGGGTGCTCGCTCTCTCTGTGTTGTGTCGGCACAAGAAATAAAGAAAGAAAGATGCAAGTGAAAAACAGAATGAAGGAGGAGGAGGAGGAGCGTACGTGTAGGCAAGGCAGGTGGAAGCACAACAAGAAAGAAGGAAAATGACCTGTCAAGAAATGGGAGAATAAACCCTTCCTTCCCTTTCCCCTCCCACCTTACCGCTTTCATACTCCCTTTTCTTCTTCTATACTATACTATACTATTATTTATTTATTAATTAACAAACAAACACACACCGGTCAACTGCTGAAGTTATCAATCAATTATATACATATAATAATCAAGGGCTTTCACCCCAAAGTAAGTAACACATGCCTTGTACCAAGGCTTTACTAAAAAGGGTAAAGCAACCACTTTTGGATTTCACTAGATACAAATAAATAAAATTGGACAATTCAACTCCCCCCTCTTTTCTCGAATCACTTGCGCATTTATTTTTAATGACACGTCGCAAGGCATGGATGGGAAAACCAGCACCCAGTCCGCAACGAACGCAAACCCAAACTTGACTACTATGACTGACAAGATGACCGAAACACAAGCATCACGGGGACACCGCAAGAATAAACCGCTTGCACGAGCGTGTGGGAAAGGGAACTGCATGCAAGAATAAAACGCTCACTCGCTTCCTTCGCTTTCCCCCTCCCACCTTCCTGCTTTCACGCTCATTTCTTTTTTTTTTCTTCTTTTGATTAACAAACACCGGTCAATGCTGCAATTCTTTTGAGTTTTCCATTCCAAAAAAGTAAGTGACCCTGCCCTTTTGTGTGCGTTGCTAAAAGGGCCATTTTTTGGACTTCAAGACAAAAAAAAATAACCTGCACATTTCCAGTAAGCATGACTTTTTTATGTGTGCTTTGCTAATAAGTATAAGGCAAAGGACCCATTCTTTCAGTTACGAATGAAAAAAAAATTGGCTCATTTTTTCTTTTTTCCCATAATCATGCAAAAGATCTAGCCACACGTGAATTCGTTAAGAAAGAATGATGCTACAACACCGAAAAGGCACGACCGTCATAGAGGCACGACTAGGTAGAGCACCCTAAATGACCTAACATCACAAGGGATTGAACCAAAATTTTACACTACAAAAGTTACAGCACGGCCCACAACAACATGACCCAAGCTCGCCTACCATGACGACCACCACTGAAGCACAAGTGCCACGGGGACAGTAACCTTGAGCCAAACTCGGCTCTGACTCCGACGAGTAGAACCCCGGTGAAGTAGACCCCTGCCCACCCCCTCCGACGACTAGTAGATCTCCTATGCTATGTTTCGGTGCCCCTATGCTATGTATAATTATTATGGTTTGTAAAAACTCCCGTATGCTATGCGTGGTGAACTATGGTATGTTGGGTTGATGAACTCCGGCGAGATGTTTTTAGCGCGAAGTACTTTGTTTAAATTTTTGTCATATGCGGGATCGCTATACTCCTTTCTTCTTTTGATTGACAAACACCAGTCAATTGCTGGAATTTTTAAGAGTTTTTCCATTCCATAAAAGTAAGTAACCCTGCCTTTTTGGTGGATGGATGAGGTGAGCTCGAGTAGATTTTGGAGTGGATAGTGAGAATGAATCAACTCATCATCTGGTAATCTGGAAACAAAAAGGTGGAATATTTATTTATTTTGATGGATGTATGGATGCTGATGATGATAGACAAGAAAGAAAGAAGGAGGTGGCAAAGGCAACGGAAGTGGAACAAGAAGAAAATGACGACTTCTTTCTACAACACAAATGGAAGAATAAACCCATCCTTCGCTTCCCCCTTCCACCTTACTGCTTTCATACTCCTTTTTCTTTCCTTTTTCTTCTTTTATTTATACATACTAATATAATTAACAAACAAATACACACCGGTCAACTGCTGACATTATCAATCTTATATAATCAAGACTTTTTTCACTCGTGAATCAACCTGTGGTTGGATGGTTAGAGGGACTGTGGTATCCCCAGCCCACCAGGGTTCAAATCCTGATACTCGCATTTATTCCTGGATTTATTTCAGGATTTCCGGCGATGCACATTCAATGGAAGGAGACGTTCCTGCCGGCTCAGTCTTTCGGAGCTGCTCATAGGGGTGAGCCTATCACGCCACAGGGGCGTGCCTCGCCGAAAAACTCTAAACAACATGACATCGAAAGGCATGGATGCGAAACCCAGCACCCAATCCCCTCCCACCTCCCTACTTTCATACTTCTTTCTTCTTCTTTTTTCTTTTCTTCTATTCTTCTGATTAACAAATACCAGTCAACTGCTAGAATTTTTAAGAGTTTTCCATTTCCAAAAAAAGAGTAAATAACCCTGCCTTTTCTTGTGCTTTGCTAAAAGGGCCATTTTCTGGGGGTTCAAGACAAAAACAACCAGCCTGCTCATCCCAAGTAATCAATCATGCCTTTCTATGTGTGCTTTGCTAGCAACTAGAAGGCAAACGAGCAATATTCTTTCGGTTAACAATGAAAAAAAAACACTACCGTGAAAAATGCAACAGAAACTCGACCACCGTGACAACGATGACAACAACGTCGACCGAAGCACAAGCGTCATGGGGACACTGCAAGAATAACCGCTTGCATGAGTGTGTAGGGAAGGGAACTACAGGAATAAACCGATCACTCGCTTTCCCCTCCCACCTTCCTGCTTTCATACTCCTTTCTTATTTTTATTAACAAACACCAGTCAACCGCTGGGATTTTTAAGTGGTTTTCATGCCAAACAAAAGGGTAAGTAACCTTGCCTTTTTGTGTGCTTTGCTAAAAGGGAAAATTACCCATTTTTTGGAGTTTAAGGAAAAGAAGCCATATTGAGAACAATCGGCCCACTAGTAGTAGTTAAAAGGTAAAGAAGCCATATTCTTTCATTTAACAATGAAGAAACAATTGGCCCATTCTTTTCTTTTTATTTTCATAACCACGCGGAAGATCTAGCTGCACCTGAATTCCTTAAGAAAGAATGATGCTACAACACCGCAAAGCCATGACCCGTACAACGCCATAGAGGTTCGACTAGACATAGCACCCTAAATGACCTAACATCACAAGAAATGGAACCGAAACTCTTACACCACGAAAGTTGAAGCCCGGCCCACAACAACACGACCCAAACTCGCTTACCACAACGACGACCACCAAAGCAAAAAGCGTCACGGGGACGCATTCCCGAGCAGCAAAAGTTGAACAGCCATGAGCAAAAGCCTCGGTTAACCCGCGACAAAACCTATTTGTATTGTATAAATTATGTATGTATGGTGAGCAATATATTGGTTTGAGCATAATTTTTGGTTGAAATGCCTTACATGTCACAACAATGATTACATGAGTAATTGCCGGCTTTTACTGGTGTAAAGGAAAATACACATAACAATTTGGAATTTATCTCAAATACTAGTAAAAGAGGAACTTACTCAGGGTTCATGGGTTTTTTTTTAAACTAACATTTGCATGTTAGCATGCGCAACAAATCTGGTCTACCAGATATCATGGGTATAAGTATCTTAAAATCATCACATGTAGGCTGCACGAAGACAAATATGGTCTGACAAAATGAAATTATATTTTCATCATTACTATTTTGGATTAACAGAAAATTGTAGTTATGTGTGCATATATTACCGCCGTTTCTTTCTTTTTCTGTCCAAAAAATGGCCTAAATGGAGGGCTCGACATAACTCAGTAAACAAAAGCTATATTATTAGTTATTAGAGCTTCTCTAGCGGATCCCGCATAAGGCCTGCGAACTACGCTTTTCCTGCTGTTATACGGGACGACCCAAATAATCGGCCCGAACAGATACCTGAAAAAAGTCCCGGCCCGTAAAAAGTTTACGGGAGGCCCGTAAACCGCCCCTAATCTGGTATATATGCCGGCTTCCAGTCAATTTAGGGTATCCGCCCTCCATTTCCTCTAGCCCTCTCCGCCGCATTTCGTGTACTCCGGCGAGAAATCGAGCGTGCTCGGCCTGTTTTCCGCCGGATCGAAGCTACCATGGCGTCTGCCGGTGCGGGGCGTGGCGGCGGAAGGGGGTTCGGCGACCACGGTGGCTTCGGGTGCCGTGGTGGAGGCGGCGCGCGCGGCGGCTTCTTTACCCGCAAGCGCCGAAATGACGACGAGGCCGGCGGCTCTGGCCTCCGCCCTCCAGTGTCGAAGAAGAAAAGGGAGGCGGCGTGCACTTGCTGCGCCAAGTCCCGCAGCTCCGGCTCAAGGTCGCATGGGTGGAAGACCTTCCTGCGTTGCGGCCGGCTCTTCGACCCGGCGCTCCAGCGCAAATCTGCGGCCCAGCGGGCGTGGTTTGATGCGAGGACCGCCGCCGACGCTGGAGATGCGGCTGCGGCTGCCAGCACTCCGGGAGGAGTACGACCTCCAAACCCGGATCTACAGTGACCTCATCACTGACACCCTTTACGGAGGGAAGCCGCTGCCCGCCGAGGTCATCTCCAGTGACGACGATGATGACGGCGACGACGACGATGAGGATGACGACTCTGACTCGGATAACTCTGACTCGGATGAGTAGAACCCCAATATATGAAGTAAACCCCCGCCCACCCCCGGCTCCGACGACTAGTAGATCCCCTATGCTATGTATAATTATTATTGTTTGCAAAAACTCCCCTGTGCTATGCGTGGTGAACTATGGTATATTGGGTTGATGAACTCCGGCGAGATGTTTTTAGAGCGAAGTACTCTATTTAAATTTTTGTCATATGCGGGATCGCTATACTCCTTCCTTCTTTTGATTAACAAACACCAGTCAACTGCTGGGATTTTTAAGAGTTTTCCATCCCATAAAAGTAAGTAACCCTGCCTTTTTGTGTGCTTTGCTAAAAGGGTAAATCACCCATTTTTTTAGAGTTCAAGGAAAAAAACAACCAGCCTGCTCATTCCAAGTAAATCAACCATGCCTTTTTTTTATGTGTGCTTTGCTAGTGCATAGTAGTAATTAAAAGGCAAAGAAGCCATATTCTTTCGGTTAACAAATTACCCATTTTGGGGGGTTCAAGGGAAAAACAACCAGCCTGCTCATTCCAAGTCATCAATCATGCCCTTTTTTATGTGTGCTTTGCTGGTAGTAATTAAAAGGCAAAGAAGCCATATTCTTTCGGTTAACAATGAAAAGACAATTGGCCCATTCTTTTCTTTTCTTTTCAGAACCATGCGGAAGATCTACCTGAATTCCTTAACAAAGAATGATGCTACAACGCCGACAAGGCATGACCCATACAACGCCATAGAGGTTCGACTAGACATAGCACCCTAATATATGGCCTAACATTTTTTTTCGGGGAACTAAATAACTTAACATTACAAGGAATGTGTTGGGAAATGTAGTATAGAAAACAAAGGGAAAAAAATATGTCCTACAAACCAAACCCAGAACACTGTAAAGATGCATATGATATTATATTGGATCTTTACAAACTAGAGTTGCAGCGGAGGAAGAGTTGATGGGTTTATATAGTTTTTAAAAAATCACATGTAGGATACACGAAGACAAATATGGTCTGGCAAAATGAAATTATATCTCATCATTACTATTTTTGGATTTACAGAAAATTATAGTTATATGTGCATATATTACCGCCGTTTCTTTCTCTTCTTTTTCTGTCCAAAATGGCCTAAATGGAGTGCTCGCCATACCTCAGGAAACAAAAGCTATATCACTACCACTGTGATTTTTTTGGTGTACTGCACAAAACACCGTGGTACCGCCCACCGCGGCATTATGGCTCATCTTGTTGTCACTTTACATTATCCACATCCAACAAGATAACTCAAGATGATGATGATGATGATGATGTGGGTGGCCCAATCACAAGCACAACACATTGCAATTATTACCAGCAGGACAGCACAACAATGCAACAACAGACATCCACCATTGCATGCTCCTCTCTTCTTTGACTGACCCATAATGCACAAGAACAAAGACCAGGCCACAACATAACATAACATAGTGGTGTTGTGTCCTGAGGTGGCTCCTGCCTAGTGTCCACCCCCCACCCAGCCCAGCAAAAAGGTGATTGTGCCAACTGCCTGCCTGCTGATCCATCACCTTAACAAGACATCAACATTGCACTACAAAAACATAATCATTATCATCGTCATGATGATCAGTTAGCACTCAACATTCAGGCAAGCAAAACATCACTTCACTCAGCAAGGCAACAAGCAGCCCACAGAAATAGAGCGCTGCTACACGGACGACAGTTGCCAACCGAAAGATGCGCGACATGTCATGTCGTACCATCCACGGGCAAGCCATCGTGCCCATGTCGTTCAGCAAAATGTCGTCCGCGAAGGACTTCCGTAGATACATGTCACCAGCGCTTAACATATAATTAGTTAATTGATATACCAGGGTTTAGCACAAAAACATATATAGTATTACTAATGACAGTTAATCCAAGGTAGCAGGACTAGCAAAACTTCCAGCAAATAAACAGTAAACACAGAGAGGGGGAAGGGGGTGAAGAACAAGAGCCATGATTGGCCGGCTTATTGCTTTCTGCTCAGCCTAACAGCTGCTGAGCCTCCTCTGCCTCCTCCTCCTCATAGGCGAGGAGGAGGAGGAGCCTTCATCAATCACTACTGCATCACGGTGATGAGCTCAAACTCGACCAAGGACACGTTGTTGTCCTCCTTCACCTTGAAGTCCGCGGGGCTCTCGGCGGCCTTGAGCGTCCCCCACTTGTCCACCGCCAGGCGCATCGACCCCTTGTACATGTCCACCCTCGCCTTCCTCGCCTCCACAACTGCCCCGGGCTTCATGATGTCCACTGGAGCAACAAACGCAAGAAAAATTCCAGTCAGGCGAATTAACCAAGAGAGCAATCAAGTTAAAGCCAGCAAGCAATGAGAGAAAATACAGGCAGGATGTTTGGACTGAGACGTATATGCGGCAGAGTATCATGATTTCGACTTGAGATCCTTCCACAGGTGCCAGGCGGACATTATAGCACGCACCCATGGATTACAATCTCATACTCCTAGTTCGTTTAAATGCTGGGGCTGTCAAAAACTAGTAGGGCATCTAACATGGTAGATGGAATAACCAGCTCAGATGTATTTTATATGTTTATGGTAAAGAAAAACAAATTTATTGCAAACCAGACAGGCAAGCCAACAGAAACTGGCCCGGGTCCAGTAAATTTTGCAAATCCAGAAAGTTAAATCATCAAGCCAAGCGATGAATGCACTATAAATACAGGGATGGCATCTATGATCAGAAGGATGCTAATTGTGCAAAGCCCGAATGTTAAACCGGGGCTCAAAGGTTCGTCGACCGTGCACAATTAGGCAGGCAAAAGAAGAAACAGGGCAATTAAGTTAATAAGCCAGCAATGAGTGAACATGAGCAGCAGGTTATTTGGACTGGAACATGTATGCAGCAGCAGAGCATCACGATTTTTCAACAGTAGCCAGTCTTGAGTAGACATTATAGCGCCAATGAGTGACAATCATGTACCGTGAGTTTGTTTAAATACTCTGCCTGAACTAGTAGAATTTGACCTTACTTGCAATGAGATAGATAAGATGCCAATTATGTATGTATAGTTTACAAGCAAGCAAGCAAGCAATCAATCAATCAGGCGAAAGAAGAAGCATATACAGTAGTAAATTTCTGCAAGTGAATCAATCAGACGAGAGAAGAAGAAGGACACGAAGACGAATGAATGGATCTGGGAGAGTACCTTGCTCGTTGCGGGCGGTGAAGACGACGACGCCGGTGTCGTCGCCGACGATGCACTCGGCGATGCGCATGTTGCCGCCGGCCCTGCCGCCCTGCGGCCTGTGGAGGACGACGGGCTTGGCGCTGAGCACCCGGAGCTGGAGGTTGTGGCCGTAGGTGCCCGGCCGGAGCTCCTCCACCTTGTCGAACGTCATCCCTGCTTGGATGCGGATCGGCCTGCCTGAACACCAAAGCAAACCGATGGATGCGATCAATCGGGTATCGAATTCGTGGTGTGGTGTGCGTGCTGAGGGCGGTGGGGATCGGGATCTTGAAGACAGAAAGAAAAGAAACAAGATCTGGTCCGGTCCTGTCCGGGGTGGCGGCGGATCCGGTCCGATCTGGGATTCCGCCACCGAGTGCGAGCGTACCTGGTTGGTTGTTGACGGTGGAGCGAGCGAGCGAGCGCGTCTCCTCGCTTGCTCGCGCTGCTTCCTTGGATGTGATGGGATGAGAAGATGAGATCCGCCGGAGGGAGGAGGGAGGAGGAGGAGGAGAGGTTTGTCTCTTGGGTGGTTCGTTTGGTTTTATCAAAAGGGACAAAGGAGGAGGAAACCGGGAGGGACCCAGGTTGTGTTGTGATATGAATCCAAACCCAATCCCCCCTCCTATGGTTTCTCTCTCTTTCTCTCTGGTGTGTGAGTGTGTGTCACCGCCACCAAAAAACTTGCTTCTACTCCGACCCGATGTGAAATTCACCCGACAACAATCCCCCCACCACACACACACACAAATTAACCGCTCGTCAAAGGAAGGTAGGGTGAAGCAACTCAGAGTAGTCGAGGCAACGACGAAGGCAATTAACCGCCTTCCTTTAACTTGATATACTTGAACGTGATCTAGTGGACAAATGCTATAGCATTGCAACATTTTGAAGGGCCTATAAGCATACAATCATACCATACAAAGATGAGAGAGGGTAAGAAAATATGACTGGTCCAGTAGTTAAACCCCCACCCAAAAAGCATGGCAAAAAGGAAAGACATCAGAAGAACAGAAGGAAGTTGCATGTTTGTGACAGTTACTTGTTCGCATTATGGTGAAGATGGTTATAACAAAGGTGGACTTCCGATTAAAAAGGCTCGACTCCCCCCTATGTTGCATGAGAGGACAACTTCAAGAGCCATACCTGTTGATTCATCAAATGATGAAAGTGGCAGCTCATGAGCATCGGGACATTTCATCTAATGATGTTTCTGAGGAAGAAGAGGAGTCAATTATCACTTAGGTTTGCCCCTAATTATATACACGAACTAACAGTGGCAGGCCATCACTTACACGTGGAAAAAAGAATTGAGAACAATGGCCACAACATCAAGTAACAACAGGAAGTGTTGATAAGATACAACAATTCTTTCCACAAGATCAACTAATTGCCATTAACATGTGACACTTATAAGGTACTGCTGATAACTAACACCACTTATGAGAGACAAAACCCACAAGCACAAACAACACCAATACAAAGATACAACACCAATACAAAGATCACTAGGATCCATCACGTCTTGATAACTAGAGATCTTTGCCATCTTGTGATTAATCCGCATCATTTCCAGCTTCAAAGTGTCAACTCTATGTAAAATGACACTGCTCATGTTGCCAACTTCTTCGACGCTCATGTTGCCCCCTTCTTCAATTATCCTCCTGTGAGAGCACGTTCCATGGCCAAATCCTTAGATTGTTCTCGACTAAGAGACGCCCCCATTGTTACTCCGTGTGCGTTAGCGCGCATACAGTTCTTCAAAATAAGACGCATGCAATGACTTAATCCATTGCACACAGCCAGTTGTGTATGATGTTCTAAGAATATATTTATACAAATGTCAATCACACAATTCACACAATAATATGTGTGATGTTTGAAGTTTCACAAACAGCTATTATTTGCAGAGAACGTCTGTACAGATCACGCTACCTCATGTGTTTTTGTAGCCCAAATCGCAAATAGTTAACTCTTCGAAAACGTGTGTGATTGACATTTGTATAAATATATTCTTAGAATAGGTAGTTTTACTAAAAAAAATGAGATATCAAGTAGGTAAATAAGATAGAAAGTCATCAATAATACTCCACAATCCAGTTCATTACATAATATATATCATCACACATATAGGTGGGTGTGATGATAATTGTTGTACTACAAATATATTAAATTTAAAGACAAGTAATAAATTAACTAAAAATCAATAGTCCCTCCTGAGGGCCCTTTCCCTGCGTCTGGCCATGACTCCCTCGTGCGCACCGGCTTCCCAGCGCGGAGGGAGCTGGCCTCCTCCTCCGACTCACACTCCGCAACATGCGCATCGGCAGCTTCCCGGCGGGCGTAGGCCTCCGCCCTGGCCATTGTAGACGGCCGTAAGTGAGCTCTTCATCGATGGCCTTCTCGACGCGATCCGCCCACCTCCATGCAGCGAGGAGGCTCGAAGTGACTCTGGCCCTCTTAGCGTTGAAGCAGCCATCTTCATCAACCTCCTGCGCGTGCCAACGCGCCTCCCGCCAGAGCTCCAACTCCTCCACCTTCCGGGCGGCCTTAGCCACCTCTTCCTCCTCGCGCTTCTTCTCATCCGCCTTCATGACCGCCACACGCATGGCTTTCTCAGCTGGCGGCAACATCTTCCACAGAACGAGGTCGAACTGAGTCCAAAACCACTCCTCGGTGGGAGGGTCAGGCGCGACCAAGTCCGGTGGCGCATAGGGATCATCCTCGTCGCTGCTTGGCGCAAGGTCGTCGTTGCGTAGCGGCACCTTCTCAGCATGTGGGCTCACCGTCGGCGCCATTGGCGGTGATACGAAGATAAGAGGGAGAGAGATCGAGAGGGCGAGCGAGAGAGAATGCACTGATGAGAATACAATGGGACGAGCGGCGCAATATTTATACATACAACATCCCTAAGGGGGAACTGTTGGCCGTACACAGTTTATATGTTGCTAACAAAATTCGGTAGCCATCCGTTAAAAGATCTGCCAAAGAAAAGACAAAATTCATCCATACCTACATTTGTTCCTTCCTTTACACAGAAAGGCAAACTGACAGATGATAGATAGATAGATAGATAGATAGATAGATACAATACAATGCATATGAACTGCAACGATATAAATATAATACATCATTCACAGGAATGAGAACCCAGATACCATATAGCTAGTTATCCACCTACTAGTGCTACATACCTGATCCTCCTTCATTCTCTTTCTTTCTACAACCAAGAATAATAATAATAATCGCGCTACGACTACGACCGCATCCAAATGAATGAATAGCTACAATGAAGGAAAGAAAGCAGCACGAGCCGTCTACTCGACTCCGCCCTACCCTACTTGAAGAAGATGCCCTTCTTCCTCCCTTTGCTCTTCTCGACGGCCTGCACACAAACAAAACCCACCAACATCTTCATTTCAGTTCCATCACATGTCATACACACACACACAAAAAAAAAGAAAGTGCCAGCTTTAAGTTCAAGTGCGCCTCGACTCGGTGTAGCAAACACAAATCAAAGCGCGTTCAAGAGGCAAGACAAAAATGCCCGCACCTTCATTCTGAAGAGCCGCAGTATGAGCACGATGCTGTCCCGTGACCTGCAGAGTGTATCTCCCTCATCAGTTGAACATTAACACAAATGTAAGAGATATAAGATAGCGGTGGCTTTGTTTTAAAACCCACGGGGAGTTTTCTCCAGGCTTGAGGTTGTACTCGGCGCCATCCGCAGACTGGATCGAAAACTCGGTAGGATGCCCGTACGGGATATTGATCTGCAAATAGATGTAGTGCAAGATTAGTTGTCAAATCTGCATACTGAAAAGGCAGCGCAGTCGAAAATTAATTATTATCATTAGACATGTATAAAATCACACCACTGCCAAATTTGACCAGTCTCTTTCATTAAATTTCGGGAAACCTACTAAATGTATAAAATCACACCACTACCAAAGATTCTGGTACTCATATCTTAAAAGATTTTATCACAGAAAAAATACCGGGCTTTCTTGTCACTGGGCAGAGTATAATCAGAAGCTAGAACAGAGTAATTTCAGGGGAAATGGTATTTTGGAACCATACCGCCGTAGCTTGCTGGAATTTCTCCGTGATAACAACGCCACGCTGTCCATTACACTTGATGCTGTAGCCTTCCCTCTTTATTGCCAATACCGCAGGTTCCCACATATCTATGAATCTAACCTGCAGAATTTAAATTTTCAATGGTTATATGACATGAAGAAACAGGTGCGGCAAGAATGCTTTGAGCAAGAAAGGGGGCATACAGGTAGTAGAACTTCATAGGACACATGTCCAGCAGAAAGAATTCTCTTGATAAGCTCCTTCATTTCAGGATCTGCACAGATAACGATTCCCTACTCAGCAATATGGTTCTTGTAATATTTTCTGTTGTGCTTAAGAACAACCAGCACAGAACTATCATTATTTTAGGAATTCTCAGGGGGGCACTGAGCTCAGATACTTCACCAATTAGATCACGACAGGCATGCAAAAGGTTACGCTATCTACCAAAGATACAAATATTTTCTCAGCAAACTCACCACAAGTAATTTTTTTCTGCTCATTAGCGTAAACCTTCACGATCTCCCCCTACAAAACAAAAAAGAAGAAATGCTTCATCAGATATAATTAAATATTACGAGTGTCATACTAAAAGCTCCAATGGCCTACACTTTCATAGTTTCCAAACAAACAGCTATGTCCGGGTGCCTCACTAATTTACTAATGCATACTGAGAGAAATCATAATCAAGGGCATATGGTATATGATCCTCAACCTATAGAATCTGCTCTGTGAACAGAACTAGACCAAGCTATTGGCTCCCCACTTATGAATATCAGATGAGAGGATTTACCTTTCTTTTCCGGTCATCTAGAGGTTGGACCTCTATGGCTAGTAAAGAGTCCACATCATCAGCAGTAACTAAATATGTGGGCTGCTTTGCACCTACACCAGGCAACGGTAATTGTTGTTTCCCTTTTGTCATAGTACACCAAAATAAAATACGGCAAAAACTTCCTTGCAGCAGGTGAAAACATGATACCTTCTATGTAATTTACCGATCCATCTTCTAAATGGCGTACCCACTGCATGCACAAGTTTTTTTGCAAACATATAAATCGTAGTGAACTAACAACAAGCTCAAAAAGACAGGAATTTGATAGAATGTCAGAGCATGTTGATCCACAACTAAAAACCGCACCTCAAAATTACAACTCGTGGTCCCGTTGATGGAATACCCACTTGCTTGAAGTTCTTTTCCAGGAAAAGCTTCACCTGTGATTCTTAGCCCATCTATGGCTGGCAGTGGGTCATCCTCTGCAACTGCATATTTATGAAAAAAAAAATTACCATCAGAACTGAAGAAATAAGGAGAATGAAATTGCATAAAGCAAAATTATCCAGCACCTTCAGAGAAAGAAGTACTAGGCTCCTCGAGGACAGTAGGAAGATAAGGGTAAGGCAAGTTTGCATCGTCAGGGCCAGATGCCAAGCTAGGTGCGGCTTCAGAACCCCACTCCGCAGGAGGTTCTTGTGAAGCTTGGGTTTCGGCTCCCTCGAGATTTTCTGATACATCACTCCTAACAAGGTCCGTGAATGATGGGTTTTGGTCCTCGGATTCAAGGTTAAATCGCACAGCACGAGAATCACGCTCAGTCCCTTGCGCTGAAACATCCTTGGTAGCTTGGTTGCTGCATAAAGAAGAGAAGACAGACCCAGTAAGACAACCAACTTTGCCATGCTCTGAGTTGAAAAATACAAACTAACAGAAGGTAATCATAAAGATGGATAGATCAGCAAAAGGGGAGCATGAATTACAGATGATACAGATAGAGAGGGCTATAAAAAACTAGGGAGGTTGTCATGCTGAGCTCTTAATAGAACAGTAATAACCTGCTTGGAGGAGAGGTCCTTCCAGCATTGCCATGCTCTGTATTTGCCGCAGCAGCCTCGGATGTGATGACCTGTCGGTTGTCATTTGCCAGTAAATCCCAATCCCGTCTAGCTCGAACGGGAGAAGAAATCGGAGATTGCACATGAGAATATGCTTGCTGGGGCACAATGTCAAGGCTGGGTTGGCTCTGGAAACGTGGGAAGTTAGAAGAATATCCATGCATCCAAAGAGTAAAGGACAAAGCAGTGTGGAGTCGTACAGAAGCCACCAATGCATTTCCAGGAGGAGGCGACTGCGCAGGACCACTTGTATTATTTGAAGATTCGGCACGCCAAGGAGTAATCTGGTACTGTGATTCCTTCAGTTTCTCCTGCACCATCCAAGTTTGCACACAAGAAAACTTCAAAGTTCTGTGAGAGAAAATCGTCACTAAGCTCTGAAGCATAACAAGCCCACTACTGGCCAGGACGTAGGTCCATATAAGCTACTGTTCACAAGAGCAAATTCCAACCAATGCTCATTGTGACTTACCTCAGAAATAATGAGTTTCTCTTGCAAATGCGTAAACAAAACCTACAAAAAAATACAGTCTTAATAAAAAGTTATGTAATACAGGCCCAGGTTCAACAAAGCAAGGAGCAAAAGGAGCCATATATAGTGGCAATAAACAAAAGAAAATGTGAAGTAAAGTTAGCTTATAGCCTTATACTCCCTCCGCCACCAGTCTCTGGACCGGTTTACAGGGCCGGGGGAAAATATCGTGTAGACCGATATATAAGGCCAGCAAAGTAAATCCCTTCCCTGTCTGGCCGTCCCGCATTTACCCTTTGTAGACACATGCGCACAAGAGTAAAGTCCGAGGCGCAAAGAATTCACAGCCAATGGATGGCATGCATGTCCGAGGTGGAACATCGTTAAGGAGCTTAAATTGACGTGGTGCGCTCTGCCTTGGTTACCAGAGATTTTTTAGCTGGCCCCCTAAACCGGCCTGGAGAAAGTATTCCGTTAAGCGGTTTGGTTGGAGCAGCTGTCCTTTTTTTCCTTAAGCCAAGCATAAACCTCTAAGTTAGAAATTGTAGGTGTTTGTTGTCTGTTAAATAATCTGTATAGTCCACATTACATCACATCGAATCCCTATTGAGAAGATAGTTAGCTCTTTCCTAGTACACCTAAATTTCATAACGAACTTCCTGATCCACGGCTCCACGTTGTACAAGCTTATTTGGTGAAACTTGGAATTTAATCAAGTCCAAAACAAGCATAATGTCGGCACACATATGGAAACTGAAAAGGGGTACATACCTTGAGATTGCCAACAATTGATTGAGCATCATGAACAGAAGGCTGCAGATTATATTCCGACAGAATAGGTAATAAAGAAGATACGAAAGTTGCTCTCTCTTGATGTGCTGCCTATGGATTAGAAAAGGTACATGTCAGCGTAACATCACCAAACTAGACAAAGAACAATTGAAGAAGATAAGGGGACTCATAAGTCATAACACCATACAAAATAAGCTTCTAATAGAAATGGCTAATAGAGTGAGAGACTAACGCATTAGTTCTCCTATTCTCCGGGTGATTCCAGTATTACTGGCAAGTTTTATAATAACTTATTAGACTAAGTCCTGGCCACATATGTTCCAGTGTTACTTTGAATATACACAGAGGTCATAAAAAGTCACGTACACTTGTTTGGATGCTTTGTGGAGCAGATATGAAGTTCAATTTTATAAACGCTTCATTTCACGCAAAAAAAAACTAGCTATATCAGAAACAAATGCCTCCAAATGGTTCCCAGACGTACAGTAAGGTTGAATCAAGCACATCAGTGCAACATCAGTTCAGTACTGAAAAGTTAACTGCCTCTCTGAATTTTAATAGAAAGTATAACAGCGAAGAAAGTTACCTGCAATGCGTATGTGAGACGGATGTTCTCTTCGATGATGTCTTGTCTATAGGATAAAGCTTTTGATGCAGCATCAACCAAATCTTGTTGCTGCTGATCAAATGCCTGAAAACAATGCGCCATATAATTAGTCTGGTGTATTCCAAGATGGTATTTTAACCTGATAAGATGGAAGATACTTACCATTCGCATATATGCAATGCGCTTTTCCAGAACATGTTTCTCATTAAGTATTTTGGCTTCCTACCAAGAAACACAAGACGCCAGGCCAAAGACGGCCCGGTTAGATTTTGTGGATGCATACCGAAAAGCGAAACCAGAGGACGTGGAAAGGGGTAAAAAAAAAGGCAATGTAATATTTCGTATGCAGTATGCATGATACCTTCACTGAGTAGTCAGCAAGATGTCTTCTTAAATGTGCAATCTCTTCTTCATGTTCTTTGACCTTAACAAGAAGATCCTGTGCGAGTAAATATCGTTATCAGGACCATCAGGTGCCATATGCGCACCAGTACAGAGCAAGTGAACTGTACATACCTGCTTCCAGATGACGTTTGAGCTCATCTCCATGCCTTGCCCAGCTAAACTGAGCCTAGAATCATACTCTCCTTCCTTGCGGTTCCTGGAATGAAATGCTCTTTATTTTCTGTATCACACAGTCCTTGAGGCAAGAGATGCATAGAGTGATGGGAAGAAAAAAAAAAACTAAGCCGTTCTGGTTAACATGCGATGGAGGTACCTAGTGGGTGAGAGGGATCGAGATGATGGTGTAGAGAAATGAGATCGCACGCCAGCCTCAGCAGAGATGTGCTCTCGCGATGGCTTTCTGGACACTCCACCAGGCTGGTCGCTGTCCAGGTAATTTTGTTTCATCACGGCGTCGTGCAGCGTCTGCTCCCCGCGTTCGGCAGCCCCATTCTGGTGACTAGGCAGAGTGCCTTGAGAGCTCGGCGGCGAAGAAGAGGTGCCGAGCAATCTTTGGTCCTCTGCCGTCTTATTCCCAACCGAGCTTCTGTAGGGCTCGACGGCCTGGTCCTGGTCCAGAAGACCGCCTGATGAGGTTTGGTTTGTGGCCTCTGATCTCTGGTAGCAGATAAAAGAAACATTAGTAAAATATTTCTTATCTGAAGATGATGAGAAAATACTATAGATTAACATGTACTCCCTCCATTCCTAAATGCAAGTCTTTTTAGAGATTTCACTACAAACTACATACGGATGTTTGTAGTGAAATCTCTAAAAAGACTTGCATTTAGGAACGGAGGGAGTATATGCGGTTGCGTGATATGGATGTGGTAATCTAATGATATATGTTGTCGTTTTGATGTGAAAGAAAAAGAGGAAAATCATGAGCAGTGTTAACTGACAGGTTGGCAATACAGAGTGAGGCTTTTTGCACATTATGTATGAACCAAGTGCAAGACAGTATGAAAACATTACTACTATTTATGTAGCTCTGGTAGCAGATAAAACATTTCCATGTGAAGATGGTGGGGAGAAAATGTAGTAGTAATAAGCAGGTAGGCACAGATAGGCAGTTGCCTGAAGGAGGAAACCCATGGATATGAGCAGCGTTAAATGAGTGACTGTCAGGGTGGCAAAATTCAGAGTGAGGTCCGCAGTGGATGCACTATCAACCAAGTGCAAAGACATTAGATAATATGAGTATATAATACACAGAGTAACGCGAGGAGCACGATAGATTGGGTGGATTTGATTTGGGGAAACAGTAAAGCCAGGACAGGAGCAGCGCATGGGCAAGGCAACGGGTGAGGGATGGATGGATGGATGGGCTTACGATTCTGTCGAGCTCCCGGGTCTTGCGCATCAGCTCCTCCTTGAGGCGGCTGTTCTCCTCGAGCTGCGGTGTCGTGGGAGGGGGAGAATGGATGAGTGAGTGATAGACATTGGCAGGGGTGAGAAACAGAAATGGGCCTGACCTGGTGTCGGATGGTGGCCTCGGCGTCCTCGACGGCGCGCATGACCTGGAAGAGGTTGCTGGTGCCGGCGGCGTCCTGGTCGGAGTCCTGGCCCGCGGCGGACAGCCTCCCGGCCAGCTCGTCGGCGTCCGCCATTCCGCCGGCCATTCCGCCGTCGATGGCGATGCGGGCGGGTACGGGGCCGAGATGGGAGCGCGGCGAGGGAGGCGGAACCCTAGGGAGCTCCTCCAGTGGCGGGCTTGGCTGCGCAGCGCAGGTGGAGACGAGAGGAGAGGAGAGGAGAGTGGGGATGGATTCGCTCTCCACTCCCCTCAGAGACAGATGATAGATAGATACTTTTTCTTTTCTCTTCCCGTTATTAAGTAGTTTGATTGATGATCCGATCCCCTTCACGGAGGGAGGGATCCAACAAAGATCTACTACAAGGCTGGAGTGTATTCCATTCCACGCCTGTTTTTCCAACCATCTACTACCATATTATTATACTATGTAATTATTATTATTATATAATTATTAAACTTCAAATCTCTCGCGGCCGTGTATCGAATCATCTCTAAACCTCAACCCTTCCGTTCCCCCTCCCCCTCTCAATCTCTGTCTCTCTCCCGCGCGTGTGGTCCGAAGCCTCTTGGCCCTCGCGCTCCTCTCCCGCGCCCTTCTGGTTAGGGATGCCTCTTGTCGTGGAATTGTCACGCCGACGTCCTTAGTGTCGAGACTTAGTCATGAGGCCAACGATCTATGTGGTAGCTTGAGAGGGGTTGAGCGGGACGAGAGACGCGAGGTTTTACCTGTGTTCGGCCCCTCACGGTGGAGGTAAAGCCTCACGCCCCGCTTCATTGATATTGATGATCATGATCACGTTCAGAGTGCTCTAACTCGAGAGCTATTGTCTAAACTAACTTGTCCAACTTGTGGAACTTGTCCCCTTTGAGAGCCCCGCCTCCTTATATATGTTGAAGGGCGGTTTACATGTGGAGTCCTATTAGGATTAGGACTAGTCTATCTCTAATACAAACCGGATACAAGTCCCGGTCTTAACTCGTAAAATATTCCTCATGCCTTTCCTCTTAAACCGCCCACAATAGTTGAACCGCCTTCGATCCGCCGCCGGGTTACTAATGAACCGCCAAGACCGGCGGGTAGCTAGTGAACCGCCAAGTGTCACCGGTTATTCAGTAAACCGCCAAGTCCGCCGGGTTATACTTCCTACGGTTTACGCATGGGTATATCCCCGACATTAGCCCCGATTTAATTTGGATTTATCCATGTTGAACTGATCCTGTGAAATAAACACAAGAACAAACTTGACAGATTATGCTCAAGTTACTTAATTTTGTAAACCGCACCGATCATCCTTAAATCCTTGTTATTTCCTCCTTCCGAAATCCGGTTTAATAGGCCAGCTTCATAATCAATTTGTCGACATTGGTTTCTCATAGAAAATATATTGTGAAGAATAATTCCTTTGATTCCGCTCCCAATGCTTAAAAACAATATTGGTCCTTGAAATACTCATCCGATCTTCACCGGTTTAAGGACGAGAACTTGCGGTTTATCCTTGCCAAGATCACCGGTTTATAAATATTGACAAGACCGGTCATACTTGTAGTTAACATCCAGCTTGAAAATATACCTCTTATACGCCTATCACTTGTAGCCTCCAAGTCTTAAGAAGGTAGCATAGCAATAGCTTGAGACTTGCTTAAATATCACAATCTTGAAGAAATCCAGTTGTTCATCTCAATCACTAGTCGAATTGAGTATTCCACATATGTAGCCCCCAAGTGTCGGGTTGTCATGCTTGCAGAACTGGGACTTGTAATTGTCTGATGCTCATAAAAACTTGAATTGTTTGACAGGAGCAATTGGTAGCCCCAAGGGCGGCTCATTATAATGTGATGAGTCGGGTCTTCAATAAGATAAACAAAGAATGATTTTGCATTAGCCCCAAGTGTCATGGTGCATGCTTGCAGCGACATGAGACTTGCATATTGATGTAATCTCAACTTAAATAATGTAGCCCCAAGTGCAGGGTTGTAAGCCTGCAGAACTCGGACTATTCCTTCAATTGTAGAATAAAAATTATATCCATTGATAATATGATAGCCATTGCGCCAAAGCGACTTTGAAAACCATAATCACAATATTGGTTATTGATAACCATAATAGAAATCCAGCCATGTTGGCTATTTGAATAATGTACCCAATGATTCATAAGCGCATGATTCCAATGGCGCAATCCAAATATGTATCGCGACTTATAGTCCAAAGCCGGCCGGTTTAACAAACACCGGATAATTTATCATCATATCGGCGACACATAGTCGAAAGCCAGGCCGGTTTAATAAACGTCTGTGATTTATAATCATGCTTTATTCAACCTGTTTCGCATACAACAAGTTTAAAGTGTCTGGCGGTTTATCACGGACGGGTCACAATGCCCAACATATAACCTGGGTTTATAACCAATGTTGCACTTAAGAATAATCAAATATGAAATATATCATACCTGTGATATTGAATCACATTGCTGGTTTTACCAACTTTTGTAGTAAGAGTGATAACCCCAATCTTGAGTAATAATAACTCCTTTCATATTGTGTCGGTTGATGATAAACCGCATCGGTTATGATAAACACCGTTTAACCATATATAATATGGCGACTCGTAGTCGAACCATACCGGCTGATAGTCTCCGGATCATAATTTGATCATGTATTGACAACTTGTAATTGAAATTCAAGCCGGGTTGATGAACACCGGTTTACTCCATAATAAGATGGTAACATAAAATCAAACCGCAAATAGTCTCCGGATTAGGATTTGACCGTGTTCCGCCAATTTGTAATTGACAGTTTGAACTGATTAATAATGTTGGTTTGAAAACACAACAAAAGAAATAATTTAAAAGAGAACAAAATTCAAGCAAAGGCAAATATAAAACCATTGCAAATGAGGCTTTGAGCCGATCAAGAGGCATTACCATGGTCGGACACCACCAAGCCCCCAAAAGGCGTAGCTATGGTTCGAGTCAGCCAGTCCCCAAATGATGCATTGGCATTACGCCGATCAAGAGGTGTAGCGATGGTTGGGTTCGACCAAAGCCCCTAAGTGATGTTTGTGGCCCTAGGCCGATCAAGAGGCGTGACTATGGTTCGACGTGACCACAAGTCCCCAAGTGATGCTTGTGGCTTTTAGCCTACCAAATGGCGCTATATGGTTCGGACACCACCAAGGCCCCAAGTGATACTTGTGGCATTGCGCCGATCAAGAGGTGTGACTATGGTTCGAGATATGACCAAGCCCCCAAGTGATCAATAATATGATAAGCCAATAAGGCATGATACCCATGTTTGAACCGCGATCATGGCAGCAGTCCTCTTTGGCACCCTTTAACTTTTGCAAGAGATAAATCCTTCTTGAACCGGATTTTGAACCGATATTGGGAGCTTCAAAGCTTTGTAGGAGACATCTTTCCTTGAACCGGATGTTAAACCGAATATTTATTTTCAGCCGAAATTTTCCGACAGCCTTTAAACTCGAACTTGCGAAGTTAATTCCTTTTGAACCGGACATTTTAAACCGGATTTGAGCGCTTGAGAGCTTTGTGGGAGAATACATTTCCTTGAACCGGATTGTAAACCGGATACTTGAGAGCTTCAGTGAGACCGACTTCCCTTGAGCGGATTTTAAACCGAATCCTTTCGATGATCCGGAACTTCTTCATTGAGCCGGATTTTGTAACTGTCATATACTTACTAAGCCGGAAATTTTCGATGGCCCTCAAATAACAGTAGCCTCCGGACCGGGTTATCTTTCCCTCCATCGTCCTGGGGTTCTTTAAATTTGCTGAAACTGGCAAGATTTGCTTAATCATGTCATCGTAGCCCCCGAGTCTCAAAGGTGACTCGAGGAGTTGGCTTGAGATTCTCCATGTTTGACCGTGATATAAACAGGCATAACTTGTATATCATTGGTGTTGATAGCACGATGTGAATCCACAGAAGATTGAGGTGACTGCGGCGGGTTATAAATGATCCCGTATGAGCCGTGTCAGCAACTCGGCCAATGGTTCCTTTCAACTGGTGATTTGAAGTTAACCAAACTGTAGCGGCGGCGACCTGTGCGCCTACCCATTGAGCCATCCAAAGGCGGGCGGCGGTTGATAGTATATGATAATTTGTCTTCATTTTGTTGAAAGAAAACCGGCTACCCAAGCTGTGACTTGCTCATGCGGATGGGGCGGCCTGGTATGTTGATGTAGACCAGGTCGCGAGAGACGGACGGCAAAGACGCATCGCAACATCGAGGCGACTTCGGATAGATGAGTCGGCCGCGACATTGTAAACCGGTGCGAACGGGAAAATCGCACCGTGTCATAAACCAGCACGGACGGGCGAAGTTAATCGTGGGCGTGGTCCCGCAAGTTGATGTAAACCGGGCCACGTGGACGGCAACTTGCTCACGCTTTCATTCATCAGTGACATGACCCGCACGAAACGCCAGTCAGAGAATGTTGCTAGCACGTGCTCGTGTCTGTAATATAACACCTCATTTGTAATGAACAATTGTCCTGCGTCAAAAATATCACATGCCAAAGTAATTGTTCGCTGACAAAATAATATGCGCTAATAAAATAGGCTTTAGATGGATATCACCTGATATGTTGGGTCAGAGTTATCCACCGTGGAGTTGATGATCACCGCGGTGATGCTGAAATCAATCATGGACAAGTCGCCCAGACGAGAAGACGGATGATCCGCCGCGGTGTTGTAAACCGCGCGTCGAGCAAGTTGTCCTCCGTGTTGTAAACCGGTGCGGACGCATGAACCGGTGGCCAGGGCGGACGGGCGAGTCGTCCGTGGTGTTGTAAGGTGGTACGGACGGGCGAGTTGGCCGGCGCGTTGATGTAAACCGGACTGATTTTATTTTTGTCGAATGTATGCAGATGCTGGTGCTATATAATATGCACGTTGAGCTCCGCTGATATGATGTAGCATAATATCCACGTGACCCTCTGTTGTAACTTGATTTATTCTGATGATCGTGGACGCTGGTGTCATATAATGCTGGATGCTGTTGTTGGATGCTGGATGCTGGATGCTCGGCGACTCGTAGACAGCCACAGCAGGCGCAACAAGGCGGTTTGGATGTGAAGGCAAACCACTGCGTGGCCGGCGACTCGAGGGCGGAGACGAGGCCGCAGTAATGACTCGGACGGGCGGTGGAGTCAAGACCAGCCACAAGTCGTGATGCGACTCAAGATGAGGGGCAGCGGCAGCGGCCGACCGCGGTAAAGGAGCGATGCGGCGGGTTACGGTCGAGGTGGCAGCGACTCGGTGCGTGGCGACTCAAGTAGAAGCGGCGAAGTGTGGCTGAGCCGGCGGCGGGTTGACAAGCGCCGGTGCCGCGGGAGGCAAAGACGGCCAGGCGCAGCTGAATCTGAAGGTCGCGTGTTGAATCGGCAGCAAGTTGGAGAGGCGCCGGTACGCGGACGGGCGGCCGTCAGAGACGCACCCGGTGATAGCGGTTCAGAGATGAAAAACGAAGCCGAACCTAGTCCGTGGCCTCGTCGAAGCTCGTTGACTTGTCAATCCGATCAAGCGTTGGAATTCAGGTATCTTGGAGAGCAGGGATGACCCGGCGCAGCAACTAAACGGAGGCGGAGGTGTAAGAAGCGCTGGGCGCAGTGGGCACAAACCGGCCCTTGCGAGTTGAGGCGGAGCCGACTTGAGGCGCGGCTGCGGCCATGTAGCGGCGGCTCGAAGGTGACACCGATGAGGTGAAGCGGTGCTATTGGCGGGTCAACGGCCAAGGCAAGCCGGGCGGCACGGGGCGCTGTTGCAGCTGTAGTAGAGGCGGAAACCACGGCGATTGATTACTCTGAGTCCCCGTCCTTCTCCGGGTCGTCATTGCTTTGACCGATTTTTTCTCTTTCAATCTTGCGTAACATGTGGACCCCAGATTGCTTGATTCCCAAAACGTGGCCGCAAAAATTTTCTCCGAATTCCCATCTGACTTGGTGACCCGTACGCAATGGAGACTTTAACCATGTTGGTTTCGGCGAGTTATGAATCCGGATTTTACGCGTCGGCGAGACAAACCGCAGCGAAAACTATGTTCCCGGTGACTTGTGACTTGACTACTCGCTCAGACGCATTTAACGGCGGTGACTTATTTCGAACTCAAATATTGTCCTGCTAGATCCAAAGCTGAGCAACAAATTTTACTGACCCGGATGTGGTTCTGCCCAAGATCTTCCGAGATGGATTATACCGCATCATTATTTCATGCCAGTTCTTCTTCGTCCGGAGCATTACCAAGCAGATCGAATCCTTGTGAACTTTGGCGACTTGCGATTCTGATCGGAATAAATCTCGCCGCTTATCACGTTCCGACTGTTTGCCATTGAGATGATGTAGACTCTTCAAACCGGTTCTTCTTCATCCGGAAAAAACTGTGAACTTCTCAAAACCCTATGAAAGATCCCTCCAAGAACTCAACACCACCGTGCGCGGCCCCACGGTGGGCGCCAACTGTCGTGGAATTGTCACGTCAGATGTCCTTAGTGTCAGGACTTAGTCGCGAGGCCAACGATCTATGTGGTAGCTTGAGAGGGGTTGAGCGGACGAGACGCGAGGTTTTACCTGGTTCGGCCCCTCACGGTGGAGGTAAAAGCCTACGCCCCGCTTCATTGATATTGATGATCATGATCACGGTTCTGAGTGCTCTAACTCGAGAGCTATTGTCTAAACTAACTTGTCCAACTTGTGGAACTTGTCCCCTTTAGGGAGCCCTGCCCTCCTTATATATGTTGAAGGGCGGTTTACATGTGGAGTCCTATTAGGATTAGGACTAGTCTATCTCTAATACAAACCGGATACAAGTCCTGGTCTTAACTCGTAAAATATTCCTCATGCCTTTCCTCTTAAACCGGCCCACAATAGTTGAACCGGCCTTCTGATCCGCCGGCCGGGTTACTAATGAACCGCCAAGACCGGGCGGGTAGCTAGTGAACCGCCAAGTGTCAGCCGGTTATTCAGGTAAACCGCCAAGTCCGGCCGGGTTATACTTCCGGCCGGTTTACGCCGCGGGGTATATCCCCGACACCTCTCGAGGGCCATAACCATTACCTTTCTCTTGCGCGCCCGTCTAATCGAAAGCCAAAGACTTTCATTCACGCCTTTCACTCCCACACCCGAGCGGCTAGAAGCCTCTTGAAACCGTTGGTAGATGCTAAGTGCCACGGCATCGGGCATATAAATGTGGCCTCGAAATATCAACGAGGGTTCTCTCACTCCGTGCATCAACATGAGGATTTCCTTTGGAAACATGCGGGGTTGTTGCTTCTAACGCTTCCCATCCAACGTCACGCGCGTACCTTATACATCTCTGCCCACCAGGATCGCCTCCACATCCACCGCCATGAAACCCTAATAGTCTTTTTTGATGCCTCGTGCATCGAGATCATCCCGCAAGCGGCACCCCTTTTCATCTGTGGGGCACATACAACTCCCCGCCTAGCAAGCTACTTACAGCCGTCCCAAATCTCGTTGTCGATCATGCCGCTTTGGACAATGTGAGATTGCCATGGACCTTCGCTTCATGGCGGCATGGAGGAGGCTCTCTCCTGGGTGTCATAACCATAGTGACAAACATAAGCAAGAAGATGTTTGGCGTGCAAGCTCCTCGCTATCCTGCACCTCCGCCATGTTCCGTCTACCTCGGCATATGCAGTGGAAAACCACACGTACAAGCAAGTTTTAGTGTTAAGCCGACATAAGTTTGAGTTGTGCTTAAAGCAGATAGTTTTCAATAACAATGAAACACAGGGTTGCTTCTTAAGGAAGCAAATTGCATTAGAAGTAAATTCATTATGGTGGGCTAATTAGTTGCCTTAAAATCAGAATCAGTTCCACAAAACCATTTGGTTTCCTAAAATCCTGAGATCGGTTTTCTTATATCACGTTGCACGTTACCCTTGTGAGTCCCAGATTGAAGAATTAATCACACAAACATGACATGATCGGGTAAATTCTTTGTAACACCATGGTTTTTGGCCCTTTCTTTTTCTTTTGATTTTACTTGGGTTTTGCTCTGATTTCTCTTTTGGAGCAGTTCTATGGACTTTGAAACCTAAGAGATCATCATTTCTTCTTCTCCCAAGTGGTTCATCCTCTTCAAATCTCTTCCAAGATCATGTCATTTCCATTGTATCCCAACTCCCAAATTCTTTTTCTTGGGAATATTCCTTTTTCTATTAAAGGAATAATCTTGCTTGCTCTAGGTTGTGACGCAACCTATATTTCTGTCTTCCAAAAAATTACCAAATAATTCTCATAAATTTTTTGGATCATATATACCCCAAATATGTCCAAACCTTCCTTATCCAGTTCAAAAATAATACAACAACATTCATTCTTCATTTTTGTCCAGAGTGGCCTTCTGTTAAGGAAGTGCCACCTATCTTTTTTTGATGGCTCCCAAACTTTTTGGGAACTCTCTTTTATCCAAATCATTGCCTCATGCCAAAATTCAGCTCAATTTTCCTAGCCAATCTTCCTCGGCAATTTTCCAAAGTTTCTATTAGATGGAAGCCTTGGTGAAGGAAGTACTAGCTAGGGTTATCCAAATGAGTTGAAATTGTGCAAGCTTATTTATGTGCTCATATCATCACCCTCCCCCAAATTTCAGCTCCATCCAACTATCTATGTGAGCACACATCAAATGTTTGTTTCTGGCAATATTTTTAGTTTGTGAAGCAAGTATATTTTATATTGCTTCATTAATTCTGAAAATTTGCCAGAGCATGATCCTACCCATAGAACTCCTCTCCCAAAAATTTGGGATCATTTCATCAAGCCAATTTCCCTTTATAATGTTCTCAAGTTTCTGGACAGAGAGCATTACTGTGAAGCAAGTACCATTTTGGCTTGTCCAAATGTATGAATTTTTACAATACCTTCTTATGACCACATCATCCTCATCTGCCAAGTTCCATCTCATTTCATCACTCCATATGAGTACATCATCCAAATCTAGTTTCTGGACCAAATTTGCAGTTGCAAAGCAACTATGTTAAATATTGGTCCAAATCGCCTCAAATTTTACAATATCATAGTCCTTCGAACCCTAAACCTCCCGGACATCAAGTTTGTCCCCTACCTCTTCTCATTTTGTCACAGAGATGTGGCCAAGATTGCTGCAGCAAACTTCCACTGATGCCCCCATCTATCCTTGGTTTCTTCTGATGATCCATCACCTCCTACAGGACCCAGGATGCAAGGATGAAGTGATAGACATCATTTCCCTGGTGCTAGTGTCACCTCCTTGCCATGTCGCGTGGTGACCATGGTGGATTCATGCCTGTTTGCAGCGGACGCGCTCCGCGCGTCGGCTAGCGTTAGACTACCGCGCTCCGGCGAGGTCCGTGCGTTTGCGAGTGCCGACCTGACTCCTCCTCCTCTCCTGTCGCTCTCTGGTCCCATGCCCTCTCCAGAAACTCCCTCGTCAGCGCTAGCCGCCGTGCGCCCACGGGCGCATTGTGCACCGACAGCCCCTGACCTCGCTTGTCTTCTTCTCCTTTGCCCCCTTGGCTCTACCTGCTGCTCCGCTGGACCTCCCTTATCCCTCTCCCATCGCCTACTGCCCGAGCTCGCCTGCGTGCCCACGCGTTCGCGGCGGTCTCCAGCTTGGCACCCTCTGCTCCGGCTATAAAAGCCCTCCCCTGCCTCTCCTCTCCTCACCACTCAACCTCCCTCTCTTAAATTGTCCTCTGGAGCCCAGGATCCAATCTGGCGAGCTCTCCTCCTCCGACTCCAGCCGGAGCTCCGTCGTTCGGCCTCCACCACCTCGATCTTGCTCTGGTGCCCCTCCACCCCATCCACCACCACCATCGACCTCCTGGAGTCCCTCTGACCCTCTCCAGCCACCCGGGTGCTCGAATGGTCGTCGGAATCGCCGATCTCGCCGGCGCCCGCAGCCCGATGTCACCGACGCCCGCAGCCCAATATAAATAAAGAATGAGTTCATTAAAGTACCTTAAAATGGTGGTTTCCTTTCTTGCACTAACAGAGCTTATGAGATTTCCTGTTGAGTTTTGTGTTGTGAAGTTTTCAAGTTTTGGGTAAAGATTTGATGGACTATGGAATAAGGAGTGGCAAGAGTGTAACGCCTCGGATTCGATGCGCCAGGTGTCTTCCAGTTATTCGCCGTCGTTGCCATGTCATGTGCTTGTGTGTTGCACTTTTCCATGTCATCATGTGCATCGCATTTGCATACATGTTCGTCTCATGCATCCGAGCATTTTCCCCGTTGTCCGTTTTGCAATCCGGCGCCCTATGTCCCCGGCCCCCTTTTGCCTCTTTTTCGTGTGTGGGTATTAAACGTTCTCGAATGGACTGAGGTTTGTCAAGCGGCCTTGGTATAGCACCGTTAGACCGCCTGTCAAGTTTCGTGCCATTTGGAGGTCGTTTGGTACTCCAACGGTTAACCGGGTAACCGTAAGGCCTCTTTTGTTTGCAGCCCAACACCCCTTTAAAAGTGGCCCAAAACCCACCTAACTCCCCTCCATGCTCTCGGTCGTTCGATCACGATCGCGTGGCCGAAAACCTCTCCTCATTTGGACACTCCTAGCTCCCTCTACCTATAAAACTAGCCCTCCCCCGAAATTCGTGGATGAAATCCCCGAAACCCTAGATCTCTCCTCCGCCGTCGGACATGTCCGCCCGGCCGGCCGGACACGTCGCCACCGCCCGCGCCAATCCGTCGTGCCACGTGGCACCAGCCACCACGCCGCCGCCGCCGCTGCCTGCAGCCAGCCCGCCCCCATGCCCATCTCTCGCCGCCCATGGGCGAACCGCCTCGCGCCTCCTCCCGGCGCCCGGCTCCCTTGAAGCCGAGCGGCCACGGCCGGCTGCTTCACCGCCGCCTCGCCTGCGCCCTCTCCGCCCGCACCGCCGCCTCCCGCCCGCCGCGTGCGGCCGGCCGCCCCAGACTCCCTCCGCCCTCGGCCGCCAAGGCTGAGTGCCTCCGCCTTGCGCGCCCGAGCTCCGCCGCCCGCACCTCCCGTCGCCGTCCTGCCTGCGCCCGGGCGGATCCAGCGAGATCCGCCGGATCCGCCTGCCTCCGCCATCTCCTCCTCTCCGGCGAGATTCCGCGAAATCCTCGCCATGTTGACTTTTCCCCGAGGTCGAAATTCCCCAAGTCCCGATATTTTTGCATTATGTTGCCATGTTCATCATGCCATAACTCTCTGCATATTGCTCCGTTTAAATGCGTGTAATATGTCAAATTGTTCGTCTCGACGAGTACATCATTTCATTCCATTGCATCATTTTCATTTGAGCTCATCTTGATGCCCAAATGCTGTTAGAAGAGGGCTATGTGATGTTAGTTTGATTCTTATCGAACATGCACTTTTGTCATTTTTGCCATGATTGATGTGTGCACCCTATGAACTTGAGTCCTACATGTGTTTTGTAATATGCCATCCCATCTTTATAGGGGTGTATGCCATGTATTTTTGTGATCTCTGTGGTGACTAGCACAAGCATGCAAACTAGGCTTCATGATGTTGCTGATTTCAGCCCCTGCTCACTGATATTTTTATGCCATGTAAAATTGATGCTACCGAGAGATCCATGCTTATTTTGAGATACTTCAGTAAGGATGTTTTGGACATATGGTTATTCTCTATCCATCCATGCCCTTGTTTGCAATTATGGAGTGCCATAGCTTGAGTCAATCGAGCTCTACTTTTGCTATAAAATGTTTCCTGGCAGGTTGTTTACATGTTATTCAATTTTGCCAATGTTGTTGTAGTTGATCCGTGTATGCTATCATGTTGTTCTTGCCATGTATAGCTTCTATGCCATGTCTTCTTACTGTGAGTTGCCTTGCCATGCCATGTATTGCTCTGTGGTGAGTGGTTCAAGCTCACCAACATGCCTACTTATTGTTGTTCCTGCCATGTATGAATCTGTAATATAACTTGCTATGTTTACATGGGTGCCATCTTGTTTTCTGATCCTTTTTGGCTCATGGTCAGTAAAGGACTTTTGTTCTATGCATTTAGTAGATTCATTCCATGCTTTTGTTTGCCATGTTGAGTTCCTGTAACATGTTGTTTGATAGCTCTAAACATTGCAACCTGATGTTATTTTCTGCAAGTCTGAACTGTTATTATATGCAATCTTGCCATGTGTGTTTGAGCATGTTCTAGCGATTTCTGGAGATAGCTCAGTGTTCATGTTTTGTAATGCTTTACCTGTACATCATGCCCATGCCTTTTGTTTTCACGTTGAGATGTTGTAGCATGTTGTTTTGATGCTTGCTAGATGCCTACTTGCTGTTTTGGACAGATTGTTGTTATGTCTTGTATAGAGTGTATGTGTTGAACCGTTGCTCCGTTTTGAGTGTGCTCTATATGAAACTTGCTCAGAATTGCATGTAGCTTCATATTATCATGTTGCATCCTTGTTTTGAGGTGTTTGCTTGATGTTTGTATGCATTTTGCATCAATGCCATGTTTAACTTGTTTTGCTCATATCTTCTAGGCCGTAGCTCCGAATTAAATGAACTTTATATGTAACTTGACTAGAATTACGTGTAGATCATCTTGGTGCATTTTAACTTGCTGTTTAACAACTTCAACATAAGGTTATTCAGATCTGGACCAATTTCGAAATTTGCATATGAGGACTTACCGGAATTGTTATATGTTGTTTCCGGCCTCATTTAAACTTGCTTTGATGTGTTTCTCTTGTCTGCATCATCTCTTGCCATGAGTAGCTTCATGTAGCTTTGTCATGCATCATGCCTTGTTCATGTGTGGTGTGTTTACTATGTTGTGTGCTTCTTCTTGTTAGTCCCTGTTTCGTTATGATCGTGAGGATTCGTTCGCTCACGCTTGGTTAAATCTTCGTGGCTTCGTCTTCTTCATGGACTCTTTCTTCTTCCTTGCGGGATTTCAGGCAAGATGACCGCTATCCTGGATCTCACTACTATCATTGCTATGCTAGTTGCTTCGTTCTATCGCTATGCTGCGCTACCTATCACTTGCTGCTCAAGCCTCCCAAATTGCCATGAACCTCTAACCTTTTGCACCCTTCCTAGCAAACCGTTGTTTGGCTATGTTACCGCTTTGCTCAGCCCTCTTATAGCGTTGTTAGTTGTAGGTGAAGATGAAGTTTGTTCCTTGTTGGAACATGGAGATGTTGTTCCTTGTTGGAACATGTTTACTTGTTGGGATATCACAATATATCTTATATTAATTAATGCATCTATATACTTTGTAAAGGGTGGAAGGCTCGGCCTTATGCCTGTGTTTTGTTCCACTCTTGGCGCCCAGCCTTCCGTCATATCGGTATTATGTTCCCGGATTTTGCGTCCCTAACGCGGTTGGGTGATTTATGGGACCCCTTGACAGTTCGCTTTGAATAAGACTCCTCCAAAGAAGGCCCAACATTGGTTTTACCATTTGCCTCACCTATGCCCTTTTTCCCTTGGGTTTCGGAGCCCAAGGGTCATCTTTATTTTATCCCCGGGCGGTGCTCGTCGTGAGTGCTGGTCCAAACCGTCGACCGCGGTGGCTACCAGGGCAACTCTGGGTTCGCCTATCGGAAGTTTGGACAATCCGGTGTGCTCGAGACCGAGATATGTGCAGCTCCTATCAGATTTGTCGGCACATCCGGCGGCTTTGCTGGTCTTGTTTTATTGTGTCGAAATGTCTTGTAGCCGGATTCCGAGACTGATTGGGTCTTCCGGGAGAAGGAATATCCTTCGTTGATCGCGAGAGCTTATCATGGGCTAAGTTGGGACACCCTGCGAGGTATAAACTTTCGAGAGCCGTGCCTGCGGTTATGTGGCGATGGGAATTTGTTAATATCCGGTTGTAGTAAACTTGAAGCAAACTCTTCTAAAATACACCAACCGTAAAGCGTAACTGTGAGTGTCTCTTTTGGGGTTGATCGAGAGGAGAACACGGTTTCGGGTTATGTCGGCGTAAGTAGGAGTTCAGGATTACTTCTTGATCATTACTAGTTGACGACCGTTCCTTTGCTTCTCTTCTCGCTCTCATTTGCGTATGTTAGCCACCATATCATGCTTAGTCGCTGCTGCAACCTCACCACTTTATCCCTTCCTTTTCCATTAAGCTTTGCTAGTCTTGATACCCATGGTAATGGGATTGCTTGAGTCCTCGTGGCTCACAGATTACTACACCACCGATTGCGTGTACAGGTTTGCGATGATCATGGCGTGAGAGCGATGTTTGCTTGTCTTGGAGTTCTTCTTCCGCTTCTTCTTCGATCGGGGATAGGTTCGGTCGGCAGCCTGGGCTAGCGGTGGATGTCGTTTGAGTTTCATTTATGTTTCATCCGTTGTCGGATGTTGTTCTCATGTATGTTGTTGATGTATTCTTGTGGCATTTGTGCCTTATGTATGTATCCCTATGCATTATGTAATGTTGATGTAATGATATCCACCTTGCAAAGCGTTTCAATATGCGGGTCTATCCTTGGTGGACCGTCGAGTTCCTTTTGGATAGGGTCGCATATTGGGCGTGACAAAGAGCCATAGCTTGGGGATGCCCAAGGCACCCCAAGGTAAATTCAAGGACAACCAAAGTTTAAGCTTGGGGATGCCCTGGAAGGCATCCCTCTTTAAATCTTCGCTCTATCGGTAACTTTACTTGGAGCTATATTTTATTCACCACATGATATGTGTTTTGCTTGGAGCGCCTTGTATGATATGAGTCTTTGCTTTTTAGTTTACCACAATCATACTTGATGTACACACCTTTTGGGAGAGACACACATGAATTGGAATTTATTAGAATACTCTATGTGCTTCACTTATATCTTTTGAGCTAGACAATTTTGGTCTAGTGCTTCACTTATATCTTTTTAGAGCACGGCGGTGGTTTTATTTTTTAGAAATTATTGATCTCTCATGCTTCACTTATATTATTTTAAGAGTCTTTTAGAACAGCATGGTATTTACTTTGGTTATAAAATTAGTCCTAATATGATGGGCATCCAAGTTGGGTATAATAAAAACTATCATATAGAGTGCATTGAACGCTATGATCAATTTGATGCTTGATGATTGTTTTGAGATATGAGGATGGTAATATTAGAGTCATGCTAGTTGGGTAGTTGTGAATTTGAGGAATACTTGTGTTAAAAGTTTGTGATTCCCGTAGCATGCACATATGGTGAACCGTTATGTGATGAAGTTGGAGCATGATTTATTTATTGATTGTCTTCCTTATGTGTGGAGGTCGGGATCGCGCGATGGTTAACTCCTACCAACCCTTCCCCTAGGAGCATGCGTGTAGTACTTTGTTTTGATGACTTATAGATTTTTGTAATAAGTATATGAGTTCTTCAAGACTAATGTTGAGTCCATGGATTATACGCACTCTCACCCTTCCACCATTGCTAGCCTCTCTTGTGCCGCACAACTTTCGCCGGTACCATACACCCACCATACCTACCTATTATGGCATTTCCATAGCCATTCCGAGATATATTGCCATGCAACTTTCCACCATTTCGTTTATTATGACACGCATCATCATTGTCATATTGCTTTTGCATGATCATGTAGTTGACATCGTATTTGTGACAAAAACCATCATTCATAATTCTTTCATACATGTCACTCTTGATTCATTGCACATCCTGGTACACCGCCGGAGGCATTCACATAGTCATATTTTGTTCTAAGTATCGAGTTGTAATTCTTGAGTTGTAAGTAAATAAAAGTGTGATGATCTTCATTATTAGAGTATTGTCCCAAGTGAGGAAAGGATGATGGAGACTGTGATTCCCCCACAAGTCGGGATGAGACTCCGGACTGTATGAAAAATAAAAGAGGCCAAAGAAGCCCAAATAAAAAAAGATGCCAAAGAAGCCCACCAAAATAAATAAATAATGAGAGAAAAAGAGAGAAGGGACAATGTTACTATCCTTTTCCACACTTGTGCTTCAAAGTAGCACCATGATCTTCATGATAGAGAGTCTCCTATTGTCGTGGTGGGCGCATGGCAGATGCCATGGGATGGCTAAAGAGAGGAGGAGGCTCGTGGGCACTGGTGGGCTCCAGAGGAGGGGTTGGCATGAGCGAGCGTGGGGCGCAAGACATACCCAAGTTCGGGGCTCTCCGAAGAGATAACACCCTTAGTTCTGCCGAGTGTGGTTGATGTGCAATAGTACAAGGTTGCTCCTAGAGCTGTATGGAGGAAGAAGGAAGACTGGCCAAGGCTTAGGCTGCTCCTTCTCCCTAGGTGTGCTCTACTGATCGGTTCTAGTTCCTGTGTGCTTACTGCTTCTCTATCCTTGCTTACTTGCCCGTATACGCGAGGGCTCCTGGGGGGTTTTATAGGCCAACCCCCCAGGGGTACAATGGTAATGTTACAAGACTGTAGGGCCGGTTCGTCAGCGTCTGGGGACCCGGGCTGGAACCCGCTGGGGGCCTGTGGTTCGCTGGGTTCCCCTAGGTGCGGGTCCCGCGTGCCTAGGGGAACTGTGCGCCGTCTTGTCGATCGTCTGGGAGTGGCCGAGTCGAGTCGGGTACAGTGGCGCTCCATCAGGTCGCCGCTTCTTGGCGTCGTGATGACGATGGGGCACCTTTGTTGCCACGCCGCCCAGGTCGTGGCAGGTGAGGGGCACTATTGCCACGCTCCGGCTGACCAGAGGCATGGGCAAGGTACTGTTGCCTTAGTCATCTGGTGGATGAAGACTCGTCCCGTTGTACGGCCTGGATGGGATGGGAGCTGACCCGTGGCTGGGTTGAGGAACACGCCTGGGGCGGAGCTGGCTTGTTGGGGAAGCCTTGGTCGTGCCGGGTTCGGCTGTCTTGTGCTGGTTGCCGAGGCCGAGTCGAGGTGCCTGGCCGGGTCGGAGAGTTGGCCGGGTCGCGGGGCCTGGCTGGGTTGAGCGACCCGGCCAGGCGCGCGCCGGCTTGAGGGGCGACGCCGGCCTCGTTGTTTCCAAAAAGGATCCGGGTTTCGTTGCCTGCCCGGTGTTCATCCCCCCGACATTAGTCCCCGAATGTGAAGGTCCGCCGTCTTCAGATGGGAGGGCCTTCTCAGTTTCCCCCTTTGAAAAGGCGAATCCTGCGAGCGCCGGTTCCGGAAACACCCACCGTGTGCCGGTTTTTGGAAACCGGGCATCCCGGCAGTGGCGGGAACCAAGGAGTCCATCGAATCTTGGGGCAATCCCTCGGGCTTCGCGCGGGCACCACGTGGTGCCTAGAAGTCGGAGGGGCCTGACAGGCCACGCGCGTGACGGGACTGGGCGACGTGCTAGGGCCCACCGCCGCGTGCCCTTGGCCCACGCGCACGGACTTATTGTGGCGTCCGGGGGTCGGTTGCTCTTCCTCGTGCAGTTATTGCGTGCGTACGTGCGCACTTATTGCGGGGTAGTGGGAAAGGTGAGCGCAAACGATCCCACTCCCCCACATTCAAACCGAGGCTTATAAATTGGGGCGAGGGGGGGCGACGAACATCATTCTCGCTCGCGCTCCCCTGCCTCTCCATCCTTCCTCTGCCTCTTGCGACCGCCGCTTCGAGCAGAGCTCCACCATCGTCCATCTTCCTTCCTTCCTTCCTTTCTTCTCCGTCGATGGTGCTGCCGTCGGGCTCCTGGATGGGCTCGACCATCACCGTCGATGACATCTCCTACCTCCGTTCCTCCCGGCGCTTGCCAAGGGAAACGGAGGTCGACGTGCGCCTGTCGCGGGGCGAGCAAAGGCCGCAGCTTCAGGGCATGGAGCGTGTGGTCTTCCTCCCGCACTTCGAGCGCGGGTTCGGGCTTCCGGCGAGCGCCTTCTTCCACACGTTCCTGGAGTTCTTCGGGCTCTAGCCCCATCATCTTGGCGCCGACGCCATTGTCCAGCTGTCGGGCTTCGTCACCCTCTGCGAGGGGTACCTGGGGGTCGAGCCCACGATCGATCTCTGGGCGCGCTTCTCCTTGAAGCAGCAAGGGCCGACCGCCGGCGAGTTCTCTGACTGCGGCGCTGCCGTCATCTTGAAGCGGTCGAGGGCTGACTGCCCCAAGATTCCGCTGGAGGATTCTGCCAAGAAGTGGCAGAACTCCTTCTTCCACGTCCGCAACCTTGGCGCGGACCGCATCAACCTTCCGGCCTTCGCCATCGCGCCGCTGCGGGCGAAGATGAACTGGGTTTATTACCCCAGGAACCCGTCGCAGGAGATTCTCAATCTCTGCGAGCGGGTGTCGGTGATGAACACGCGGGAGGGGCTCACCGGCACTGACCTCCTCACCGCCTTCATCACGCGGCGGGTCCTTCCATTGCAGCGGCGCACCTGCCTCATTGGCGAGATGACCGACCTTCGGGACCCCAACCGCCTGGGGGCGGCGCGCCTGGCGGCGGACCAGATCATGCGCCGGGTCAATGACATCTCCAAGGCCAACTTGTGGGACGACTGGCGGTTCGGCAAGCCGCCGTACATCCACTCGAATCTGGCACCTCTGGTGAGTCTCTGGTCTTCGTCTTTCGCTGCTGCGCATCTTCTCATCCGTCCCAACGCGGCGCGGGAGGTTCTTTTGAATGCCACCCGACACCCTTACGCCCGGGCTCCGTCGTGTTGGGGATCGTTGCAGAAACTAAAAAATTTCTACGCATCACCAAGATCAATCTATGGAGTAACTAGCAACGAGAGAGAGGGGAGTGCATCTTCATACCCTTGAAGATCGCGAGACGGAAGCGTTACAAGAATGTGGATGAAGGAGTCGTACTCGAAAGCGATTCAGATTGCGGTGGACTCCGATCTAAGCGCCGAACAACGGCACCTCCGTGTTCAACACACGTGCAGCCCGGTGACGTCTCTCGCGCCTTGATCCAGCAAGGAGGAGGGATAGGTTGAGGAAGAGGGCTCCAGCAGCAGCACGACCGCGTGGTGGTGATGGAGTGGCAGTTTTCCGGCAGGGCTTCACCAAGCTCTTACGGAGGAGGAGAGGTGTTGGGGAGGGGAGGGGCTGCGTCTTCAATGTGGTGCTGCACCCTTCCCTCGACCCCTCTATTTATAGGGATAAGGGAAGGGTCGGCCCCTCTAGATGAGATCTAGAGGCTGACCAAGGGAGGGGCTTGCCCCTAGCAAGGCGCCCTTTAGGTTTCCCAACCCTAGGCGCATGGGCCCAAGGGGGGGGGCCAGCCCTCCAAGGGGCTGGTTCCCTTCCCTCTACAGCCCATGAGGCCCTCCGGGACAGGTGGTCCCTCCCGGTGGAACCCCTGAACCCCTCGGGTGGCCCCGGTACAATACCGGTATGCCCCCGAATATTTTCGATGACCATATGACAACTTCCCATATATAAATCTTCACCTACAGACCATTCCGGAGCTCCTCGTGACGTCCGGGATCTCATCCGGAGATGGTGATACAAGTGCAATAGGGATAGCAGATAAAGGTATTTGTAATATGAAATTATAAAAACAACAAGGTAACTAATGATAAAAGTGAGCGTAAACGGTATTGCAATGATAGGAAACAAGGCATAAGGTTCATACTTTCACTAGTGCAAGTTCTCTCAACAATAATAACATAGATAGATCATATAACAATCCCTCAACATGCAACAAAGAGTCACTCCAAAGCCACTAATAGCGGAGAGCAAACGTAGAGATTATGGTAGGGTATGAAACCACCTCAAAGTTATTCTTTCGGATCAATCTATTCAAGAGTTCGTACTAGAATAACACCTTAAGACACAAATCAACCAAAACCCTAATGTCACCTAGATACTCCATTGTCACCTCAAGTATCCGTAGGTATGATTATACGATATCGTCACACAATCTCAAATTCATCCAACCAACACAAAGTACTTCAAAGAGTGCCCCAAAGTTTCTATCGAGAGTCAAGAAAACGTGTGCCAACCCCTATGCATAGGTTCATGGCGGAACCCGCAAGTTGGTCACCAAAACATACATCAAGTGGCACGTGATATCCCATTGTCACCACAGATAAACACGGCAAGACATACATCAAGTGTTCTCAAATCAAAGACTCAATCCGATAAGATAACTTCAAAGGGAAACTCAATTCATCACAAGAGAGTAGAGGGGAGAAACATCATAAGATCCAACTATAATAACAAAGCTCGCGATACATCAAGATCGTGTGAAGTCGAGAACACGAGAGAGAGAGAGAGAGAGAGAGAGAGAGAGAGAGAGATCAAACACATAGCTCTTGGTACATACCCTCAGCCCGGGGTGAACTACTCCTCCTCCTCATGGAGAGCGTCGGGATGATGAAGATGGCCACCGGTGATGGATTCCCCCTCAGTGTGCCTGAACAGCTCCCGAGAGGTTTTGGTGGCTCTGAGAGGCTTGCGGCAGAACTCCCGATCTATCTTGATATTCTATGTTTTTAGGTGCACGAGGCTTATATAGGCGAAAGAAGTCGGTCGGGGGTGCTCGAGGGGCTCACGAGACAGGGGGGCGCGCCCTACAGGGGGGGGGCACCCTCCTATCTCGTGGAGTCCTCGGGGATCTTCTGACATGAACTCCAAGTCTCCAGGATAATATTCTTCCCAAAAATAACGCCGCCGAAGGTTTCATTCCGCTTGGACTCCGTTTGATATTCCTTTTCTTCGAAATACTGAAACAAGCAATAAAACAACAATATGGGCTGGGCCTCCGGTTAATAGGTTAGTCCCAAAAGTGATAAAAGTGTATAATAAAGCCCGTAATCATTCAAAACAGATAATAAAATAGCATGAATGCTTCATAAATTATAGATACGTTGGAGACGTATCAGCAAGTCACTTTACTCGTTCCGTAATGCATGATCCCATGACCAACCACTTGGTCACATTGAGGTCATTATGATGATGCATTACCGAGTGGGCCTAGAGATACCTCTCCATCATACGGAGTGACAAATCCCAGCCTCGATTCGTGCCAACCCAATGACACTTTCGGAGATACCAGAGCACCTTTATAGTCACCCGATTCGTTGTGACATTTGGTACACCCAAAGCACTCCTACGGTATCCGGGAGTTACACAATCTCATGGTCTAAGGAAATGATACTTGACATTAGAAAAGCTCTAGCAAACGAACTACGATCTTGTGCTATGCTTAGGATTGGGTCTTGTCCATCACATCATTCTCCTAATGATGTGATCCCGTTATCAATGACATCCAATGTCCATAGTCAGGAAACCATGACTATCTGTTGATCAACGAGCTAGTCAACTAGAGGCTCACTAGGGACATGGTGTGGTCTATGTATTCACACATGTATTACAGTTTCCGATCAATACAATTATAGCATGAACAATAGACAATTATCATGAACAAGGAAATATAATAATAACCATTTTATTATTGCCTCTAGGGCATATTTCCAACAGTCTCCCACTTGCATAGAGTCAATAATCTAGTTACATTGTGATGAATCGAACACCCATAGAGTTCTGGTGTTGATCATGTTTTGCTCGCGGAAGAGGTTTGGTCAATAGACCTGCGACATTCAGATCCGTTTTACAAATATCTATGTCTCCATCTTGAACCTTTTCATGAATGGAGTTGAAGCGACGCTTGATGTGTATGGTCTTCTTGTGAAAACTGGGCTCCTTGGCAAGGGCAATAGCTCCAGTGTTGTCACAGAAGAGAGTCATAGGGCCCGACGCATTGGGAATAACTCCTAGGTCGGTAATGAACTCCTTTATCCAGATTGCTTCATGTGCTGCCTCCGAGGTTGCCATGTACTCCGCTTCACATGTAGATCCCGCCATGACGCTTTGCTTGCAATCGCACTACTTCGCCCCACCATTCAAAATATACACGTATCCGGTTTGTGACTTGGAGTCATCGGATCTATGTCGAAGCTAGCATCGACGTAACCCTTCTGACGAGCTCTTCGTCACCTCCATAAGCGAAAACATATCCTTAGTCCTTTTCGGGCACTTCAGGATATTCTTGACCGCTTGTCCAGTGTTCCATGCGGGATTACTTTGGTACCTTCCTACCAAACTTACGGCAAGGTTTACATCAGTCGGTACATAGCATGGCATACATAATAGACCCTATGGCTGAGGCATAGGGATGACACTCATCTTTTCTCTATCTTCGCCGTGGTCGGGCTTTGAGTGAGCTCAATTTCACACCTTGCAATCAGAGCAAGAACCCTTCTTGGACTGATCTATATTGAACTTCTTCAATATCTTATCAAGGTATGTGCTTTGTGAAAGACCTATGAGGCGCCTCGATCTATCTCTATAGATCTTGATGCCTAATATGTAAGAAGCTTCTCCAAGGTCCTTCATTGAAAAACACTTATTCAAGTAGGCCTTTATACTCTCCAAGAGTTCTATATCATTTCACATCAACAGTATGTCATCTACATATAATATGAGAAATGCTACAGAGCTCCCACTCACTTTCTTGTAAACATAAGCTTCTCCATAAGTCTCAAGATAAACCCAAACGCTTTGATCATTTCATCAAAGCGAATGTTCCAACTCCGAGATGCTTGCACCAGCCCATAAATGGAGCGCTGGAGCTTGCATACCTTGTTAGCATTCTTAGGATCGACAAAACCTTCCGGCTGCATCATATACAATTCTTCCTTAAGAAAGCCGTTAAGGAATGCCGTTTTGATGTCCATTTGCCATATCTCATAATCGTAGAATGCGGCAATTGCTAACATGATTCGGACGGACTTAAGCTTCGCTACGGGTGAGAAGGTCTCATCGTAGTCAACCCGTTGAACTTGTCGATAACCCTTAGCGACAAGTCGATCTTTATAGATGGTAACATTACCATCCGCGTCCGTCTTCTTCTTAAAGATCCATTTATTTTCTATCGCTCACCGATCATCGGGCAAGTCTGTCAAAGTCCAAACTTTGTTTTCATACATGGATCCTATCTCGATTGCATGGCTTCAAGCCATTTGTTGGAATCTGGGCCCGCCATCGCTTCTTCATAGTTCAAGGTTCACCGTTGTCTAACAACATGATTTTCGTGACAGGGTTGCCATACCATTCGGTGTGGAGCGTGTCCTCGTGGACCTCGAAGTTCAAGAGCAACTTGATCCAAAGTACCTTGATCATCATCATTAACCTCCTCACTAGCGGTGCAGCACCACGTAAACATCTTCTGAGCTGCGCTACCTTCCGCTTCAAGAGGCAAGACTTCATCTGTTGGGGAACGTTGCGGAAAATTAAAATTTTTCCTACGCTTTCACCAAGATCCATCTATGAGTTCATCTAAGCAACGAATCAAGGGAGTGAGTTTGCATCTACATACCACTTGTAGATCGAGTGCGGAAGCGTTCAAGGGATGGTGATGATGGAGTCGTACTCGCCGTGATTCAGATCACCGATGACCAAGTGTCTGAGCGGACAGCACCTCCGCGTTCAACACACGTGCAGTGCGGACGACGTCTCCTCCGTCTTGATCCAGCAAGGAGGAAGGAGAGGTTGAGGAAGACAGCTCCAGCGGCAAGACGACGGCGTGGTGTTGTTGGTGCAAGAAGATACTCAAGCGTGGCTTCGCCAAGCACGTGCGGAGGAGGAGAGGTGTTGGGAGGGAGGGCTGCGCCTTGGCTTGGGTATTCAGCCTCCCTCACCCCTCTATTTATAGGGAATGGGCAGGGGCGGCCCTCTAGATGGGATCTAGAGGGGCGGCGGCCGAGGGGGACTTGCCCCCAAGCAGGCGCCCCTCTGGGGTTCCCCCAACCCTAGGCTCATGGGCCCAGGGGGCGCCCAGCCTCCAGGCTGGCTCCTGCCCCACGCAGCCCATGTGGCCCCCCGGAGGGGTGGCCCCTCCCGTGGACCCGGAACCCTTCCGGTGGCCCCAGACAATACCGATATGCCCCGAAACCTTCGGTGTCCGTATGACAACTTCCCATATATAAATCTTTACCTCCGGACTATTTCGAACTCCTCGTGACGTCCGGGATCTCATCCGGACTCAACAACATTCGTAATCACATACAAGTCTTCCTAATAACCCTAACGTCACCGAACCTTAAGTGTGTATACCCTACGGGTTCGGAGACATGCGAACATGACCGAGACGGCTCTCGGTCAATAACCAACAGCGGATCTGGATACCCATGTTGGCTCCCACATGCTCCTCGATGATGTCATCGGATGAACCACGATGTCGAGGATTCAAGCAACCCGTATACTATTCCCTTTGTCAATCGATGCGTTACAAGCCCGAGACTCGATCATCGGTATCCCAATACCTCGTTCAATCTCGTTACGCAAGTCACTTTACTCGTGCCGTAATGCATGATCCCGTGACCAAACACTTGGTCACTTTGAGCTCATTATGATGATGCATTACCGAGTGGGCCCAGAGATACCTCTCCGTCATACGGAGTGACAAATCCAGTCTCGATCCGTGTCAACCCAATGTACACTTTCGGAGATACCTGTAGTGCACCTTTATAGTCACCCGATTACGTTGTGACGTTTGGTACACCAAAGCACTCCTACGGTATCCGGAGTTACACGATCTCATGGTCTAAGGAAGAGATACTTGACATTGAAAAAGCTCTAGTAAAACGAACTACGATCTTGTGCTATGCTTAGGATTGGGTCTTGTCCATCACGTCATTCTCCTAATGGCGTGATCCGTTATCAATGACATCGATGTCCATAGTCGAAACCATGACTATCTGTTGACCAACGAGCTAGTCAACTAGAGGCTTACTAGGGACGTATTGTGGTCTATGTATTCACACGTGTATTACGCTTGCCGGATAATACAATTATAGCATGAATAAAAGACAATTATCATGAACAAGGAAATATAATAATAATCCTTTTATTATTGCCTCTAGGGCATATTTCCAACATCATCAAGTTCTACTTTCCTCCCACTTACTTCTTTCGAGAGAAACTCTTTCTCCAGAAAGGACCCATTCTTGGCATAAGCATCGCATCCCCAAACTTTTAGAAACGACAGCTTAGGTTTCTTCCCAAACCATAATTCATACGGTGTCGTCTCAACAGATTTCGACGGAGCCCTATTTAAAGTGAATGCGGCAGTCTCTAAAGCATAAGCGCCAAAAGAGAGCGGTAGATCAAGAAGAGACATCATAGTTGTTGGCAGGTTTGCAAATTTTTGTCGTTTTGAAGTATCATTTTTACAGCAAAAAATAAACTATAGACAGTGTAGAAGAGGAACAATGTACTTGTAGAACAAAACCTCTCCAAATTTTTGGTAGAACTCACATATTACAGAAAATTGTTGGCAGCAGCAAAAATAAGTGAAGCCATGCTCATTGTTGGCGGTAGCAAAAATAAGTGAAGCCATGCTCATTGTTTGCAGCAGCAAAAATAAGTGAAGCCAGGCTCATTTTTGTCAGCAACTAAATAAAATAAACCCATTCTTAGGAAATTTCTTAAATATAGGTCATGCCATATTGACAGCATCCATGTTCACAGGGAAACACACATCCAAAATGAGAGTACTTCACAAGGTTCTACACATCAGTACGGTTGCATATGGATCAAAAGAAACACATTTTCAGTAATACACAACTTCAGTAGTTCCCAGAAGCTGTGAACCAAGGCATGAAACCTCTTCCTCTGCCTCTGCCAGTGGATGTACTTCCTCCAGGTGCTTCATTTCCAGTGGTGTTGATCTTCCGGGAGGTCTGAAACTTGACGAGCCTGGCTGTGAGCTTGTAGTTGCTGCATGTTGAGAGGACTGGGGAGTTTGAGTCCTAGTTGCAGTTGAGAAGATCTAGTCAGTAGCTGCCCTTCTTTTGGCAGCCTCGGTCTCTGCTTGCTGCAATCAAAGAAAACAACAAAGCACTGGTCACCTGCATATTAAAAAGTTAGTAGAGCAAAAATTGCTAATGGTCAGTTGCATATTACCTCAGTGGACCTCGGTTGCCTTCCTCTCTTCCCAAGAAATGCTTTTGTTTTTTTGTTTGTATCAGCATTCTTTAAGCAAGATCCTTTATTGCGTCCCTCCCCCCCACATGATCCACAAGTGATTTGAATTCCATGCTTGCTAAGTTTCTTTCCTTTGGGTGCTTCCCCCTTGACGGTGTCCTTGACTAGGGGGTACTCACCACGTCGTCTCCCGGTCAGTTGGATTGGGCCGAGGACCCCCATGGCCGTATACTCATGGGCCAGTCCGGACAGTTGCCGCATACAAGGAAGATTCCACAAGACTTGGCGATCAAGACAAGGACTCCTCCCCCACCGGCGTATTCGGCTAGGACTCTTGTTATCCTAGGCCTCTGGTGCATTATATAAACCAGGGCCAGGCTAGTCGACAGATACACAATATACAAGAACAACAACCCTTACAATCATACCATAGGCTATCTTCTAGGGTTTAGCCTCCTTGATCTCGTGGTAGATCCACTCTTGTAAACATCCACAATATCAATATCAATCAAGCATGACCTAGGGTTTTACCTCCATCAAGAGGGCCCAACACAGGTAAAACATCGTGTCCCTTGTCTCCTGTTACCATCCACCTAGACGCACAGTTCGGGACCCCCTACCGAGATCCGCCGGTTTTGACACCGACATTGGTGCTTTCATTGAGAGCTCCGCTGTGTGTCCGGCAAAAGGTCGATGGCTCGCCCGCAGGTCAACTGTCACCAGCTCAACTGGTCACCTTGGTTCGACCAAGGAATGCGCCCTATCTCCGATCGTCATGTTCAGATGACGGCCTTCATCAACATCAACTCCGATCTCTATCAAGATCATGGAGGAATCATCCAGGAGCCCGGGCTCAACGTCAACATTGCCCTAGGGCGATCAGATTTTTTTACGGACAGCGGACTTGTGTCCGCCGCCACCGCCTCTTCAAGCATCGTTTTAACGATTGCTTGGTGGAATTGTGCGGAATTGAGTCTACAACAACCCTGGAAAATTTCATCGAGTTCCGATGGAGGAATCTCGGCAATCTCCGATATACCGGAGCCGCATTGAATCTGGACGAGAATCCGGACGAGTTTAGGCGTGGTGTCCAGATTCTAGCTCGGACTTCCTTTTGGAAGATCCAACCGTTGAGCGGCTGCGGAATTCCTATATCTACCACCCTCAAAATTTCAGCTCGATCCGACCGTCCAAACTCCGGGAACCTTCCAATTAGTGCATCACTTTTCGGATCTGTTTTCATGCGAAACGAATCCGACCCGAGTTCGTCTTTTTATGAGCGGGATTTGGACATCCTTTTGAAGGAAGTTTTGTACGGGTATTGTGTGTTGTTCCCGAACACATCCCACTGACTTTAAGATCTTTTGAACACGATCTTCAACATCATGCTGGTGTCAAACCAGTCCGCAATATTGCTCCACGGCCGCCGACCTGCGCTGACATCGTCGTCACTTTGTTGAGCGAGCTCAACTTCTTCAGATCATCATCTCGGCAGGCGAACAAGAGTCCTGCATCGCGAAGTATAAATCATCACCAACATCGCCGCCCCACGGATTACACGGAGCAGGCATACCGGCATCGCCGCACGGTCGCCGTCAAGCGGCATCGACCACGTCACGACCTGCATCGGCAGGGCCGCACTATTGCTTCTTCAAGCTGGTGTCCATCACGCCGACCTACTTCGACATCTCGGCTGGACCGGGGGCTTCGCCATCTCTTCATCAACCTACTCCGGACACTTCGCGTCACTAGCCGACCAGGCAATGGGTGCGCGGATCGAGTCCCAATTTTGGGAATCACCTTCCTTCGGATTGCTACAACAAATAAACCAGGTGCTATTAATCCTAGTATTTCTTTTTGCTTGTTTGGGTTAATTTTTCCCAAGGAATTATTACTCTGGTTTGTCAATCATATGTACACAGGTCTATCAAATGGTGGCCGCATTATCAACGGTCGCATGATGGTTCGGTCGGTTTCAGTACATAGTCCGCTGACGCCGTGTCCTAACTCGAACCGACACAATAATTCAGGCCTTGCCATGCCTTTACCGCATCACGCCGCCGCCTGCATCGACATTGATTTGGCGCCAGGCCATATTTCTTTATTACTCACTTTGCATAAATTATTTATTATGCAAAGATTTTTTTATTACTATTATCTCTGGTTTGCACTATTTTTTGTGCACGGGAAAATGATCCAGCCGGACTATATCCTTTGGTGCACCTTTATAGTCACCCAGTTACGTTGTGACGTTTGGTACACCCAAAGCACTCCTACGGTATCCGGGAGTTACGATCTCATGGTCTAAGTAAGGATACTTGACATTGAAAAAGCTCTAGCAAAACGAACTACGATCTTGTGCTATGCTTAGGATTGGGTCTTGTCCATCACGTCATTCTCCTAATGGCGTGATCCCGTTGTCAATGACATCGATGTCCATAGTCGAAACCATGACTATCTGTTGACCAACGAGCTAGTCAACTAGAGGCTTACTAGGGGCGTATTGTGGTCTATGTATTCACACGTGTATTACGATTTCCGGATAATACAATTATAGCATGAATAAAAGACAATTATCATGAATAAGGAAATATAATAATAATCCTTTTATTATTGCCTCTAGGGCATATTTCCAACATCATCAAGTTCTACTTTCCTCCCACTTACTTCTTTCGAGAGAAACTCTTTCTCCAGAAAGGACCCATTCTTGGCAACAAAGATCTTGCCTTCGGATCTGAGATAGAAGGTATACCCAATAGTTTCCTTAGGGTATCCTATGAAGATGCATTTTTCCGACTTGTGTTCGAGCTTTTCAGGTTGAAGTTTCTTGACATAAGCATCGCATCCCCAAACTTTTAGAAACGACAGCTTAGGTTTCTTCCCAAACCATAATTCATACGGTGTCGTCTCAACAGATTTCGACGGAGCCCTATTTAAAGTGAATGCGGCAGTCTCTAAAGCATAGCGCCAAAAAGAGAGCGGTAGATCAGTAAGAGACATCATAGTTGTTGGCAGGTTTGCAAATTTTTGTCAGGTTTGAAGTATCATTTTTTACAGCAAAAAAATAAACTATAGACAGTGTAGAAGAGGAACAATGTACTTGTAGAACAAAACCTCTCCAAATTTTTGGTAGAACTCACATATTACAGAAAATTGTTGGCAGCAGCAAAAATAAGTGAAGCCATGCTCATTGTTGGCCGTAGCAAAAATAAGTGAAGCCATGCTCATTGTTTGCAGCAGCAAAAATAAGTGAAGCCAGGCTCATTTTTGTCAGCAACTAAATAAAATAAACCCATTCTTAGGAAATTTCTTAAATATAGGTCATGCCATATTGACAGCATCCATGTTCACAGGGAAACACACATCCAAAATGAGAGTACTTCACAAGGTTCTACACATCAGTACGGTTGCATATGGATCAAAAGAAACACATTTTCAGTAATACACAACTTCAGTAGTTCCCAGAAGCTGTGAACCAAGGCATGAAACCTCTTCCTCTGCCTCTGCTAGTGGATGTACTTCCTCCAGGTGCTTCATTTCCAGCTGGTGTTGATCTTCTGGGAGGTCTGAAACTTGACGAGCCTGGCTGTGAGCTTGTAGTTGCTGCATGTTGAGAGGACTGGGGAGTTTGAGTCCTAGTTGCAGGTTGAGAAGATCTAGCTGTAGCTGCCCTTCTTTTGGCAGCCTCAGTCTCTGCTTGCTGCAATCAAAGAAAAACAACAAAGCACTGGTCAGCTGCATATTAAAAAGTTAGTAGAGCAAAAATTGCTAATGGTCAGTTGCATATTACCTCAGTGGACCTCGGTTGCCTTCCTCTCTTCCCAAGAAATGCTTTTGTTTTTTTGTTTGTATCAGCATTCTTTAAGCAAGATCCTTTATTGCGTCCCTTCCCCCCACATGATCCACAAGTGATTTGAATTCCATGCTTGCTAAGTTTCTTTCCTTTGGGTGCTTCCCCCTTGACGGTGTCCTTGACTAGGGGGTACTCACCACGTCGTCTCCCGGTCAGTTGGATTGGGCGAGGACCCCATGGTCAGATATTCATGGGCCAGTCCGGACAGTTGCCGCATACAAGGAAGATTCCACAAGACTTGGCGATCAAGACAAGGACTCCTCCCCACCGGCGTGTTCGGCTAGGACTCTTGTTATCCTAGGCCTCGGTGCATTATATAAACCAGGGCAAGCTAGTCGACAGATACACAATATACAAGAACAACAACCCTTACAATCATACCATAGGCTATCTTCTAGGGTTTAGCCTCCTTGATCTCATGGTAGATCCACTCTTGTAAACATCCACAATATCAATATCAATCAAGCATGACCTAGGGTTTTACCTCCATCAAGAGGGCCCGAACCTGGGTAAAACATCGTGTCCCTTGTCTCCTGTTACCATCCGCCTAGACGCATAGTTCGGGACCCCTACCCGAGATCCGCCGGTTTTGACACCGACATTGGTGCTTTCATTGAGAGCTCCGGCTGTGTGTCCGCAAAGGTCGATGGCTCGCCCATGAGTCAATCGTCACCGCTCGACCGGTCACCTTGGTTCGACCAAGGACTGCGCCCTATCTCCGATCGTCATGTTCGGATGAGGGCCTTCATCAACATCAACTCCGGTCTCTATCAAGATCATGGAGGAATCATCCAGGGAGCCCGGGGCTCAACGTCAACATTGCCCTAGGGCGACCGTACTGTTTTTCTGGACAACGGACTTGTGTCCGCCGCCACCGCCTCTTCAAGCATCGTTTTAACGATTGCTTCGGTGGAATTGTGCGGAATTGAGTCTACAACAACCCTGGAAAATTTCATCGAGTTCCGATGGAGGAATCTCTGGCAATCTCCGATATACCGGAGCCGCATTGAATCTGGACGAGAATCCGGACGAGTTTAGGGCGTGGTGTCCAGATTCTAGCTCGGACTTCCTTTGTAAGATCCAACCGTTGAACGGCTGCGGAATTCCTATATCTACCACCCCTCAAAATTTCAGCTCGATCCGACCGTCCAAACTCCGGGAACCTTCCGATTAGTGCATCACTTTTCGGATCTGTTTTCTGCGCGAAAACGAATCCGACCCGAGTTCATCTTTTTTATGAACGGGATTTCGGACATCCTTTTTGAAGGAAGTTTTGTACGGGGTATTGTGTGTTGTTCCCGAACACATCCCACTGACTTTAAGATCTTTTGAACATGATCTTCAACATCATGCTGGTGTCAAACCAGTCCGCAATATTGCTCCACGGCCGCCGACCTGCGCTGACACGTCGTCACTTTGTTGAGCCGAGCTCAACTTCTTCAGATCATCATCTCGGCAGGCGAACAAGAGTCCGCATCGCGAAGGATAAATCATCACCAACATCGCCGCCCCACGGATTACACGGAGCGGGCATACCGGCATCGCCGCACGGTCGCTTCGTCAAGCCGGCATCGACCACGTCACGACCTGCATCGGCAGGGCCGCACTATTGCTTCTTCAAGCTGGTGTCCATCACGCCGACCTACTTCGACATCTCGGCTGGACCGGGGGCTTCGCCATCTCTTCATCAACCTACTCCGGACACTTCGGCGTCACTAGCCGACCAGGCAATGGGTGCGCGGATCGAGTCCCAATTTTGGGAATCACCTTCCTTCGGATTGCTACAACAAATAAACCAGGTGCTATTAATCCTAGTATTTCTTTTTGCTTGTTTGGGTTAATTTTTCCGAAGGAATTATTACTCTGGTTTGTCAATCATATGTACACAGGTCTATCAAATGGTGGCGCATTATCAGCGGTCGCATGATGGTTCGGTCCGCTTCGTACATAGTCCGCTAACGCCGTGTCCTAACTCGAACCGACCGTGAATTCAGGCCTTGCCATGCCTTTACCGCATCACACCGCCGCCTGCATCGACATTGATTTGGCGCCAGGCCATATTTCTTTATTACTCACTTTGCATAAATTATTTATTATGCAAAGATTTTTTATTACTATTATCTCTGGTTTGCACTATTTTTTGTGCACAGAAAATGATCCACCGGACTATATCCTTTAGCGTCACCTCGGTGGATGGGGGCTTCGTCAACACTTCATTACCCCATGCCGTGGACTTGGCATCACTCCGCCGTCATGCATTGACCGTGCTATGTCACCACTTCACGGTGCCGAGCTCTTTGCTTCGCCACCTCGGGACCGGCTTGGGGATGGAACCTTGTCCCGCATCAAGCTCGGACCGCATCGTCAATACCGAACACATTAACCAGCTAAGTTGCCTTCATGCTCAAAGTTTTAAATTTCTAACTTGTGTTCGGTTCGACCAAGCATTATACTTTTTCGGAAAAAAGTTGCTCGTAAAAATTTTCCTTGTCGAAACTTTGTTCGCACACACTTGACGCGCTACTCGTGCTCATTATACACGGGGCTTCTTTAATGAAGCTTATTAATTCGGCTTTATGCCCAACACATGTGTCATACTTCCGCATGTACCTTTTATTCACCATTATATGCATCGATATGACTTAAGTTTTGGCCAAGCTGGGTTGCTGGCTCTGTGCTTACCCCTCGTTCCCGATTGTTCGGCTAGGTGGTAAAGGAGCACCTCTGCGATTATTCTTGCGGGTCAGCGGATGTGTACCTCGGTGGGTGAAGCGAAAGCTAGCGTTCTTAAGGGAATACTCGGTCGGTGAACTAAAAGATGATTTCTTACCTATTTATTTACCTGCCCCAGATGTTTTTCTGCTCTTTTCGCAGTCCGGACATGCACTTTAGGGCATGCCTCCTGAGGAAAGGAACCCTAACGGAACTATTCTCCCCGAAGATGTTTCTTACTAACCATGTAATATAACATAACTAGTTGGGCACTTTTCGATAAAGCACTAATGACCCCTACGCCTGGTCTCCACGCATGCCCCGGTTTTTATAACCGCGAGGGTATTCGGACACACTCCGGACTATTGGGTCCAGAGGTTGAAGCGAAAAGGTCCGCTACGACAAACAATCTACAATCCGGCTAGAAGGCATTCTACATGTCACTTTACATTTTATAGTCAACTTTTACCCAAGTCGCTTGGGGGCTCTTATGTTTATTTGAGCCGTTTCATACTAAGTGTTTTTCTTCTTAGTCGTTGCAAAGTTAAAGCACAACAAAAGCACTTTTTTTCTTCTGAAGTCCAATTTTCGGATTGGCACCGAACACTTGATCTTATTCGGACGTCATGTTTTTACTGACGTTTTTTGGTTTTCCAAGCTTTTGGCACTTTTAACTATTTGTGTGTTTTCAGCACAAGTCTCGCATGCAACGCCGACACCTTTAGAGATTCGCAAAAACATTCTCGGATATTGCTATATATGCATCAGTTTGAATTGTGTCTTGGTCAATAGTTGGGTTGCCCGGCTCCGCGCTTGCCTCCTACGTTCCGCTTTGTTCGGCTAGGTGTGCAAAGGAGAACCATCACGATTGTGCTTCCAGCTCGCATGGTCAAGCACCTCGATGGAGAAAGCCAAAACCGATCGTCACAATAGGTGTAAACTGGTCGGTGATCCGATGACTATATTAAATGATGGGCCATTCATAACATTGGCGAAGTGTTTCGGCTTGACCTCGATGTCGCGAACACTACCGGGGCTATTAATTGGCCTCCCAAACTAAATCCTCGATCTTTTGCTCTTACATTGGAGCTGAGGTTTCATGATCATGCTTAGCATGACAACCAAAGAAAGGAACCGATAGCGGGACTATTTTCTTTGGAAGACATTTCTTATGTTAAACAGTAATATAACAATCTCTCTGCGTACCTTTGTTTATAAATCCATTTGGCCAGATTGCCTTGTTTGTCGTAAATCTTTGACCTCATAAAGGCTTTATAAAGTAGGATAAACACTCCTCGCCATCGGCGCGGAGATTGAAGCCGATGGTCGGTCAACAAAGTTTTGTACAATGCGGATCCGAGCATTAATGACATAAAGTACTTGGATACATTGAGTCATTACACATAATTTGTGATTTTATTATTGATATTGATCCTTAATTGCCACCGTGCCGCATTAAGGCTCGGGGCTACTGGGCTTCGGGCTTATTATTTACAAATATTAAAGGGCACATCGATCCCCGATGCGGTATTGCCACCCGACCGGTGTCTCGGGGCTACTGCATTGCCTATCCAATGCGAAAAATTTTAAGTGTAATACAGTCTCCGAGGAGATTTTGATCCTCGGGTTGGTCGGCCGCACCCAACCCGAGTCTTGAGGATCGAGCACGCCGATTTTTGTGTCCCAAGTATTCGCGAAGTTGGGACTTGATCCTCGGACCGATTTTGCAAATCAACTCGAGTCTCGGCTGCTCTCGGGATCAGCGGTCTTACGTCATCCTTCAGTGCATCTCGGGTTTTAGACCGATACCCACCTTGAGGGCTATCGGCTATGTATCTCGGCAGAGAATAAATTGCACCAAACAAAAATATTGACAAAAATCAGCCCACATTCAGGGTGGTGCACCACCTTGGAAGCAGTCCGGGATAAAGCTCGGACGCTAGTGGCTGGCTCCATAGAGGGCATTTCCTGCATTAAGCTCGGCTAAACTCCTTCAAACTTCTTTGTACCAAGGTAATTTACGACACCTCGGATACAGTCCGGCGTTGGAGTTCGGATACATAGTCCGGCATTGGAGCTCGGATACATAGTCCGGCGATAGAGCTGGAAGCAGTCCGGCGTTGGTGCTCGGTAGTAAAGATACCTCGAATGTAGTCCGTGTTAGAGCTCGAGACGAAGAGGACACTGCCTCCCGGGAATAACTTCAAACCCGAGGTGTGGCATAAAAATAACAAGGCATTGATAAAGGCCGTAAACTTAAAGGGGCTCCTCGGATACCCGACGTGTAAACTCGTCGAATGCATTTCGGCGATCCTCAAGATCGAATATGAGAAGATTTGTTGAACCAGTTTTCAAGACCGACGATCGAAGATGAAGAACAGTTCGGAAGAATCGAGGAGCGTCCCTAACTTGAAGACCGGTTCAGGGGGCTACTGACGGTGTCCTGGACTAGGGGGTACTCACCACGTCGCCTCCCGATCGCTTGATTGGGCCGAGGACCCCATGGTCGATACTCATGGGCCAGTCCCGACGATTGCCGCATACAAGGAAGATTCCACAAGACTTGGCGATCAAGACAAGGACTCCTCCCCACCGGCGATTCGGCTAGGACTCTTGTTATCCTAGGCCTCTGGTGCATTATATAAACCAGGGCCAGGCTAGTCGATAGATACACAATATACAAGAACAACAACCCTTACAATCATACCATAGGCTAGCTTCTAGGGTTTAGCCTCCTTGATCTCGTGGTAGATCCACTCTTGTAAACATCCACAATATCAATATCAATCAAGCAGGACGTAGGGTTTTACCTCCATCAAGAGGGCCCGAACCTGGGTAAAACATCGTGTCCCTTGTCTCCTGTTACCATCCGCCTAGACGCACAGTTCGGGACCCCCTACCCGAGATCCGCCGGTTTTGACGCCGACACCCCTCCTCTCTCTTTCTATCATTGTTTTTCTTCCTTGCTCCTGGCATTGCAATATAGCCAAAAGCCACTGCATAGGTTCTAAGAAACTGGCCAACATTCTTCACCTTCCACAGGCTGGAGACAATGCTCATATATTTTCTTGAAAGTCTCAATGTAGTAGCAGGGGTCAATGAATTCTTCTATTTTTCTACCACTTTTGTATATAGCACAGATTGCATGTCAACAAGGAAGGCCTGCCAACTATAGATATCCACATGAGCATGTCTTCTTCTCAAGGTTCACCGTGTACCTCCTTCCTCTGCCAGTCAAATGCTTGACCTCAAATCCATCCTTGCCATTCTAGGGCACCTCACAAAACTGAGTTCTCTTGATGTTGCCCTGTAGTTTCTTAAAAATGTTAGGGCAAACTGTTCCATGCCACTTATCACTTTTGCTTCTCTGTTCTTGAATTCTGACATACATCTTCTTCCTTATCCACTCTTGCTGTGATATTATGGGATAAAACCTTGATTCTATGATGGCATTATTGAAAGACTCACATAGGTTGTTATCCACTGACTCGCAGTTTGATCCATATGGAAAAAATGCCCTAGCCCAATGCACTGGCTCTGTCCTCATAATATCTTTTGCACCACCAGGGGTTTTCTGAGCAAGCATGGCCTTGTTCTAATTAAAATCCTGTTTGTTTTCAGCCTTGGCAATTGCCCAAAATCTTTTTTGTAGTTCATGATCCCTATGCTTCTTTCTCCAATTGGCATAAATGTGCCTTGCACACATCCTGTGTTGTGCCCTAGGCAAATAATCTCTCATGCTATTAATTAATCCCTACAAAAGAGATATAAATGTTAACAACAAGGTGATATATCAATGCAATGAAAGTATATATCCTAACCCCTAACCTTATCGACAACTACCTAGCCTCACCTACCCCTAACCCCTAACCTTATCGACAACCACATAGCCTCACCTACCCCTAACCCCTAACCTTATCGACAACTACCTAGCCTCACCTACCCCTAACCCCTAACCTTATCGACAACTACCTAGCCTCACCTAACCCCTAACCCCTAACCTTATCGACAACTACCTAGCCTCACCTACCTCTAACCCCTAACCTTATCAACAACCACATAGCCTCACCTACCCCTAACCCCTAACCTTATCGAGCACTACCTAGCCTCACCTACCCCTAACCCCTAACCTTATCGACAACTACCTAGCCTCACCTACCCCTAACCCCTATCCTTATCGACAACTACCTAGCCTCACCTACCTCTAGCCCATAACCTTATTGATTAAAACAAGTACAAAATACATACATGGAACAAGTACAACATACACATATGGAACAAATAATGCAACATACTAAGAAACTTGTAGACAAAATTGCCTTTTGCTGGCCAGAAATAAAAACCCAGCCAACTCCTTGATCATTGATATCCAAATCCTTGATTAGCAGCCCAATAAACCACTTCCATGTCTCTGTAGTTTCTTTTTCCACAACAGCCCATGCTACAGGGTACATTTGGTTGTTTGCATCCCTAGCAATTGCAGCAAGTAATTCACCTTGGCATGCTCCTTTGAAGAAGCATCCATCTAGGCCTATGACTTTCCTGCATCCGGCTTTAAACCCTTGTTTCAAAGCATTGAAACAAACATAGAACTGTTGGAAAACATTAATTTCCATTTCTTTTGGATCCAAGCAAACAGCAACAGTACTCCCAGGGTTACTTCTAAGCAACTCTAACTGATAGTCAAAGATTTTAGTATACTCACTCTTCATACCACACATCAACTTATCCATGACAATCTTTTTTGCTGCCTTGCACTTTGAGGTTGACACATCGGCAAACATATCTTTGAGGACAGTGGCTTTGATGCTATCAATCTTCCACATTGGATTGGCAAGGATGAAATGTTCATATCTTTCTGCTATGACCTTTGCAGAAACAAGCCTGTTTTCCCTGTTCTGTGCACAGTGGTGCTCATCCTCATATGTAATGATTTGGAACCTTGAGCACCTGCTAGTCTTTGCTCCATACACAAGCCATGGGCACCCAGGCCATCCACATTTGGCTCTCACCCTCACCTCCTCAGACTTTAAGAAATTGATGCTTCTTTTTGTAGCAAGACCATATCTCTTAATTGCTTTGGCAAATTGATTTTTGCTTCTGAAAACCATCCCCAAACTAAAGTGTGGAATATCAGTATGAGGGTCAAATCTAGGGTACTTGCTCTGATGCATCTGAAGTAACCCATTGCCTGGAGTCTTTCATCTTTTTTTTGAACTTCCTTGCATGTTTTCTTATCTCAACTACCTCTGATTCCTCTCCACTATCATCAGTTTGTGGAGCATAGTCATTGTCCTCTGAATCATCTGAATCAGACCCCTCTTTTGCTTGCTCTGCTCCTTGCTCTGCTGCTGCATGTTGTACTCCTTGTGTTGTTGCTGCAATCTCTGATCCTTGTGTTGTTGCTGCAAGCTCTGCTCCTTGTGTTGTTGCTTTATGTCTTGCTGAAACTGCTGCTGCTGCAGGCACTATTGTAGGCTGGGAAGGATTGCACACTTGAGAACTCTGAGAAGGATTGCAAGTTTCAGAACTTCTTCTCTTCAATGGGCTGCTGATGACTGCAGTAATAACACCACTGTCATTGGGGACAAGTACTTGCTGTACTAATTCTTCATCTACATTCTGATGATCCAATTGCACTTCTTCAACACTCATGACAATAGGCATATCTTCTTTACTTCCACTTAGCATATGATCTTGAATTTCCTCCTCAAAATCAGAGCCACTCTCCTCTCCTTCTTCATCTTGTTCCCCATTGTACTCCACAAAAAAATTTCTGCAACTCCGCCATCTGTTGTATGATCTAACATCATCATGCAACCACCATCATCATGTAGAAACAACAACCCATTAATCAGGTCTCTACCAGGCATAAGAAAATAATACTTCATGCTTTCCTTTACTGTCAAATGATCTGTAAGAAAACCCTTGACCACCTGCAAGGACAACTTGTCCCTCTCAATCTCAGAGTAGGCCACATCTGCCCCAACATAGTCCAGAGAAGGACCAATTCGAACAAACTGCCCCCCTATATGAAATCCGACGTTCAAAATCTCTGCCGGGTCCATGGATTCAGCAGAACGAACCTACATTGCAAGCATCGCAACTGATTACTACACTGGACAACATAAATCAACATCAAATCCACTTAGTAAGACCCCTAATTCCTGCAGCTTTACAAGACAAAAAACCCTAAACCTAACCAAGACAAAAAAAGAAGAAGACACCAGAGATTGGAGAGGGGAGATGGATCAGCCGTACCTTGCTCTTTTCTTCCGGAGAGGTCGTCCGCGGCCGTCGCGATCATCCGCTCATCGCCGTGGAAGAGCAACAGAGGCGCGTCGCAGCAGAGGAAGGGGTGAAGTAGAAGACGAGGGGGGCTGAGCGAGTTGGTCCGGCTCGACCAAGATATAGCCTGAGACCCCACCCGCGGGTGCTGACTCAGCCGCTTCCCAGCCTTTCCCAAGCCACGTACAAATCCCGCCGTTTGGATAAACACACAAGGATAAAAAAAATTCGGGATCAGAGAGTTCAGGGTATGGACTTCCGGGATCTGGAGGTTGAGGTTCATCTCCGGCTGTGCCTACAACCACCACAGGGTCTGTTTCAGACTTCACTGGCTATAGATGCCTTGACATACACATACGCTGCCGTGGTAGTAGTGTCCCTTCCGTCCGTCCGTCCGTCTGTAGGAGCCCCACCACTGACTGTTGCCGCCGTGGCCCCGTAACATCATCACGCCGCGAGTACGCACGTACACGAGATATACCCAGATGTCACCGACGGCTGGGCCCCACGCGATCCTACCCTACGTGGCAGGGGGAAGAGGAGGCGTGGCGGCCGGGGCAGGGGGTAGGCGGGTAGGTAGGAGTAGCCGAGCGTTGCGAGTTCATCTTCCTCCTCCTCCTCTCCGCCGTGCGGTTACTGTCACCGTGTGTCCCCACATCCCAATCGATTCCGTTCCGTTTGGCCGCTCCCGTCTGTCCCCCGCACCCACCCACCGCCGGAGCCCCAAACCCTCGACGCGGAGCGGAGCGGAGGCGACGGATGCGGGCGCCGCCGCCGCAGCCGCCGGAGCGCTCCGACGACCACCGTGAGTCTCAGATCTGACCAAAAGGAATGGCGATGCGGGGCGTCGATTTCAAGTGGTACGTGCGCCCCTCCCCCCTCTAACCCTCGCTCCCTCGCTGGGTACACCCTTGTTTTTTCCCCACCGAATGTATGTATGTATATGAATCTGTGTGCGTGCTCTGATGCTGCTGCAGGTACGACGGCTTCTTCCTCTCCATGCTCGCCACCAGCGTGTACGTCTTCTTTCTTTCCATTCCACTCCATTTCTATCTATCTATGTATCTATGTATGGATGTATGTATGCATGCCTAAGTGTGTGTTTGCTTGCTTGGTCTTCTCACTATAGAATCATCGTGTCCATCAACTGGAGGAGGTACCGCCTCTGCGCCCACCCGCTCCACATATGGATCGTCGTCGACTACACCACCGTCTTCGTCTTCCGCCTCCTCATGTTCCTCGACAACGGCCTCGCCGCAGGGATGGGACTGTAAGTCATCCCCTTTTCATTTCTCTAGTGTACCACCATTCTCTTCTTCACATGCCCCTGCCTATACCCCAATTGCACATTCCTCAATTCATACTTCCTGAGCAGTGAGCACCATGAAAACAAAGGAGGGCACAGCACCGATTCCTTCCTTTGCAAAATCATCCGACTGACTGAATATTCTATCTAGTACTGCATTTCATCCAAATGCCTAAATGATAGTGCCGCATGTATTCACCATGCTGGACCCTCTATTAGTAGTGAGACACTCTGAGTGAATGTTCAGTCTTGGATTCAGTGCTATGCTCTGCTTAGGCGAAATAATGCAAAGCCTCTAGTGTTATTGCAATACTTGAGTGAATGTTCAGTTTTGGATTCAGTTTTATGCGCCACTTAGGCAACATAATTTAAAGCCTGTATTCTTACTGTGATCTACTCTCCACACATAAATTTGGATAAGTAAAACTGGTATCAGCCCCAACTCAAGAAAAAAATGCAAGCCAAAAAATGAGCCCTGACTTATTGGCACGTTCAATACTTAAACATGGTCATAGTCTGCCAGTTTTGGAGGAACCCACAGTGCATAGTTTGTGGTCACAATGACATAATTTATCAGAGCTAGTATTGTCAGCGTCTTCGAGCGCTGTACACATTATTTTGGCATAGTTTCTGCCTTGTTTCCGTGCGTCATCATAGGGCAACACCAATGTTTTCCATTATCTGATTTTTTGGGCACCTTGCGACTTTCTTATTCAAGCAGAACTTGGGCTTCAAATATTTTTGAAGATAATTAGTGTTTGCTGTGAGAGTGTTATGGTTTGCTGCGAGCTAGGAACTTAGGTTAAGATTCATGTACTAACAACTAGAGTAAGGGACGCAGTAACAATTTATGGTGGCATCATTTACCAGAGAAAGTAATGTTAGTGTCTTTGAGCAGTTGACACATTATTTTCAAACACCATAGCGCAACACCAGTGTTTTGCATAATCTGGTTTCGGGGATACCTTAATTTTTGATTCAAACAGAACTGTGTCTTCATATATTTCTGAAGAAAATAAGAGTTAGCTGTGGGCTGTGGGAGTTTATGGTTCTGTAATTAGAGTTACGCTGTGCGGTAGAATTCTATGATAATAATAACAATATGCAATAAAACAGAACATAGTCATTTCTTTTGACGCATTGGCAGTCTTTAAGACGAAACAATTTTCTATTACAGCAGATGGTACTCTGCCTATTGTTAGGGGGTCTTATGTTGGTGTTTTAAGATTCCTACCTCTCTATCTCTCTTTTTTTCCGAGAGAACCGGATTAACTTGTAAACCTTGCTGTAAACCAATGGCATTTTTCTGTAACAAATTGCAGGGATCTTGGATGGCAACAGAGATATACTCGTTTCTGTGGGAGGATAGTTGTTCTCTCAGTCCTTGTACTTCTTCTCTACCCCTTTCTGTGGGTTTGGACTGTGATAGGAACATTGTGGTTTAACAGTGCAAGGAGCTGTGTAAGTTCTTTTAATTGTGGATGCAAATATTACCATCACTGTATAATATATGGAGAATTTGCACATTCACTCTGTGTACAGTTGCCAGAGGAAGGACAAAAATGGGGCTTCCTGATATGGCTGCTTTTCAGTTACTGTGGCCTCGCCTGTATTGCATGCGTGGCTGTTGGAAAGGTACTGCTCCATAATTTTTCCATACAAAATCTAAGCTTGCATGGGTTCAAGATATTATTGAAGTGCTGCTTATACATGATCATTATACAAAAGGTGTCAATATTTAGCTTAGGGATGTCAACCGGGTCCCGTTTAATCCTGTTTAAAGTCCACTTATAATATGATAGTTCAAAAAGGTTTTTTGTTTGAGGAAAATGAACTATCAAGCTAGCAAAAACTAACTAAACGGGATTGTGGACGCCATTTATTTGCCACTTACTCCCTCCGTTCCTAAATATTTGTCTTTCTAGCCATCTCAAATAGACTACAACATACGGATGTATGTAGACATGTTTTAAAGTGTAGATTCACTCATTTTGCTCCGTATGTAGTCACCTGTTGAAATCTCTAGAAAGACAATTATTTAGGAACGGAGGGAATACATCCCTATTTTAGCTTTAGGAAGGTTCATGTCAATGAAAATCTACTGATGTGCATATGCTCTTCAATCTTCATAGACTATTTTAGTTAGTTTCACCTGCTTGTGTCTTGGCTGCAGTGACATTCATGTCTATTGCCCTTTGAATTGAAGGTATTAAACTTCTGTTTTATGTGTGTACTGAGTTGCCAATTCGACATTGGAGTGTTCAAATTTGATTTGCATCAGTTAGTATCAAGTCACTAAAAACCATGACGAATCTGTTGAGTGTTCTTTGTTTTGCACAGGACAAACTGATGCGTAGACACCAGTGACCATGATTGTGCTGGGCTAAACTTTCTGTTATGATTATCAGTGGAACTTCACATTTTCCATGTTTTTATTTCCATGGCAGTGGCTAAACCGAAGGCATGCACTCCAACTGAGGGCACAACAGGGGATTCCGGTCTCTGAATATGGGGTAATGTTTCCGTTTATTTCTGTGCTGACGTTGGATGTAGGAAGTGATCTGTCAACATTAGAAGCTTATATCTATCAGACCAAATGATCATGAATCTTTATCCATATTCTTCTGTTCAGCATGTCGGTCAGGATTACATATTATGCCTCAGCACACAAGTGTCAAATTCAAATCTACACTAGAGCTAGCTAGCTACCTTATTTCTAGCAGTAGGAAGATAATATGGCGGCGACGGCATAATTAACGTTAGGTTGATGTGTGTGGTGTGCAGGTTTTGGTTGACATGATCCGGGTGCCTGACTGGGCATTCGAGGCAGTCGGCTTGGAACTGAGAGGAATGGGCCAGGACACCGCATACCATCCTGGCCTTTATCTGACGGCAGCCCAGGTGAGTCGCTTAGCTTGCTGAGAGGAACGGTAACTCACCAGATGGATGAGGAGAAGAAAGAATGCTTCAACTGTGCTAAATGCGCTATTTTTGCTGTGCTTCATTCAGAGAGAAGCGGTGGAGGCTCTGATCCAGGAGCTCCCCAAGTTCATGCTGAAGGCGGTGCCGATGGACTGCAGCGAGTGCCCGATCTGCCTGGAGGAGTTCAAGGTGGGCAACGAGGTGCGGGGCCTCCCTTGCGCGCACAACTTCCACGTGGAGTGCATCGACCAGTGGCTGCGGCTGAACGTCAAGTGCCCGCGCTGCCGCTGCTCCGTCTTCCCCAACCTGGACCTGAGCGCGCTCAACGGCATCCGCTCCAGCAGCGAGATGCTGCAGCAGGACCGCCCCTCGGGCAGCAGCGGCGGAGATGCGGTGGTGAGCCGGTACGTGGGGCCGCAGCCGGCGCAGGGGCAGAGCTACCTGGTGCGGCTGCAGGGCCTGCTGCTCCGGCCCGTGGTGGGGCATCACGACGGTGGTGATGACACCGAGGGCGGGCGAGCGGCGGCGGCTGATGGGGCTGAGGTGGCGAGCGGCGTGGTGGTGGTGGTTGATGATGGGCATGAGCTGCGGGATCACTGAGAGCGTGCGCGAGAGGGGGGTTGGAAAACGTGTTTGGCGTGTAGATTACATATGTATGTATGGTTGTTACAAAGAGAGACTCCTTGAAAGATCTGATGCTATAGTAAGTAAATGGAGAGGTTATATGTAAGTATGTGTAGGCTCCTGCATTCTCTGTAGTAATTCGTGTGTTGAAGTAAGCGTAGGATAGGCTGCTGCTTTTTGACTTGTTTGTGGTTGATGGGATTTATTGAGTTTTCTTCATTTTATAGGCGTCAGATAGGGGGGCATCCAACCTGGTGCACCAACCATCTGCCAAATTTTAAAAGCATCTTTCACAAAAAAAGACCAAACATCTTCTCCATTTTAAAGCATCTTTCACAAAAACAGACGGCTGTCATCCTTCTTGTCGTCGGAGATCACCACCCCCTCCTTAATTGTGTCCGTCGACGGGCCCGGAGACCGTGGGCAGGGGCGTCGCAATCCAAACGACCTTGGGGATCCACCTGTCGGTGTTGACAACCACCCGGGGTCATTGTCGGACTTGCCCATCTTTGCGGTGTGCGGAGGATGGGAGAGGAGAGGCGACGATGCGCGGAGTGGATATGGGGTTTGCCGGCCAGACCAGCCTACTTAAATAGATAGGCTAGGCGGACCAACGCCACTTCAACGGCGTAGCGGTCGGAGTAGGCTTCTCGGTTGCTGTGCTTGAATTGAAGCAACTCTGGTGAGCTGTTCGGTCATGCCGGTCTGACCTGCTGCATCGGAGTAGGCTTGTTGGTCGTCGTGTTCACATTGAAGCAGCTTTGATGAGACGTTTGGTCACGCCGGTCTGACCTGTTGCGCCGAAGTAGGCTTCTCGGTCGCTGTGCTCGAATTGAAGCAGCTCTGGTGAGCTGTTCGGTCACTGTCCGACTCTTTGTCTTTGGAGTAGGCTTCTTGGTCGCTGTGTTTACATTGAAGCAGCTCCGATGAGCCGTCTGGTCACGTCGGTCTGACCTAGACCTGGGCAAACACTGGGCCGAGCTGGGTTTCGGGTCGAGCTTGTAAAATCCCAACCTTCCTTTCTCAAGCTCGAGCTTGGCCCGAAGCCCGAAACACTCTATGTTTTCAAGTCCAAGCCCGACCCAAAATCATGCCCGAAAGCCCGACTTGAATTTATTGTACACACGTGCAACCCTAACTTGAAATACGAAAAAAGGAGAAGCCCGAGCCGAGCCTGAACTACCTTCCGGGCTGCAAAACAAGGCCCGAGCCCAGCCCGAATGGCAAGCCTGACATGGGGTTTTCTGGCTGGGTTCGGGTGGGGTCGTGTGGTCGTGTCGGCTTGGAGGGCAGTGGATGCTTGACAAGGTTTCTTGAGCGGAATGTGCGGCGAGGGTTTGGATGGGGACCACCTAGTCGGGTGCGTACATGGCATATTCCCAAACGCCCACAAACCTGCTACCGGTGGTTTGTGGGATTTTAGATGTCCGGACTTCAGACCGCCCCACGGACATTTGATGCACGGCGTCAGAAGACAAAATGTGTGTGGACCATGCGGTTCAAAATTTGTATTGCCGTTTTGATGCATGACATTGGAGTTGCCCTAATAATAATAATACAAAAATATAAGAAGAAGAATTAGTTTTTTTTGAGAAAAGAAAAAAGAAGGAACACAACAATTGTAATTTTTGGGTGGAAGGCAAAGAAAGAAAGGAGAGTGGAGGAGAGGAGAGAAGAGAGGAGGATAATCCAACCCCAACTCCTTCTCAAACTGCTGCTGCATCGCCTCCTCAACCCAACTCATCAATCGGAAAAAAGATCTCTTCTTGACCACCTCCCCTGACAGATCTCAAGCTCAGGGGGCGACTCCCGTCGCATCTCATCTCATCGGGGCAGGCCCAGGAAGGGGGAGGGGGATGGACTCCAATCCGCCGTCACAGCCGCCGGCGCCGGCGCCGCAAGGTCTGTCATCTGCTTCTATCTCTCTCTGCCCCCCTCGATTCCCCAATTCGATCGCTGCTGACCAAGCCAATCAATCAATTCTGCCCGGAACCACCAGCAGCAGACGCCGTCGAGAAGCCGCAGCAGCTGGCCTTCGAGGCGCCAGTGCCGCAGCCGGTGAGGGAGGAGTACGTGCAGAACGCCGTCAAGTTCCTGTCCCACCCCAAGGTCAGGGGCTCCGCCGTCGTCTACCGCCGCTCCTTCCTCCAGAACAAGGGCCTCACCGCCGACGAGATCGACGAGGCCTTCCGCCGAGTCCCCGTACGCACCATCTCTCTCTCTCTGCCTCGCTCTCCCAATTCCCCCCATCTACTACTCCTGCTTGCTCCGGCAGCTAACCTGCTCCGCTGCAGGATCCGCCGCCCACCGCCGCGTCCCCTCCGACCCAGGCCCAGGCCCCCGCCGCGGCCGCGCCTCCGCAAGCTTACGCGCAGCCAGCGGCGGGGCCTATCGTCGTCGCCGCGCCGCAGCCCAGGCTCACCTGGTACCGCGCCTTCGTCGCCGCCGGGCTCCTGCTCGGCTTCGGGGCCAGCGCCGCCGTCTTTGTTAAGGTACTATACCTATCTTCTCTTCTCTGCAGGTTTTAGGCCTTGCAACTGAACCATTGTTTGTTCCCTGTTTGTTGCGCAGAAGCTGCTCCTACCTAGGCTCAAGTCATGGATCCGGAGGGTCGTCGCCGAGGGCGATGAGGCGACCGAGCTCAAGGCCAAGATCGACGAGGAGACCAGGGAGGCCGTCAAGGCCTCCGCGACGGCCGTTTCCGCCATCGCCCAGACCAACCAGGAGCTGCTCGCTTCCAAGGACGAAGGTATACTGCCGAAGCATTGCTCCTTCTTACTTGATCACACTAGTTCAGTTAACCGCAGATTCAACTTTACCTTCGATTCAGGTTAGTTCCATGGTTTTGGCTCATCATATGTGATATATCCATTCTCCTTCGGTTTTTGGCAGAAAAGAAGATACTCGTGACTTTGACGCAAGCCCTGGATTCCCAAGCAAAGGTGTTGAAATCCCTGAGCGAGTCGTTGAGCCATAGCAGGGACTCCGTAAATATTACCAGGGAGGATCGGTTTTCGCACTACCGCCCACTGGAGGATCATGCCCCCTCCGCCGCGAGGAATGGTCAGTATCAAACAAATCTGTATAGCATTTCCCTCTGTTGCATTTTATTTAGGATGCAAAGTTAATTTAGCTACAGCAGGAACCATGCTGAAAACCTTAAAGACTATCTTTGCCCATCATTTGATGATTTAAAGGGAAGGCTTGTTTTGTTATGCCGTTCCACTTCCCATTAGCCAATGCCAAGCCTTAATTTTTTCACCTGCATCAGAAGATAATCCACCTTATGTTGGCACAATGCTGTATAAATCCATCTGTGCCGTTTCATAATGCTGTATAAACCCACCTGTACCGTTTCATACTCCATTTGTTCTTTCTTTGCATCAAACACGCTGCAAAGCTGGTCTAATTATAGAGGGAACCATGCTAAAGACCTTTGCCTCTACCTTTCCCCACCTTTTACAAGGTCTTTTCTATGCTGTTCAACCTCCCATCCACCCGTGTCGGAAAGTGCACAGCTTATGTTGTGAAAATGTCGTGTAAAGCCATATGCATGCATATATGCCCTAGATTAGAAAGATTTTACTATGATTGTTGACGCGTATAACTACGAGGATCTCACCAAATTATTGTTTGTTTGACCACAATGTTTAGGGCCTGTTAACACTCCATGGAGACCTCCTCAGGTGTGCACTTCTCTTGTTCATCCTGTTACAACACTTACAATAATAATATGCTCATGCTTTGGATATAACTGTCCTATTACTGAACTGCTTTTCCTTTCTGAAGCAACCTAATATGTATGGTGCCCCAAACAGCGACTTCGGCTCAGGTCAGCATCTCTTGCTAAGCTCCATTGGGTGCTTCCATCTTTCCTGCTACTTACCATTGGGTGTTTGCTGAGCAGGGAGGCCTTCGTTTGCGCCAGCACCTACTGAACCTACCTCCGGATCATATTCAAGATCATATGTTGAGGTAAGAAACCAATCAGGTTATATAATTAACACATCTTGCTTTTGCTGAAATAGTGAATATGAGCTGGATTGACTCTTGAACACACAATTTGGTGTTATATGATGCACACTGTTGGGCAGATTATGTCATTTGTTGTAGCAAAACCTTCTGTCTAGCTTTGGATAATTTCCACATTTGAGTTAATTGACTCCAAGTAAATTATGTATTGAATTTTACATATTGTCTGACCTGTCTTTGCATGACATCCCGACTTTCAGCAGACGGTACAGCGAGGGGATAATAGATCTTCTGGGACCAAGGTATGATATGATGACCCTGAACCTTATCTTTGCTGGAAACAAGAGCGCTTCTTTTTTTACTTGTAATGACAACAACTAAATACTGTCCTATCTCTATTGCTAGACGCAGCAGGCGTTGGAGATGCTGCAACACGCAGAGCAAAAGCTTGCTTATAGATCCAACGCCTACTTGAGCGAGGATGGGTCATACTCTCAAGCAGCTCAGGACAACTATGCCCCCTCATACCACCAGAACGGGAAGGCCCCTGATTTCCACGCGGAGGAGCCGAGGCCGCTGGCGTACGGCGGCGGTGTTGTGGAAAGGCCGCCGCCTCAGCGCCAGTGGGTTCCCCCTCAGCCTCCGGGTGTCGCCATGCCGGAAGCGGCGGCCGCCATCCGTCAGCAGAAGTCGCTCACGAAGCAACCGTCAAGCGACACGTCCGAGGCTGCTGGTGAGGTGCAGGTGAACGGTGCCGCGAGCTCGCCTTCCGTCGCTGCTGCTGAGGTGCCGGTTAATGGGAGTGCCGCAAGCGATGCTGGACGCAGCAGCGATATCGAAGAGCAGGCGGAAGCCGTCTAAACAGCAGCCGCGCCATCCGACAACCGCAACACAAACTAGAAGTTTTAAGCCAGATCCTGGTACAATATGATTGTTTTGTCATAAGTTTGTGATCAATGTTTGGATTGCTGCAGCCACGGGGCGGCTAGAGATGGAATAAAAGAATAAGTCACAGACTTAAAATCTAGCTATATGTGATGATTGTGAGTTTAGATTATGTATACTGTCTGCTGTACACTGAAAAACAAGAAGAAAAGATTGTTATGGTTGTGCCTTTTTTTTTTGTACAAATCTGTTTGTGGATTGCTGATATGGGTCAGATATCATATTGTTGTGAGCAGTATAACACATTCTTGTCATGCTGATATTGTTGTTGTATGCATCATTGAAGGCTTTTGGGTGTTCTGTTGTGTGCATGCATCACCCAAGATGCCAAAATTCAGTTGGATCTTGAATCATGTGGTGACCTTTGATGCTGATGCAGATCCAGCCAGCCAGCAGCCTCGGGCATGATGCTGATACTGATGTCAGTTTCAGCAAACATCAAATTTTTTGCTTGGTTTTGTCATCATCAGCTTTTCTTTTTGGTGCTGTTTGCTGTCTCAGGTTGAAATGAAGATGGCAACCAGATCAACCCACTCCAGGATTGCAGTTCATGGCCTATCAACCAACCACAGATGAAAGGTACTCACAATGAAACCAACTGCATTTTATCATCATCATCATCATCATCATGCCAAGGGGAGGGAACAAGCACACCATAGCTTACTTCATTGGTAGCAGGTAGATATATATTACACATGAGCATCAGAAGCTCGATCTACGGAGCGGCCTCTACCGCTTTCCCTACTGTTCTGGTTGAACTAGGGCTTGTCGCAAGATCGTCGCTGCAGCCAGTATGGATCGACAGACACCAAAACATACCGGGTGAGAAGTAGCAGCTACGATGATGATTCGAGCAGTAGCAGTACCTAGCAGGACTAGGGTTCATAATAATATACAAGAAGACCAACCGGATCACTGACTAAACTAACCATACTAGGAGGTAGGAGGAGCTCATCTCCATCTAGCAGAGCAGACCAGAGCATGGCTGGGCTGAGCATAGCTGAGCTGAGATCAATGGTGATGAGCAGCAGCTTAGGTGGAACTAGTAATATACAAGGGCACCTGGATCACTAACAAACTAGTATACTAGGAGGCAGGGAGAGCTTATCTCCATGTAGCAGAGCAGAGCATGGCTGAGCAGAGCAGAGCTCAATGGTGATGAGCAGCAACTGAGGTGGAAGGCCCTGCCCCGCCGGCATTCAGCGCCCGGTCGACCTTCACCAGAAGGTGCTGCATCTCTCCGGCGAGGCTCCACGCGCTGTCCTCCTTGCCGAGCAGAGAGGGGCCGGTGAGGGACGCGATCATCCTCTCCAGGTTCTTCCTTACATCCGTCAGCGGGATCTTTGGAGGGGGCGGCGGCGGGCGCAGGTACTGCAGCCGCGCCGCGGCGAAGTCGCCAAGCGTGTGCACGCAGCTGTAGGCGGCCTCCGCCGAGGCTTTGCACTGGAACACGACGCGCGCCTGCTTCTTGGTGATCTCGGTGCTGGGCTCGATCAGGGGGCCGAAGCCGCGGAGCATGGAGTGGAGCTGCTCCTTGGAAGGGAGCTGGTCGGCGGCGGTGCCCGGCACGAACTGCAGAATGAGCGCGACCGGCTTGCTGAAATGCTGCTGCCCGTTGACAGCTTTCTTGTTCTTGGCCGGCTTCTTGGGTGCGGAACCGGCGCTGCCGATGATGCTGATGCTGTTGTGGGCGGCGGCACCGGGTTGAGCCGGGCAACCGGCGCCGGGGGCGAATGTCACCTTGTTGTTCCTCTTGTTGGGTCCAGGCCCCCCTAGTGCGGCTGCATCCGCATTTGATGGCTCGGCGTGGTGGGCTTGTGCGTATGCAGGATAAGCCATGGCACCAGCGCCGACGCCATGGGTGGGGGGTTGAGCAGAGCAGCCGGCGGCAGTAGGCGCGCCCAGCGCGAATGCCACCTTCTTCCTACTCCTCCTCTTGCTGGGTCCGGCTCCTGCTCCTCCTCCTAGTGCTGCTGCATTCGGTGGTCCAACTCCAATGTGGTGGTGGGCTTGTCCATATGCGGCGTGGCCAATGGCAATGCCACCGGCCTGTTCCTTGCCGGCAGATCCGTGGGGGACGGCGACGGCCATGGCCTGGCATGGATTCGGGCGAGCAGCGGCGTCGGCAGGAGCGTCGTTAGAGCGATGCTTACCTGTGCTGCTGACCTTGGTGGCGTGGCCGGTGGCGGCCACAGAGATGGAGGCTTCCCGGCGGAGGGCGAAGAAGCCGAGGAGCGCGCCGGCGTCGACGCCCCCGGTCACCAGGGGCTCGTCGTAGGGGGATGTGGCGCAGCGGTGGAGCGCGGCGAGCAGGTCGGGCGCGGTGACGTTGGCGTCCTGGAGCCGGAGGAGCAGCGCCGGGCCCTCGCTCGCCGCCCCCTTTCTTAGAGCGGGAGGTGGGGGTGTGGTGACGACGCAGTCGTCGTCGTCGTCGCCGTCGCCGTCGCCGTGGAGGGCGTTGAGGATGGTGGGGATTTCGTAGTCGTCGAGGTACCTGCTCCGCTTGCGCGCGCGCTTGGCCGTGGCCTTGTCCTCCACGGCCACGCTGCAGGCCGCGGCCGCTGCCACGGCGAGCGCGAGGGTTTGGGCCCCGACGCCGGGCGGCGCCGCCGTGGGTGGGGCCTCCATGAGGACGCCGGCGGAGAGGAGAGGGAGGGGGAAGGGCGACGGCGACGGTGCCGGCGATCTGTGGATCCGGTCCGGGCGGAGGGAGTAGTAGGAGTGGGGGTGCGGTTAATGCTGGCTGGCGGAGAAGAAGGGAGGGGAAGTGAAGTGGGGAGCGGTGACAGTGGCAGTGGCTGCCTCCACTCCATGTGTGAGCACCTCCTCGCTCGTACGTACAATACGCGCAACTCTTTTGGTGCTCCTCCTCCCTCAGTCACAAGTGGAGGTGGAGGTGGAGCCCACTTGTACGTACAATACGTGTAACTCTTTTGGTGCTCCTCCTCCCTCAGTCACAAGTGGAGGTGGAGGTGGAGCCCACTTGTACGTAGCCCACTTGTACGTACAGACGCGTGCAAGACGCTTTTGGTGCTCCTCCTCCCTCAGTCACAAGTGGAGGTGGAGGTGGAGCCGTGGAGTGGAGAGGTGGACCCTCTTTTTTCTCCTTGGTCTTGGGTGGGTTCAACCATCAATGTTTTTTTTTACTCCTTTCCACAACCCCTCCCTCCATCAATGTGGCCATACACTACGGTGCGTTTGGTTTGGTAGAGTGCACGAGGGTAAAAGTTTTCTTTTGCTTGTTTGGTAGGGTGTATGGGCTCACCTGAGCTACACTCAACCGATGCAAAAAAGGGTCCTCAACATGTCCATCTCATGCACCCTAGGGAGGGTGCGTGGAGGCACCCATGCTGGCCCCGATCTTCGTCCCCATCCACCAGACCACGTCCAGATATGCTTAAATTTCCAAAAAAATGTTTATAATTTCAAATTTTGTTTAAATTTTCAAAAAATGTTTAATTTTTGTTCATGTTTTTTTTTCCAGTTTTGTTCATCATTCAAAACAATCATTCAGAATTCGAACTTGTTCAACATGTCTAAACACATGCAGTCGCCAAACAAAGTCTCAACTCAACATGTCTCAACAAGATACACCACGCCAAACAACAACAAATGCATGGACTCAAAGATGTCTACACTCAAGATGTGCGAGAGAACAACTAGGCTAGGTCCATACATGCTACCAAACACACCATACTTGTCCTGGTTGAAACTGGTTGAGCAAATGCAGGTCATATATTGTTGAGTGGTTGTCTGCATTGTAATAGTGGTCAAATTAGGGCCTGATATTTGTGCTTTCAGGGGTGAGCAGACGCAAACCATACTTATTGTTTGGTTGCGTGCAAGTAGATGTTTTGCTCACCCCTTTTAACACATGGTGGCCTTACCACCGAAACGCAGCAGGTCGCATAAGAACAACACTTCACATCATACGTCACATAAGAGCATAAGCTAAGATAAGCAGGGGCATCCGATGCCCTTGAACGTCGCCGTGGTGCTGAACCCAGCTAAAGTTCAAATGATCACCGACATCAGACGGTAGACAAACCGGCCAACTAGAGGGCATGCATGCTGGATGTCGCCCTAGTAGCAGTGCTTCTGGCGCCTCACCTTGTGCGTGATCGGCCTGCTGGTGTTGTAGACCTGGACCTTGAAGCTGAGCCTGAAGAGCCGCGGGACGAGGAGGTCACTAGGGCAATCCTGTGATTGCGGCAGAAGTATTGCCAACCCCTCACGAGGACCAGCTACTCGTGCAAGTTCTGGACCCGCACCTAGAACTCGCACCATTTGTTAGCTGAGAGCCTCACGACGCAAGGAGGCCTCAGAACCATCCATTGCTTCATTACCGCCCTGTAGGACGACGGGATGACAAGTATGGCGATATCTTTCTCTTCCTTGATCTGCACGTTGAACCTTAGTGGCTCTCGGGCCCCCCTCCCCATGGCCGATCCTCGGGCTAGTATGGCGATAACTCTTGACTATAAGGCACAATCCGGTGCTCGTGAGGCGGGGAGCCCGGCGACGTGAGGTTCTCGTGGGATTGACCATGCATCGGCCCCTGAACCAGCTACAGACCAAGTTGGCAGGCCGATGCGTCAGTTGCCGAGGCAGGACCATCCACCGTTGTCTCCATCGCCCACATAAGGGAGTTTTTTTTTGCCCTTTGGATGCTAGTGCACAACTTTCATCTCAATGAGCATACCGAGAAAGACATTGTATGGAAGCACACGGCTAATGGGCACTACTCGGTGGTCTCCGCCTATAAGGCACAATCCCTAGGCATTATTTTCTCTCCCATGGAACAAATGGTTTGGAAAGTTTGGGCTCTACCGAAAGTCAAGTTGGTCGCTTGGTTAGCACTACAAGACCGAATTTGGACTGCCGATAGATTGGACAAGTGAGAGTGACCAAATTGCGGACCAAGTTTTAGGCTTTCATGAAAAAAAAACAACTACAAGACCAAGTTTTAGGCTTTCATGAAAAAAAAAACAACCCAACTCAAAAAGAAAAAAAACGGCTTCCCTGCAACCAACACGGCTCATCACAGTAGCTAATATGGAGCACAACATTTTTTTTATGAACATGCGTGCTTTTAACAAAATTAACACCAACAATTCTCGCATTTGTTTCCCTGCAAAAAGAAAAAAAGTCCACATTTTTTTTGTTGAGCACATCTCTGTTTCTTATCAGATTTAATTTAATTTTTACAGGGATGCAAACAACTCCGAAAGTTTCTCGAGATTCCATCAATGCTCCTCTGTTTCCCTGCTATGAGCAGAATGTTGGATTGTAGCTTCGGACAGAGATGTGAGTTTAATTTAGGGTTGCGTGGGGCATAGCCTCCACATATCTCGTATATATATATATAAGACCAACAATACAGAGTTAGATTACAATACGGCAGATACAAACCGTTTCCAACACACCCCCTCAATCTGAACTACTACTACATACAAGGTTCAGATTGGACCGGAAACGTTCTAACATCTGTCGCGTGGCCGGTTTAGTAAATACATCAGCCAGTTGGTCATTAGACGAGATAAACCTGACATCTAACACACCAAAGCAACGCTCCACGCACAAAGTGAAAATCTATCTCTATGTGCTTGGTTCTTACGTGAAAGACTGGATTTGCTGTCAGGTACGTAGCCCCAAGATTATCACACCACAGAATGGCGGTACGCTGCTTGAAGACCCCAAGCTCCTTGAGTAAGGTCTCCACCCAGATTGCTTCAGCTGCTCCATTAGCTAAAGCTTTATACTCTGCCTCCATACTCGATCTAGAGACAGTTGGCTGTTTCTTGGAACTCCATGAGACAAGATTTGATCCAACAAACACAGCAAAACCACTAGTAGAACGGCGATCATCAATGCATCCAGCCCAATCAGCATCTGTGAAAATACTGACACCAGTGGAAGGAGATTTACGAATCCTCAATCCTGTACTCAAAGTCCCTTTGACATAACGCAATATACGCTTGACAGCTTCCCAATGCTCATTAGTCGGCTGTGATAAATACTGGCAAACCTTGTTGACTGCAAAGGACAGGTCGGGACGAGTGAGCGTTAAATACTGGAGTCCTCCAACAATGCTGCGATATCGAGTGGCATCCTCAACACCCAAAGGAGTGCCAACCTCACGAGCCAGATGCTCAGTGGCAGATAATGGTGTAGAGGTAGGCCTGCAATTCTCCATACTCACACGATGAAGAAGATCAAGTGCATACTTGCGTTGAGTCAGCGTCATGTCCCCTGAATTGTAGGATACTTCAAGCCCCAAAAAATACCGGAGAGGACCGAGATCCTTGATGGGAAAACTTTCGGAGAGAGATCTCACCAGACGCTCAACTGCAGCCGGAGTGGAGCCAGCAATAACAATATTATCAACATACACAAGCATGTATATCTGGACGCCATGTGTAGCAAAGATGAAGAGAGATGCATCCGCCTTGGATGGAACAAAACCAAGCTGAAGAAGTCGAGCACCGAGACGAGCATACCAAGCACGTGGCGACTGTTTGAGACCATAAAGAGCCGTAACTTGCACACGCATGAAGGAAACCGAGTATCTTCAAAACCTGGTGGTTGCTGCATATACACAGTCTCGGAAAGAAAACCATGAAGAAATGCATTATCGACATCAACTTGCCTCAAACTCCATCCTCGTGAAACAGCAAGGAAAGAACCGATTTAATAGTAGTCGGTTTTACCACGGACTGAAGGTATCACCATAGTCAAGACCTTGCTGTTGAGTAAAGCCACGAGCAACGAGGCGAGCCTTGTGCTTGTCAATCGACCCATCAGCGTGTTGCTTCGCCTTGAACACCCATTTACGCCAACAATGTTAACGCCAGTGGTCGAGGAACCAAAACCCATGTGCCATTTTGACGAAGTGCTGCAAACTCAGCAGCCATAGCATCACGCCACGCCGGCTCACGGAGGGCATCACGATGTGACACCGGTGTCGCAAAGAAAGCACGACGAAGAGGATTATACCGCACCGTCCCATCAGTAAATTCCTTCTCACGACGAGTAGCATCACGGGTACGAGTTACCATTGGGTGAGGGGGCTCGACGGCCGAAGGCGTAGGCGAGGATGGCGACGGTGCCGAACTTGGCGACGAGGCGGGAGTTGGTGATGGTAGCACAGGAGTCGGCGAAGATGGCTCATGGGTCTGCTCATGGGCCGACGAGGCACACGGGGAGCCAGGCGACACTCCAGGCGCTGGCGAGGCCGAGTCACGGGCGGGCGAGGCCAACTCGCGGGTGGGCGAGGCCAGGTCACTGGCGGGCGAGGCCGACTCGCTGGCAGAGCCAGCCGCTCGTGCGGGCGGGACCCCTGCCTGGGAAACCTGTCCACCATGCACGTCGTTCTGCATGTCCACGGGTACGTCAAGCATGGCCGGTCGTGGATCCTGCACAGAAGACACGCTGGCTAGGCCAGATGGGTTAGTAGCCAAATAGCTTAAGTCATAATTACGCACATGAGCACTCGTAGCCGGTTCTGTGGATGGAAAAGAAATAGCCTCGTCAAGTGTGGACACATCGACAGTGACACCGGGAGTAGCAAACGGAAAAACAGATTCGTCAAAGATAACGTCACACGAGATGTATATACAACCCGTAGATCGATCAAGACACTTGTACCCCTTATGCATAGGACTATATCCCAGAAAAACACACATCTTGGACCGAAACTCGAGTTTGTGGGAGTTATACTTCCGCAAACTAGGCCAACAAGCACACCCGAAGGTACGAAGAAAAGTATAGTTGGGTGGAATTTTCAGAAGACGATGAATAGGAGTATCTCGACCAAGCACGGGGGTGGGCATGCGGTTAATCAGGTAACACGCAGTCAGAAAAGCTTCATCCCAATAACGTAAAGGGAGAGATGAGTGAGCCAACAAAGCAAGACCAGTTTCAACCAAGTGCCGGTGTTTGCGCTCGGCAATGCCGTTCTGTTGGGAGGTGTGAGGGCAAGAGACTCGGTGAGAGATGCCCGTGCGAAGAAAATAACGGTGCAACTTATGGTATTCACCCCCTAGTCAGATTGGACAGCTTTAAGCTTAGCATCCAAAAGGCGCTCAACATGTGCTTGAAAAGCATAGAACACCTGTTCAACATCAGACTTATGTTTTAGGAGATAGATCCAGCAAAAACGGGAGTAGTCGTCAATAAAACTCACATAATACTTGTACCCCCCAGAGGAAGCACGAGCAGGGCCCCAAACATCAGTATGAACTAATTCAAGAGGCATAGTAGACACACGAGCAGAAGCAGTATAAGATAGTTGACGACTTTTACCACATTGACAAGCATCACAAACTAAAGCAGAAGTATCTGAGGTTGAACACTCGAGATCATTATTCCTAACAATGGAACTGACGATATTTTTGGATGGATGACCGAGACGCTGATGCCACTGAGATGAGGAGATGCGGACGCTGGACGACGCTTGATGCTCGGACAGATGCGAGGCTCGTCCGAGTGGAAGAGGGTAGAGCCCTCCTTTGCTTCTACCTCGAAGAAGAATTCTCCTGGTGGCTTTGTCCTTAACAAGGAAAAAATATTTATGAAATTCAATGAAGATACGATTATCCGACACGAGACGATAGACTGATAGAAGATGTTGGCTAATATTTGGAACATGTAAAATATTGTTCAGGCGGAGAGAAGAACCGGCTAAGGTCGAGTGCCCAATATGCGAAATAGACAAACCTGAGCCGTTGGCCACCTGAACCTGATCATGGCCGCCGTAGCGTTCGCGGAACTGAAGACGCTCCAGGTCACTAGTCAGGTGATCCGTGGTGCCGGAGTCCAGAACCTAGTGCGTGGAGTTGTTGGAGGAGGTCGATGCATTATATGCCGAGCGGCCATTGCCGCTGGAGTAGTCTGAATCGACCGCTTCTTGCAGGTGTCGGCTTCGTGACCCCAATTCTTGCAAATTTGGCACCTCGGGCGCCAGCGACGATTGCCGTTGCGACCGTTGCCTCCTCCTCCACCGCCGTTATTACGACGGTTGTCTTGACCGCCGTCTTGGTAGCCCTGCCCTGTTGCGGCGGGTAGCCTCAGCCGGGCGGACGTCGGTGCACGACCAGTGTCGGTGCTCGAGGACGGTTGACGGGGGCGGGAGCACCGGACCGTGCCACGGCGTTGGCCGACGAGGTCCACTCCTCATCGTCGGCCTGCTGCGACAGCTGCAGCGCCTCATAGTTGAGAACCATGGAGTAGAAATCAGTCAGCGCGACCGAAGTGACCACGGCGCTGAGTGAAGCTGCGATTGGGTTGAAGGCCTTGCCCAATCCGGTAAGCATGTAGTCGATGATCTCGTCATCTGCGAGGGGGGATCCAGCGGAGGCCATGGCGTCGGCAAGAGCCTTCACCTTGTGCATGTACTCGCTGGCAGTCATCTGTTCTTCTTCAGCGACTGAATCTGTCGCCGGATGTGCCGAACCCCGGCACGGTTCTGCGCGCTGAACATGGCGTGGATGGAGGTCCACGCGGCAGCCGCGGACTTGCAGCTGATCAGTTGAGACGCAATGTCCTCCGTCATGGAGGAGAGGAGCATCCCGAGGACCTTCTGATCCTGCGTCCACCACGTTGCATACGCAGGGTTTGCCATAGTGGTGGCGGTATCACCCGCCCCCGGGAGATGGTTGTGGGCGGAGCAGCGACGGAGCCGTCGAGGTAGCTATGGAGAGAGGCACCGGATAGATGCGTCACGGTGAGGGTGCGCCATAGCGGGAAGTTGCCGCGATCTAGACGTACGCCAAGGGAAGGTGCGATGGACGGGACTGGCGCCGTCGCGGCCAGAGGCGTCACAACCGGGCCGATGATGGCCAGCTGCATCGCTGCTGCGGAAGACGATCCAGACGCCATGGAACAGGAGCTGCGAGACCGGGTGTTGTAGCGGCGAGCGGCGACGCAAGATCGGACGAGGCGAGCAGCAGCGCGTTCGAGTGGAGAAGCGAACGAGCATGCGGCGCGTGAGCGGCGATGCGGCTTCGATGCAAGACGAGAGAGGCGACGGCGCGATCGGAAAGAGGCTCTGTTACCAAGTTTGATTTAGGGTTGCGTGGGGCATAGCCTCCACATATCTCGTATATATATAAGACCAACAATACAGAGTTAGATTACAATACGGCAGATACAAACCGTTTCCAATAATGTGGTGGTGCCATGAAGCAGCATCACGCACAACATAAAATCTTGCATCAATGTACCCATGACCAGAGATCGGTTCACGGTGATGGCGCCGGAGCAGCACCGCCGCCTCCCGTGGTGGTGAGAGCGACGATGGGGCTCCGCACAACATGCCTCTTCGACACCCAGCTCAAGCTTCCCTCCACCGCGAACTCTCCGGCCGAGCCGTGGTCGCTCACGGACACGCTGAAGGTCTTCTTCTCTCCCGTCTGGGAGAATGCCAGCGTCTCAGGGGAGACGCGCACCGTCATCGACCTCGCCGCGTCCACCCTCGCCGTGAACGTCGAATTTGCCGGCCCGACGTTCGTCACGGTCCGGTTCACGGTGAACGGCGTCGATGACAGCGGCACGGTTATCGTCGGGTAGTTGAGCTGCACGTCCTGGATCTTGGGCAGCTTCCCGCAGGTCAGGCTCGAGTTGTGCACGATGGTCGCTAGGCCTCTGTCGCCGAGCAGCCAGCAGATGTAGCCGGCGTAGTCGGTGACGCCGAGGTCGTACACCAGTCCAGGGTCGGCGGCTCTCCTCGGGTTCACATGCCCGGCGCCGGTGTCGTACGCACTGGCCTTCCCGTGCTGCTCGTTCAGGATCGAGCCGCCGGTGCTGTCAACGATGTCCGACGTTGTGAGGATGGCAGACTTGATGGCGGCCGGCGACCAGTCGGGATGGATGCTTTTGATGAGCGCCGCGACGCCGCTCACGTGCGGCGTCGCCATGGATGTGCCTGATTTGACGTTGAAAGGGCCCCGTCCCGTGCTCGTGCTCGGCGGCCATGCGGCGAGGATGTTGAGCCCCGGTGCCAGTACGTCCGGCTTAAGTATGCGAGGCGCGACGGGGCTCGGGCCCCGAGAAGAGAAGGACGCCACGACGGGGGCCGGGCGGACGCCGAGCAGCGTGCCGTTGTACGTGAAAGCCGTCGCCGAGGCGCGCTCCGATGTAGCGTAAGCTATGAGAGCGTCGCCGTCCGCCGCGGTCACCTGCACTACGACGCCGGAGCTGTAGTCCCGGACAATGGTGGTGTAGCCGCTGACTCCGTCGTTGAACAGCAGCACGCCTGCCGCGCCGGCGCCCACTATGCTGCGGAGGCTGGACTGTTTAGTCTTGGACGGCGTAGCCCCGCCCTCGCACACCACGATTTTGCCGGCGACGACGCTGGAGTTGTCACCCTCGTATTCGCAGTGCCGCCGCTCTTCGGAGTAGAGGAGAGGGTGCGGCTTTGAGCTGCTTGGGCTCGCCTTCTGGGCGAGCGCTTCTCCGTCGATGCTCTTGCCGTTGCCGAGATGAACTCCGGCACGGAAGCTCCGGTCCACGGAGCCGGCGGCGACGGTGAGCAGCCATGGCGCGTCGTTGGTGACCGAGCCTTGAGCCGGGCCGTCGTTGCCCGCGGCGCACACCACGACGACGCCCTTGGACACGGCGTGGAATGCGCCGATGGAGACGGGGTCGTGATCGAAGCCGCCGATGCCGCTTCCGCCGAGGGAAATCGAGAGCACGTCCACCCCATCCTTGACGGCCGCATCTAGGCCGGCCAGTATCGCGGATTGCTGGCAACCCCTATAGTTGCACACCTTGTACATGGCGACGTGAGCGGCAGGAGCGACCCCGGCCGCGGTGCCCGTGCCCGCGCCGTGCTTGGACGCGCCGGCGACGAAGTTCCCGGCGGCCGTCGACGAGGTGTGCGTCCCGTGCCCCTCTTGGTCGCTAGAGTCGTGGCCCTGGATGAGTGACGTGGCACCAATGAGCTTGTTGTTGCACCGGCCCGCGTTGCACGAGCCCTTCCACCTTGCCGGGGGTGGCGGAACGCCGTCGTCGTTGAAGGAAGGGTGCGTCGAATAGACACCGGTGTCGAGCAGCCCGATGATGACTCCTTTCCCGTAGCCGGCCTCGCTCCATAATCCGGTGCCGTTCCTTAGCCCAAGGAACTCCGGCGTGTGCGTGGTTATTGGCTGCAGCGTCCGGTCGGGGAATGCGCGCACGAACCCCGGCTTCTTGGCCACCGTGTCGAGCTCGGCGTCGGTGAGCCTCGCGGCGAAGCCGCTGAACACTTGGGTGTACGAGTGGAGAAGGCGCGACTCGCTTGCCAAGGAGGTCGGCAAGAAAGACTCGTGCCACTGGCGGTGGGCGTCTTCGTCGGCATTCGATAGCGGTGGCTCGACGAGCACGATGTAAGAAGGGTGAGCAGAGTTTTTCGTGGCATTTTGTTGTACCCTAGAGGCAGATGGGCTGACATAGCATAGTGTAAGCGTAGGAAAGAGGGCGGCGAGCAAGAGGAGTGGTGGTAAGAGATTCGTAATCGACGCCATTCCACAAGCCACACTCCTGCTACACGATGAAGATGATTTATACATGACCAACGATCAATATTATTTTTGTGTCTTATTTTTGGCATATGTTGATGAGTTCATAAATCCAGCGCATGGGGTAACACATAAATGACTTGAATTTGTGTTAAATCTGGATGATATGACAATGTTAGGTGGGATTGCGGGGACACGGGTAATGTATCTGCCCGGGTTAACGGTGCAGGGTGTGTGTGGGGGTAAAAGCACGTAATCTTTTTCAATTTTCTGGATGATCTTGAATTCATATGCTGCAGTATTGGTGAATATTTTGAAGGATTACTTTTCAATAATATGATTCCAAATTAACAGCTGCGGGTTTTGCTTCCTCCTAGGATGTGTTACCATCATCTCATAAAGGTAGAATGAGAGTAATAAACTAGAAAATGGCTCAAAATTTGGAGACGTGCAGATCCCCATTGATTCTCTGCAGCTTCCTTCTCTTTTTCCCCGAAGCTGAACCAACAACCATAGTAGGATGAATTCCTTTTTTCCACATCAATGTGGGAACAATCACATGTTTAACATTAACTGACTAAATTGCCAGCCACTTTCTTAATTCATGTTCAGCCCAGAGTGGCCTGATGCATTTCTCAGGTTGGGGCCCACAGCTGAACCAGACATCATTCTCCCTCGGATCCAAACAAGAAAAGTGCCGTGGTTTTACTTCAAATTTTGAACTAGAACCATGACACATTTTTTAGATTGGATCGGAGGGAGTAACAATTTCTCCCCTCATAAATCACCTTTCTGCTCTTTACCGCATCAAATTTGGTCTGTAGCTTCCTTGTCTTTTTCCGGTTGCGAGCTGCAACTATATATCTTCTGGCAGCCTCAATTCATGTTCAGCCCAGATTAGCCAGCTAGTACCATTTCTCTGACTCGGGTTCGGGGTTCGAACGACGGAACCAGGATACTCCACATCTGAACCAAGAATCATAAAACATCAGTTTGGTTTGCAGCTGAAAGGCACAAACCAACTGCAAAACTACAATAATGACCGATGATGATCCGGTATGATGCTTAACATCAACTGACTCATCAAGGGAAATAGCAAAAGGGGGGCATTTAGTATTTATAAGGTTACATGCACAAATCGCACTAGGAAGGAAGGAACCGACACAGAAGGGGAGAAAAGGAGAACTGAACATGAATCCATTTTGCATACTACATTACATTACATTACATTACATTGAAACGGTCGATGTGAGGAAATCAAGAAGATGATGTTGCTAGGAGACCTTAACTATGGCTCATCGACCATTTCACTTCTTGTTGAGGTCGATCCCGGCCTTTTTGGCGACGGCGTCGAGGCCGTGCTTCTCGATGGTCTTGAGGGCCTTGGTGGAGAGCCTGAGCTTGACGTAGCGCTTGCCGGCCTCCCACCACAGCTTCTTGTACTGCAGGTTGACAAACTGCTGCTTCTTGGTCTTGTGGTTGGAGAAGGACACCTTGTTGGCCCGGTTCGTCTTCTTCTCCAAGAAGGGGCAGATCCGGCCTGAAGAACCAAGCACATCAGATTCAGATCATACCTTCATTCATTCATCAATGCCTCTTTCTTTCTTTCTTTCTTACCCACTGATGAATTCATTCAACCGAACTGATACTAGATACTCTTTTTTGGGAAGATAACAATGCATGTTCATCCACTACCTACACTATGTAATGTATGTATCACACACAACTCTTTTCAAGCCTGAACTGAAGGCTGAAGAAAAGCAGAGCAATGCAACTTAGACTTGCCAGGGGAACAAAGGGAGGGAGGGAGGGAGGGAAGGGAGGGACGTACGCGCGACGATGGTGTTCTTGGTGGGGAGGGAGACCGCGGCGTTGGCCGTGGAGGTGAGGCCGAGGCTGAGGCCGGCGAGCTGCGAGGTGGCGAACCCGAGGGAGTTGGCGGCGTAGGAGTTGGACCGGAGGAGCGGAGCCCTGGCGGCGGCGGGCATGGAGACGGAGCACAGCATGGACGCCATGGATGGGGATGGATGGATGGATGCCGAACTAAACTCACTCACAGACTGAGGATAAGACGGACGGAAGAGGAGGAGGAGGATAATAACTACTAGAAACAAGGCGGGCCGGCCCAATCCCACTTTGTGAATTCGACTTCTCAAAAAACAAACAAGACCAACCAGCTTTGGGCCGGTCGTTCCAGTGCTTTGGGCCAGTTTTATTTGCCTATAGCACATGCGTTTTTTGGTGCCGAATCCATTTATGCCGCTCCGCTAACCTCCTCCTAGAACACGGTTCATGAAAACTCTCTGTTTTGGCCAGTTTCCTAGGCCATAGCGTACTGTTTTTTTTGGGGGGGTCTCAGGCCCATTTTTGGCGCTCGGAGAAGCCGGTATACGGTTATCAAGGCGTCAACTTTTTCCCCTCTAGCTATGGTTTCCTTCTCCCGGTGGCGATCTCACGCCGCCGTCGAGTTTTCACCTTCCCTCCTCCGATCTCTCCTGTAGGGCGGATTCGAGTCGATCAAGGGGAGCCCCTGGCCTTGATTCACCTCCTCGCAGGGGAACGAGAGCTAGGGTTAGTTCACAAGGCCTGATTGTTTTCTATCACGGGCTAGGGTTCAAGTGTTTGCGGCGATGGGATCAAGGACCAACGAGGGACATGACGACCGTCCAATGTCACCACAACCTCTTGTTGGCACAATCGATTCTTTAAAGACTTGATTTTTTTCTTCTCAAATACTCATCGGAATGCAGAAACTTGTGTCATTAGCTTGTTCAAGGCCTTTTCTACTTGTTATTGTGCCGGTCTTCATTGGCTGGTCTCGATATACATGATGAAAATCTTTTTCAGGCCATATACAGCCGGACGTGGTGACGGTGGCGCAAAGACGTTTATCTTCATGAAGACGTTGCCATATACATCCTCGCCCTCCCGCGGTGGGGTTGGCGCTGGTCAACACCCCGGCCGGGCGTGGCGCCGACGCCGGAGCCACGGCGGTTCGTCTGCTGCGGCGCGGCGGCGGGCGGCGTGGTGGCGGTGTGTGCTGGGCGGCGGCGGCGGTCGGTCGTCCTTCTCCTCCAGCTGCAAGGGCTGCGGTCGGCACAGGTCGTGGGCGGCTGCCTCTACTCAGGCGCGGGCTGGCGGAGGTGGCGGCATGGCAGCAGTATGTTTGACCCCCTCCTCTACGGCTGTCATGGTGCATGAATCGGCTGCTGGTGGCGGCACCTCTTGTGCTCTTGTTTAGCTCGGCTGGCCGGTGGGTGGCATGGGCGCCGTGAGGGGGGAGGCATGAGTGCCTCCCGGACTCGCCGTCGCCGGGATTTGGAGGTGCCAGATCGGGCGTCTTGGGTGGCTGCAGCATGGCTGGCCGCCGGCGTTTCCCCTACTCAGATCTGGCTGCCGGCCGCTCCGGCCAAAGGAGCTTGTTTGGGGTGGAAAGAGGGGTCTTTGCCGCCCCTTCACCGGTTGACGATGTCGGTGTGCGGCGGCGGCGGTTGAGGGGTGGTCTCAGATGCCGGGGCGGCGACCTTGGTGGTGGGAGACGCGATGCTCGTGGGCGGAGCTTGCGGCTCGGATGTTGGCCGGTTACCATGGTCGTGCGGGCGGCGTGGTAACTTGGGTACGACGGTCGGTGGCGGTGGTTCTGCAGCTTGCTTGCGACACTCCGTCTTGGAGGCGAAGAGGGCTTACCGGGTGAAAACCCTCTCTCGCTCTGCCAGGTCGGCGGCGGCGGCGCCTACGGGCGTCGTTTCCTTCTTGAAGGCGTCGCCGTGGTTCCTCTTCTTCCTCCGTGTTGCTCCGGGAGAAACCTTGATCCCTTGATCGGGCGGAGGTGGTACTTAGGTGCCATGACCTTGTTGAAGGCTCCGCCTTGGAGTAATCGGTTTGTCGTGCACAGCTTCGGCTCTTGGCTGTGATTCATTCATGGTTAAGGCCTCCGGCGACTTCAAGCGGGGCTCTCTCTTCTTTCCTGTAGATGGCTTGGAGTTGTGTGGGGTGGTGTAGCTGTTCTCAACATTTTTGCAACTTGTCCTGTGTGTGTTGGTGTGGAGTTGTATGAGGTTAGTTGTAACTGGATCGTTGCTTTATATATAAGCGGGGCGAAAGCCTTTCTCGGTATGCATTCCTCTTGTGGGCATCAGTCCACATATAAAATCCCCGTACTCCTGTCTGCCGCCCCCGGCTTCCCTCGTGTTGGCTTTGGAGACCGACCAAGGTTGGTAGCATCATTCTTCTTTGGTTCATTCCTCCCCTCGGTTCCTTGCGTGCTCGCCGTTTGCACTTTATTGCCAGCATCTCTCCCATTCCTAGTCCAGAGTGGTGCTTCTCTTCTCCGATTGTTTTTATGAGGGATCATGTATAGGTCTCAAGTTCAAGGCATGGCCAACACACTGCTTAGGACGTTTAGCAGATTCAGCGTGAAATTAGGCAGCCTTTCTTAGGTTAGGTAGACAAACAACGAACCTGTGGAGGATGCAGCATGCAGAAATAGGCCTGGCAGATGGTACAAGTGACAAAATATAGATAGTATTGCATGCGCCCACCACCAGCACAACGGACTCCCGCTCGCCACGTGTTCTTCAGCTTTTTTGGGTACTGTTTACTTCGCATATAAAATTTGGTCAAACTCAAACTAAGCAAAGTTTGACCAAAGCCGAACCCAGCTAGTTCCTTGATGCTTTCTTTGTCCAACGCAATTGGCTGCCGGTGCTGTAGAGATGCAAGGTCACCGTTGCTGCTAGCGCAGTGGTTTGTTGCAGCCGTCGCGCCGCCGGCGAGGGGAGGGGACTAGCTGCGAGAATGGGGAACGTCCAACCTGGCATTGCGTTCCACCTACAAGGCGAGTCATCGTCTTCTTCTTCTTCATCATCATCATCTACTTCATCTGCGTCGATGGAGAGATCGCGTGTTGGTCGCATGGCTCCGGTTGCGGTAAGCTTTTCTTTTACTTAGTTGATCTAGCTGACAACGTGTTCGTTCGGATCTAATATGCTAGTGTATTGGACAGTGCATCGGTGAAGGGTGCATTCTTTGTGGGCGTGCTATTAGGTCGAGGCATGTTGTGTCACAGCTATCATCTATTAGGTCGTCGCAATGTGTCAGGTCGAGCAGCACCAAGCCCCGGCGAGTCCCATGGCCGGTCCTTCTGTCAGTCTTGTTGCTGAGAAGGATTCAAACAAGTCGGGGGACGAGCATGTTGCATGGCAAGCAGTAGTGAATCAAACGACGGATTCGCCGCCATGTCAGGACTCAACAGCCGCGCCCAGAGCGTGGACGGGAATCATGGGTGCGCCCGCGATGTCAGCAGAGAACAGCGACGTCGGCTCACTTGCGGTTCGCCGGGACATGAGTCAACTCAAGCATGCAAAACATGGAGGTGCCGAGCAAGGGCGTGTTTGGTTGCCCGCATTAGGCCCAGCTCGGATCGCGCGGGAAGAAAGTGGCCCGTTAGGTTTCCTGCTTTCACTGTGGGTCCCGGAATGATTTCCACGATTAACAAACCTTCGTGTGTGTTTACGTGTCGGTCATCAACACTTGCAGTTTTGTCCAATTCTGACCCATTTCATGAACTATTACTCACCCTTTTTAGGCCCCGAAGTGATTTTCATAGTTGTTGAAACTCAAGCTGCGCTTATGTATCGGTCATCAACACTCGCAGTTTTGGCCGATTCTGATCCGTTTCATTGACTATTACTCACCGTTTTGGGCCCCGAAGAGATTTTCATAGTTGTTTAACCCCAAGGTGCGCTTACGTGTCGGTCATCAACACTCGCAGTCTTGACTGATTCTGACCCGTTTCATTGACTATTACTCACTGTTTTGGCAAACCCTGGGGTGCGTTTATGTGTCGGTCGTCAACACTCACAGTTTTGGTCGATTCTGGCCCGTTTCATGGACTATTATTCACTGTTTTGGGGTCCCGGAGTGATTTCCATGATTAACGAACACTGTGGTGCGTTTACGTGTCGGTCATCAACACTCGTATTTTTGACCGATTCTGACCCGTTTCATGCCCTATTACTCACCGATTTGGGGCCCGAATCGATTTCCATAGTTGTTGAACCCCAAGGTGCCTTATGTGTCGGTCATCAACATTCTGGCCCGTTCATGGACTATTACTCACTGGGGTCCCGAACTGATTTCCACGATTAACGAACACGATTCGTCTCGGTCATCAACACTGCTTTTGGCATGGACTATTACTCACCGTTTTGGGGCCCCGAATCGATGTCCATAGTTGTTGAACCCCAAGGTGCCTTATGTGTCGGTCATCAACACTCGCAGTTTTTGGCCGATTCTGGCCCGTTTCATGGACTATTACTCACTCTTTTGGGGTCCTGAACTGATTTCCACGATTAACGAACACCAGGGTGCGTTTACGTGTCGGTCATCAACACTCGTAGTTTTGGCCGATTCTGACCCGTTTCATGGACTATTACTCACCGTTTTGGGGCCCCGAATCGATGTCCATAGTTGTTGAACCCCAAGGTGCCTTATGTGTCGGTCATCAACACTCGCAGTTTTTGGCCGATTCTGGCCCGTTTCATGGACTATTACTCACTCTTTTGGGGTCCCGGAGTGATTTCCACGATTAACGAACACCAGGGTGCGTTTACGTGTCGGTCATCAACACTCGTAGTTTTGGCCGATTCTGACCCGTTTCATGGACTATTACTCACCGTTTTGGGGCCCCGAATCGATGTCCATAGTTGTTGAACCCCAAGGTGCCTTATGTGTCGGTCATCAACACTCGCAGTTTTGGCCGATTCTGGCCCGTTTCATGGACTATTACTCACTCTTTTGGTGTCCAGGAGTGATTTCCACGATTAACGAACACCAGGGTGCGTTTACGTGTCGGTCATCAACACTCGTAGTTTTGGCCGATTCTGACCCGTTTCATGGACTATTACTCACCGTTTTGGGGCCCCGAATCGATGTCCATAGTTGTTGAACCCCAAGGTGCCTTATGTGTCGGTCATCAACACTCGCAGTTTTTGGCCGATTCTGGCCCGTTTCATGGACTATTACTCACTCTTTTGGTGTCCAGGAGTGATTTCCACGATTAACGAACACCAGGGTGCGTTTACGTGTCGGTCATCAACACTCGTAGTTTTGGCCGATTCTGACCCGTTTCATGGACTATTACTCACCGTTTTGGGGCCCCGAATCGATGTCCATAGTTGTTGAACCCCAAGGTGCCTTATGTGTCGGTCATCAACACTCGCAGTTTTTGGCCGATTCTGGCCCGTTTCATGGACTATTACTCACTCTTTGGGGTCCAGAGTGATTTCCACGATTAACGAACACCAGGGTGCGCTACGTGTCGGTCATCAACACTCGTAGTTTTGGCCGATTCTGACCCGTTTCATGGACTATTACTCACCGTTTTGGGGCCCCGAATCGATGTCCATAGTTGTTGAACCCCAAGGTGCCTTATGTGTCGGTCATCAACACTCGCAGTTTTTGGCCGATTCTGGCCCCTTTCATGGACTATTACTCACTCTTTTGGGGTCCTGAGTGATTTCCACGATTAACGAACACCAGGGTGCGTTTACGTCGGTCATCAACACTCGTAGTTTTGGCCGATTCTGACCCGTTTCATGGACTATTACTCACCGTTTTGGGGCCCCGAATCGATGTCCATAGTTGTTGAACCCCAAGGTGCCTTATGTGTCGGTCATCAACACTCGCAGTTTTTGGCCGATTCTGGCCCGTTTCATGGACTATTACTCACTCTTTTGGGGTCCTGAAGTGATTTCCACGATTAACGAACACCAGGGTGCGTTTACGTGTCGGTCATCAACACTCGTAGTTTTGGCCGATTCTGACCCGTTTCATGGACTATTACTCACCGTTTTGGGGCCCCGAATCGATGTCCATAGTTGTTGAACCCCAAGGTGCCTTATGTGTCGGTCATCAACACTCGCAGTTTTTGGCCGATTCTGGCCCGTTTCATGGACTATTACTCACTCTTTTGGGGTCCTGGAGTGATTTCCACGATTAACGAACACCAGGGTGCGTTTACGTCTCGGTCATCAACACTCGTAGTTTTGGCCGATTCTGACCCGTTTCATGGACTATTACTCACCGTTTTGGGGCCCCGAATCGATGTCCATAGTTGTTGAACCCCAAGGTGCCTTATGTGTCGGTCATCAACACTCGCAGTTTTTGGCCGATTCTGGCCCGTTTCATGGACTATTACTCACTCTTTTGGGGTCCCGGAGTGATTTCCACGATTAACGAACACCAGGTGCGTTACGTCGGTCATCAACACTCGCAGTTTTTGGCCGATTCTGACCCGTTTCATGGACTATTACTCACCGTTTTGGGGCCCCGAATCGATGTCCATAGTTGTTGAACCCCAAGGTGCCTTATGTGTCGGTCATCAACACTCGCAGTTTTTGGCCGATTCTGGCCCGTTTCATGGACTATTACTCACTCTTTTGGTGTCCAGGAGTGATTTCCACGATTAACGAACACCAGGGTGCGTTTACGTCTCGGTCATCAACACTCGTAGTTTTGGCCGATTCTGACCCGTTTCATGGACTATTACTCACCGTTTTGGGGCCCCGAATCGATGTCCATAGTTGTTGAACCCCAAGGTGCCTTATGTGTCGGTCATCAACACTCGCAGTTTTTGGCCGATTCTGGCCCGTTTCATGGACTATTACTCACTCTTTTGGGGTCCTGAAGTGATTTCCACGATTAACGAACACCAGGGTGCGTTTACGTCTCGGTCATCAACACTCGTAGTTTTGGCCGATTCTGACCCGTTTCATGGACTATTACTCACCGTTTTGGGGCCCCGAATCGATGTCCATAGTTGTTGAACCCCAAGGTGCCTTATGTGTCGGCCATCAACACTCGCAGTTTTTGGCCGATTCTGGCCCGTTTCATGGACTATTACTCACTCTTTTGGTGTCCAGGAGTGATTTCCACGATTAACGAACACCAGGGTGCGTTTACGTCTCGGTCATCAACACTCGTAGTTTTGGCCGATTCTGACCCGTTTCATGGACTATTACTCACCGTTTTGGGGCCCCGAATCGATGTCCATAGTTGTTGAACCCCAAGGTGCCTTATGTGTCGGTCATCAACACTCGCAGTTTTGGCCGATTCTGGCCCGTTTCATGGACTATTACTCACTCTTTTGGTGTCCAGGAGTGATTTCCACGATTAACTAACACCGTGGTGCGCGCTACGCCTCGGTCATCAACACTCGTAGTTTTGGCCGATTCTGACCCGTTTCATGGACTATTACTCACCGTTTTGGGGCCCCGAATCGATGTCCATAGTTGTTGAACCCCAAGGTGCCTTATGTGTCGGTCATCAACACTCGCAGTTTTTGGCCGATTCTGGCCCGTTTCATGGACTATTACTCACTCTTTTGGTGTCCAGGAGTGATTTCCACGATTAACGAACACCAGGGTGCGTGTACGTGTCGGTCATCAACACTCGTAGTTTTGGCCGATTCTGACCCGTTTCATGGACTATTACTCACCGTTTTGGGGCCCCGAATCGATGTCCATAGTTGTTGAACCCCAAGGTGCCTTATGTGTCGGTCATCAACACTCGCAGTTTTTGGCCGATTCTGGCCCGTTTCATGGACTATTACTCACTCTTTTGGTGTCCAGGAGTGATTTCCACGATTAACGAACACCAGGGTGCGTTTACGTCTCGGTCATCAACACTGTAGTTTTGGCCGATTCTCACCCGCTTCATGGACTATTACTCACCGCTTTGGGGCCCGAATCGATGTCCATAGTTGTTGAACCC